>JAJPUD010003619.1:0-156554 GCA_023553655.1 Myrmecobius fasciatus
CCTAGAGAATCAACTAAAAAACTATTAGAATTAATCCACAACTTTAGCAAAGTTGCAGGATACAAAATAAATCCACATAAATCATCAGCATTTTTATACATCACCAACAAAATGCAACAGCAAGAGATACAAAGAGAAATTCCATTCAAAATAACTATCGATATCATAAAATATTTGGGAATATATCTGCCAAGGGAAAGTCAGGATCTATATGAGCAAAACTACAAAACACTTTCCACACAAATAAAGTCAGATCTAAACAACTGGAAAAACATCAAGTGCTCTTGGATAGGTTGAGCGAATATAATAAAGATGGTGATACTACCTAAACTAATCTATCTATTTAGTGCTATACCAATCAAACTCCCAAGAGATTATTTAACTGACCTAGAAAAAATAACAACAAAATTCATCTGGAAAAACAAAAGGTCAAGAATTTCAAGGGAATTAATGAAAAAAAATGCAAATGAGGGTGGCCTAGCTGCACCAGATCTAAAACTATATTATAAAGCAGCGGTCACCAAAACTATTTGGTACTGGATAAGAAATAGAGTAGTGGATCAGTGGAATAGGTTAGGTTCACAGGACAAAATACTCAATGACAATAGTAATCTAGTGTTTGATAAACCCAAAGACTCCAGTTTTGGGGATAAAAACTCACTATTTGACAAAAACTGCTGGGATAATTGGAAACTAGTATGGAAGAAATTAGGCATTGACCCACACCTAACACCATATACCAAGATAAGGTCAAAATGGATTCATGATCTAGGCATAAAGAATGATATTATAAACAAATTAGAACAATGTAGGATGGTTTACCTCTCAGACCTGTGGAGGGGGAAGGAATTTGTGATCAAAGAAGAACTAGAGGTTATCATTAATCACAAAATAGATAAGTTTGACTATATCAAGTTAAAAAGTTTTTGTACAAACAAAATGAATGCAGACAAGATTAGAAGGGTAGCAGTAAACTGGGAAAATATTTTCACATCCAAAGGTTCTGATAAAGGCCTCATTTCTAAAATATATAGAGAATTGACTCAAATATATAAGAATTCAAGCCATTCTCCAATGGATAAATGGTCAAAAGATATGAACAGACAATTCTCAGACGAAGAAATTGAAACTATTTCTGGTCACATGAAAAGGTGCTCCAAATCACTATTGATCAGAGAAATGCAAATTAAGACAACTCTGAGATACCACTACACACCTGTCAGATTGGCTAAAATGACAGGAAATGATAATGATAACTGTTGGAGGGGATGTGGGAAAACTGGGACACTGATACATTGTTGGTGGAACTGTAAATGGATCCAACCATTCTGGAGAGCAATTTGGAGCTATGCTCAAAAAGTTATCAAACAGTGCATACCCTTTGACCCAGCAGTGTTTCTACTGGGCCTATATCCCAAAGAGATTTTAAAGGAGGGAAAGGGACCCACATGTGCAAAAATGTTTGTGGCAGCCCTTTTTGTAGTGGCAAGAAACTGGAAATTGAAAGGATGCCCATCAATTGGAGAATGGCTGAATAAATTATGGTATATGAGTGTTATGGAATATTATTGCTCTGTAAGAAACGACCAATAGAAGGATTTCAGAAAGGCCTGGAGAGACTTGCATGAACTGATGCTGAGTGAAATCAGCAGAACCAGGAGAACATTATACACAGCAACAAGACTATACGATGATCAATTCTGATGGACATGGTTCTCTTCAACAATGATGTGATTCAAACCAGTTCCTATTGTTCAGCAATGAAGATAGTCATATACATCTAGAGAGAGGCCTGTGGGAACTGAGTGCGGACCACAACACAGCATTTTAACGCTTTCTGTGAATATCTCCATGCATTTTGTTTTCCTTCTTAGGTTGTTTTTTCTTTTTCTCTTTCTAGATCTGATGTTTCTTATGCAGTAAGATAACTGTATAGATATGTATACATGTATTGTATTTGTCATATAATTTATCCTATTTAGCATGTATTAGATTACCTGTCATCTAGGGGTGGGGGGTGGGGGGAAGGAGGGGAAAAGCTTGGGAAAAAAAAGTTTTTGCAAAGGTCAATGTAGAAAAATCACTCATATGTTTTGTAAATAAAAAGCTTTATGAAAAAAAAAGGAAAAAGATTTTGGAAACATGATAAAGACAATGGATGTCATAATCACAGCTCAGGCTGCCCTCAAACATGAACCCCTTGAAAGCAACTTTCAGTTGAAACCATACTTCAGGCTCACTATCTATTCAAATTACTACTCAAAGTTTCATTTTCTTTCTGTGATAAGTTTAATATTTATGACATTCAAACAAAGAAAAAATCAATTACACTAAGCAGAATTGTTCTAGTACCTATTCCCCAAATAATTGTCTCCTCCATTGTGTCTATTGAGAGAAGTAGTCAATTCCATCTTTGACATTATCTCCCCAGTCTAACAGGAAAGGGACATATGTTCCACTCATGCAACTGGTCTGTTAATAAGATGGATCAGCTTTTTCTTGTCCCAGCATTGCCCCAGAATGTCACTATTTAGCAGGGATTATGCAAACGCCACTTGCTTCTTTGCCCTTGGAATCCACATTTATAGCCTGGGCTATTTGCCATCAGCATTTCTTGTAGAGTGAAAGTAGTAAAATCTGAAAAATTACTATTTTAGTGTCACATTATTTAAATGGAATGACAACAGATGGAAATACTCAACATAGAAACCTACAAAATTAGGATTTAGATCTTTTTTTCATATTTTTCTTATTTTCTCATTTTCTCTTCATTGGCTCTCAAACCTAGTGTCTCATTCTCTTTCTTCATGAAAGCTTGTTCCTTCCCTCCAGTAACTTTTGTCCTATATTTTTGCCATTACAATATTACAAAAAAAGATTTCATAAGTTTTTTATATTGGCAGACCTTCAATTTGTTCACAGTAGATCTCTCCTACATATGTCTCATCTCTCATGTCCCTAGTCTTTCTTCAACCTCTGAGTTGCCTTGCACAAGAATAATTGAGGAGAAAAGTCATAATCATTCCATCAGCATTTTGTAACCAGTCCTCACGTGAATATGGAAACTTCTGTTTTGGGACTCACATGTGCAAAAATGTTTGTGGCAGCCCCTTTTGTAGTGGCTAGAAACTGGAAACTGAATGGATGCCCATCAATTGGAGAATGGCTGAATAAATTATGGTATATGAATATTATGGAGTATTATTGTTCTGTAAGAAATGACCAACAGGATGATTTCAGAGAGGCCTGGAGAGACTTGCATGAACTGATGCAAAGTGAAATGAACAGAACTAGGAGATCATTATAAAACAAGACTATACAATGATCAATTCTGATGGACATGGCTCTCTTCAACAATGAGATGATTAAAACCAGTTCCTGTTGTTCAGTAATAAAGAAAGCCATATATACCCAGAGAGAGGCCTGTGGGAAATGAGTGTGGACCATAACATAGCATTTTCATGCTTTCTGTTATGTTTTCTTGCATTATATTTTCCTTCTCAGGTTTTTTTTTCTAAATCTGATTTTTCTTGTGTAGCAAGATAACTATAAATATGTATGCATATATTGGATTTATCATATATTTTAACATATTTAACATATATTGGACTATCTGCATCTAAGGGAGTGGGGTGGGGGGAAAGAGGGAAAAATTTGGAACAGAAAGCTTTGTGAGAGTCAATGTTGAAAAATTACCTATGCATATGTTTTATAAATAAAAAACTTTAATAAAAAAAAGAAACTTCTGCTTTGAAAGAGTTTGGGCTAGTACAGTAGCAAAGTGATGACTTGAGGATTCCCATGAACATTTGATAAATAAAGAAACCTATAGCATATCTCAGAATGAAAGAGATTGAGCTTTTGGTCTATTGTATTGTAACACTATAAACTGATTTTACTTCTATTTTTAAGAGTTAACCAAATGGGCATAGATTTAATACTCTCCTACTCCATGTAAATCTAAACTCCTTACCCTTCACCTACTTTCTGGAGAAACTTAACTAAAGGTCAGTCTTTTGTCTTGTAATTATTATTGTTTCATTTAGCTGACTATTTGTGACCTGATTTGTAGTTCTCTTGGCAGATGTACTGGAGTGATTTGCCATTTCCTTCTCTAGGTCATTTTCCAGATGAGGAACTGAGATTGGGCTAAGTGATATGCCCAGGATGCACAACCTTAGTAAGTGTCTGAGGCTGCATTTGAACTAATGAAGATGGCTATTCTTGATTTCAAGTCCAGTTTTCTATCCACTGTGTGGCCTTGTAATTACCTCATCCTTTAATGTGGTCATTATTGTGGTTCAATCAGTGTACAACTTTTCATGACTCTTAAATCATAGCATTCCAATACTATCCATGGGATTTTCTTGGCAAAGATACTGGAGTGGTTTGCCATTTCCTTCTCCACTGGATTAAGTCATACAGAGATAGACTTGCCCAGGGATATATGGCCAACACTCTATCCACTGAGCCTACCTGTATCTGATATTACATTTTCAAAGCTTGTTTAAGCCTGCTGTAATCCATCCAGCAAAATACATATCTTGGGCAGGAACTACTGATGAAAAATTATCTGGGCCCAAAATGAAACAGGAGGAGAGTAGGTTGGAGTAAGGAAATGGCATAACACGTTGGACAATCTCAAATTAATCATTACCACAAAAGACTGTTAGCACTAATATTCTCTCAGTAATATTATGTGACTTCCAATTGCACAATAACATGCCCTCAGCAATATTCAAATGCAGCTGGCTTAAGCAGCAAGATGCTGTATGGGTGGATATAAGGAGACTACAACATAATATCCACACTCACTCATTGAAAGTAGTCATACAAAAATTATTAAGAACATATATGACCTTAAAAGGACATAGGCTACTTATGCAATGAGAATCCAAATGTAGTATGGGTAGCCTAAAATATGAATACAATCAAATAGAACATTTTTAGGACACAGGATAAGTTATGTAAAGAAGATCTGGGAAAGACACAAAAATATCACGGGATGAGAAGGTTTATGGTTAATATTTATGGAGTGAAAATGAACACAGTTATCATGACAGGCAACACCAAGGCAGGCAAGTGATACAGTGGATAGTGCTAAAATCAGGATGAACTGAGTTCAAATTCAGCCTCAGACATTTACCAGCTGTGTGATCTTGGGCAAGTCACTAAAACTCTTTTTGCTCCCATCTCATCTATTTATTACCTGTGTGACCATGAACAAATTACTTAACTTTTGTGCAAAACAGGGATAATAATTTTAATATTATTTATCTCTTCAGATTTATGTGGGGAAAGCATATTTTTAACCTTAAAGTGTTATATAAATGTAAGTTATTATTATTTATGATTCCAATAACAATCTGCTTAGGGTGAATAACTGGGAAAGGGAAAGGAGAAATAATTCCCACCTTCTCTCAAATTCTCACATATGCAGGAGAGGAAAAAAAGGAATTAGACAACTGGATAGGAGATGATTATTGACCTTTATTCTCTAAGAAGACCAAAATGGCATCACTATTAAGAATGAAGTTACATTATGTCTGACTGTGACTGATCAGACCAATATGAGTTCAGAATGTTACCACAGGTAGGGCACAAATAATCTATGTGAATATTTGGGGTAAATTCTCTAAAATTGAGCATCTCACATTTCTTTTGAGTAACTTAAATTCTGCTTTGCTCAAGAGAGATTTTGAGAGTGTTCTTGTATCACTTTTTCTGACCACCACAGAGCTTTTTCTCTGCCTGAGTGAGTCCTCCATAAAATAGTCTTTTTGGCAAGCATACATTTGGCATGCAAACAATGTGGCCAATCCAACAGAGTTGCAATCTCTGCAATAGAATTTGAATAGTTGGCAGTTTAATTGGAGAAAAGATTTCACTGTATGATAACTTATCCTGCCAGGTCATATTCAAAATCTTTGTAATTCAAATGGAAGTGATTCAATTTCCTGGCATGGTGCTGGTATATTGTTCAGGTTTCATGGGCATAGCACAATGAGGTCAATGAGATCAGCACAATGGCTTTGTAGACCTTCAGTTTGGTAATCAATCTAATGCCTCTCCTTTCCCCAACTTTCCTTTAGAGACTCCCAAACATTCAGCTAGTTCTGGCAATACATGCCCAACTTCATTATCAAGTGAATATTCCTGTAAAGTATGCTGCCAAAGTAAGTGAACCCACAGCATTACCCACAGCATTCAAAATTTCTCCATTTGCCATAACCAAATGTTCCACATATGAATGATATGGTTCTTGGTTTTAATTGTTGGGCCAAAATTACCACAAGCAGTAGAGAATTGATTCATACTTTTTTGCATCTCAATTTCAGAGGCTGCATTGAGTGCACAATCATCTGCAAACAAAAAGTCATGCACTAACGCTCCCTCCACTTTAGTTTTGACTGGTAACCTTTTCAAGTTGAAGAATTTACCATCAGTGTGGTAGCTGAGCTTGATGCTATGTTTTTCTTCATTGAAGGTGTTTGACAACATAGCTTAAAACATCAGGATAGAGCACCAGCCCTGAAGTCAGGAAGACCTGAGTTCAAATCCAGTCTCAAACACTTAACATTCCCTAGCTGTGTGACCCTGGGCAAGTCACTTAACCTCAATTGCCTCAGCAAAAAAGCAAAAAAAAAAATCAGGATAAAAAGCATAGGGTTAAGCACATAGCCTTGTTTCACCCCATCAGTGACTGGAAAAGCATGAGAGCACTGTTTATTGTTCAGAACCCAGGCAAGCATGTGAAATTGATGTATAAACTGATGAACTTTTCTGAGCAAATTTTCACCTAATTTTCCATAACTCCTCATGACTGACATTATTAAAGGCCTTGGTCAGATCTACAAATGTGTACAGCCCTTTGTTGGTCTTTAATAGACAATGTGGTCATAAGAAGAAGAGACAGATAGGATGGGAGAGAGTGCTGAACTGATCATAGACTTATCCTTTCCAAACTGAATATTTGCATTCAGCAAAAGTGATGGCCCACGACAAAAAGATTATCAGAAAATTAATGTCAATGTATTAGAGTGCTTCTCTGAGAGGGAACAGCTTGTTGTTAATTTGGGTGGTAAGTTGAACCAAGACACAGTTGGCAACTGTGGAGCAAAAAAGGAGTGGACAGCTTTCAGAGATTTGTATTTACTTATCTGTGTCAGAACACTCACAAGCAACAAGATTGATATGACAAAAATGATGAAGAAATTCAGAAGTTGCTAAATAAAATGTTGAAACCCACAAAGTGGACCAGCAGGATAGTTCATCTGTCTCTAAGAAGGTAGCATTAAATTCCATCAAAAGTAAGGTAAAAGCAAAACTTAAGACAGATACAGTATTCTTGGCTCAGTAAGAAGGCAGATCAAATTTAGTTTTATGCTAATAGTAATAATCCAAAGTACTTTTATGATGCATTGAAGCCTATTTATGGGCCAGAGAGCTTTGGTGGCATCTCAATACTCAGTACTGATGAAGCCACATCGATTAGTAATAAGGACATGATCCTAGAAAGATGGGCTGAATACTTCTATAGTGTTCTCAACAGACCATCATCAGTCAATGCTGAAATCATTGACCATTTATCTCAAGTTGAAATCAATCAAACCTTCTTTAAAGTCCCAGCTAAAGAAGAAATTTTGAATGCCATTAGACTCCTTTCATGTGGCAAGGCACCTGGTGCTGATTCTATTCCAGCTGAGAAAAGAGAGGACACCTCAACATGGGATACTTCAATTCTTGAATGAATTTATTTATCCTCTTGATATGGATATCCCCTCCAATGTACAGTCACAACTCATGCACTCTTTCTTATTCTATGCTACCCTTGTCCTTGTCCTCCAGGAAATCCTGGGAATACATTGTCAAGGTCTTCCTTAAGATCTTATGCTATTTTCCTGGTACAAATACAGAATATAAAATGCCCATCTGTTATCCTTAGCATATTGTGAGTAGCTTGAGAATTCAAAGGGCCTTAGAGATCAAATCCATTAGTCAGAAAGAAACTATAATCTTCAAGGCACGGTGCTACACACTAGAAATAGAAAGAAAGGGAGAGGGAAATAGTACCTGCTTTTGAGGAGTTCCCAAAGTAATTGGGGAGACAAAAAGCAAACAACTATGTATAAATAAGATATACACAAGATAAATTAAAGATATCCACAGAGGAAAGGTACTAGCATATAGAAGTCACAGAATCCAATCCCTTCATTTTGTAGACAAGTAAACTGAAGCTTAGAAAGTTCATATGATCACAGAGCATTAGAACTAAAATTTGAGACTCTCTTACTCCAAGTCAGTCCTCTTTCCACTCTCCATTATACTTAACTCTCTTTATATGAATGACCCATTTCCTTATCTGTCTATACATCTCTTACTCACACAATATGAAAATATAACTGAACAATCACCACCATGAGAATTTTGTTGTCTATGCCTATAAATGAGTATATGGCAACTCAGGCTGTCCTAAGAGTAGGCTGTGGTTTTGTTGAGAAAGGGATTGTGTATTGTGTAACTTTTTTCCTGATGTATATTAATTTTTTAACCTCCATTGTATGCATATGTGAACTCATGCACATGCCATTATAAGATTTTTTGCTGAGTCCCTCACCAGAGGAACTACCTGTAAATGTCTGCAATTCAAAAGCTGGCTGTATGTCCTGAGAGTTGCATTGAATTCAGCAGGTTTCCATTACTAATTTCACTGGGTTCAAGTAGAGAAAATATATAGTTGGAACCAAAAAAAAAAATCATTGAAAAAAAACTTCAGAAATAGAGGTTAATCAATATTAATAATTTTTAAATTGCTTTATCAAGCCTTCAAAGAGTCTGCTCTGTATTGGACAACCAAAACAACTTGGAAAATATTTTCAGTGATTCTTTTTGTTTAAATCTATTGCTTCTTCAAGGTACATTTTTCCCCTCTATTCCTAGGAAGCAAGGGAAAGGAGAAGACTTTAAGATAGCAAGGTAATCCTAGACAGGGTTGACCATTCAGAAGGGATATGCTTAAACAGTCATTTTTTCAACTACATCCTCTGACCTATCAACAGTTTTCAAAAGAAACATTTTGAAAATTTCAACTCCTTGAATTCTGAGTAGCTTCTAAATTTTCAAAATAAATTGTTCCCCAATTCCTACCAAATATAAATAGTAATCCTTCCAAATTGATTTGTCGCTAGTATGATTCACCCCAATCCAAAACATATGACATAGTTTTAAAAGCCTAAAGAGAAAGAACAATTTTCAAACTGGACAAAACATAGCATGCAACTCAGAGGAGTCTACAAAATCACACAAAATCTACTTTTCATAATATTAAGATTCTTCGTCATTTTTCTTCTGCATTCTTAATGTGATTGTTTCAACTGCTGTCATGTGAAGGCAGCATAGTGCAGAGGAAATATCCCTCAGAGCTTGTGAGTTCTGACTTAGCAACTTAGTAGTTGCATGACCATCATCTCTCTGAGCTTGATACAGGTTAAACCAGCTGATAATATGAAATCTCTTTCAGCTCAAAGTTTCTGTGATTCTGCAACTTCAGGTTTTCTATCTATAAAATGAGGAACAAAATATTTGTACTATCAAAATCCCAGAGTCACTGGAAAGATCAAGTAAGATAATATAGGTGAAGTGTTCTACACTTTTACCATTTCATATATATTTTCCAATAAAGAGAAGCTAGCTGTTCTTTACATCACACTATATTGTATATATACTCCTTGTTCTTTAATGCCAAATCAAATGGGAGAGCTAGTAACATGATAATTCATTGTCACCCAATTTGCTATCCAAGTGTAGCAAAAGTTCTTAAGTATATGAGACAGAGACAGACATTAGGAAGTGATCAGAATCTTTGGAGGTAGGAAGAAGGGAGAATAGACTGGACTAAACTTCTCATTTCTTTCTCTGCATTATTTCCCTGATTACTTAAAATATTGCTTAGTAACCATGCAATATTAAGTGGCTCCAGAATCAAATACAAAAATCCATTTGGCATTCAAAGCCATATCCTCCTCCCATTTTTCCAGGCTTCTTATGCTTTACTACTTTTTTTTTTTTTTTTTTTTTTTTTTTTTTTACTTTACCAGAAGATCTCAGGTAATAACCGAGTGAGGATACTCTCTCTACTGAGTGACTTGCCCAGGGTCACACCTTCAGTACATACTGGAGGCTCTACTTGAACCCAACTCTTCCTGGATTCAAGGTCAGATCTCTACCCACTATACAACACTGTCTCTTATTTAATGTTATTTAGACCAAAAAAAAATTAATGATGTCCTTTATCCTAGGCTCTACTTCAATAACTAGATACTAAAAATAACTTAAAACCTAGTGAATTGAGGGAGAAATCCTTCATAAGTACTTCTCCAAATAAAAAAGCCAATACTTTGATCCAGTGACACTGGCCTCTTTGTTATCCATCTCTCAATTCCGGGAGTTATTTTCTGGCTGGAAATCTCCTTTTTCATCTCCTATTTTCAACTTCAAATCCCAAGTAAAATTCTGTCTTCTACAGGAAGCTTTTCCCAACCCTGTTTAATTCTAGTGCCTTTCCTCCCTTAATTATTTCCTATTAGTTTATTGAAACTCCCATTAGATTGCAAACTCCTTAAGGGCAAGTAAATGCTTGGGTTTTTTTTTGGGGGGGGTTGCCTCTTTTAGTAACCTTGTGTTAATAGGCATTCCAAAAAATATTTATTGACTGACTGATTGACTGGCTGCTGCCATTATTTGACCTATTTTCCTCCTTTTTTTTTCTTTGACAAAAGGCCAAAGAAAAGAGAGTAGAACAATAGGAGGAATTTTTATTTTTTGTTTATTTTTTATTTTATTTTTTATTTTGGCATGATTAAGGTTAGCATAAAAGAATTCCCCCCATTACATTGGCATATGGAAAATATGACTGTATGTGTATTTTACTTATTGAAAATTGGGGAATCATTATACACCATCATTATTTCTGCAATTCTAAGAAAGAAACATTTCATTTGAAACCAGAAGACCTCAATCCCCAGAATTGATCTATCATTTACTAATTGAATTACTTTAAACAAATCTCTTTCCTTCCTGGTTTCAGTTTTTCATCTATTAAAAAGAAAGGGTTGAACCAGGGTTAAGAATTATTATTATTTATTATTATTTTTTTTTTTTTGCTAAGGCAATTGGGGTAAAGTGACTTGCCCAAGATCACACAGTCAGAGGATCAGGAATTCTTAATATTTTTATGTGTCATGGTTCCCTTCAATATGTGTGGAACCTAAAAACCTCTATTTAAATGCATAAAATAAGATATATAGGAAACCAATTATATTGAAATGCAATTATCAACATGTTTTTGAAAACAAGTTCATGGATTAAGTTAAGAACCCTGGATTAGATGACCTCCAACTTCTAAATTCTATGATTAGAGCACCCTACTGATATTAATTTATATGAATAATTTTATGGATAAGAATAAGGACTTGTAATGTTATTGGTACAAGTAATAACTGAGTGAGGATACTCTCTACTAAGAGTGACTTGTCCAGGGTCACACAGACAGTATATATTAGAGACTCTTCTTGAATCCAACTTTTCCTGGATTCAAGGTCAGATCTCTACCCACTATACAACACTGCCTCTTATTTAATATTACTTAGAGTAAAAAAAAATTAATGATATGCTTTATCCTAACTAGATAACTAAAAATAATTTAAAACCAAGTGAATTGAGGGAGAAGATAACTTCCAGATGTACTTCTCCAAATAAAACACAATCTGAATTTAATTAACTGTTTCCATAATAAAGAAGTATCCATAAAATGTTTTATAATGACAGAATGCCCACTGTGTAACTAAGAGAAGGCAGTTTGAATTTTCCAAGGTTCCTGTCTAGCACTACTAAATGTGAACTTGGTAGATTGGAATGGAGCATTTCTCTTATTTCATTTTAGTTGAAATATAAAATCTCTGAACAAGGGACAAAACTTTAGCATATTCTTTGAGCATAGAAACTAAAAAAACTAATAATCCACCAGATTCAATACTAAATATTAAAAAGGTATAGTGATGGTAGAAAAACTAAATATTTATATTTTAGATGTAAAATTCAACTTTATAAGTGATCCAGGTGTCTTAGAAATATACAAATCATGGTACCCCCTTTCTATGTCCTTGTTCCCACCACATATTGACACCACTTTCTTTCTTGCCTTTAGATTCTGAATCCATTTTTATCTTATTCTGCAAAAATCTTCCTCAACGATTTCACTATATGTTTTTAAAACTCATATTTGATACTTTGACATCACAGTTCCTTGATTTTGTTCAACTCCAGCAATCTTCATCTGATCTTAAGCAAGTTACTTAACCTCTTTGGAATTTAATATCTTCTGTAAAAGAGGAGTTTGGACTAGGTAATCTTTGAGGTGCCTTCCAGTTCAAAATCTATGATGTTATTATTTCCACCCACAGGACACAATCACATGAGTCTAGATTTTCTAATGTCCTAGAAATCTTTCACATGCAAGGTCTCCAACTAGGCCACATCACAAACAAAATTCTTTCTATATTTCCTATCGAATCTATTCTTGTGGTTTCCTCCTATTCAACCAAACCATCCATTTCTGATTTTACTTCCTTTCTTAACTATGTGGAATACCTTAATCAGTTGTTTCAACACTACCCTCTGTCATATAGAATTAAATTTTTCAACTTTCTGCTCTGCTCTTCTTGCCAATAAATCTGCATACCTGCATTGCTGCCTGCTGAAGTAAGCAAGTTCTTCAAACCTACTTTCATTGATTACCAACTAGAATGTTAAATTATTTTGTTTCACACATTGGGATCATAGCCTGATATACCCAAAACTTCATTAAAACAATATTATGCCAAAGGTCAGCCTACTCCTCACAACACACACATACAGTTACCCTAAAAAACACTAATCTGACCTAACATTGCATTCTTCTCACCTACTCAAATCGTCAGTTGAACTAGGTATGTTCCCTCTCCCCCTCCAAGAATGTTCTCTTTCACATGGGACCTATAAATGTCCCTACTCAGCAGCAGCTATGAGCCCTATCTTTATAGGACCTAGATCAACCCTTTCATTTTAATAGATGAAAAAACGGAAACCAGGAAAGGAAAGGGATTTGTTTAAGATAATTCAATTAGTAAATGATAAATCAATTCTGGAGACTGAGGTCTTCTGGTTTCAAATGAAATGTTCCTTCCTTAGAATTGCAGAAATAGTGATGGTGTATAATGATTCCCCAACTATAACTATTTAGTTATATAGAAGTTAATCATGGTGTGTGTGGGGGTAAGAATAACACAGTGTCTTAACCCTTAAGCATTAGTGTCTGATTGAAATGTAGTATATATGTATGTATGTATATGTAAAAGTCTTGTCCCATTATATATAATAAAACTATTTTATTGTATTTAAATGTGTATTCACAATATCTTGATTATTAGCAAATTTTACTTCTGGAGGAAATATCCTCAACATAGCAATCTCTATATTAGATTTCCCCTTCCAAATTCATCTCCTTATTCAGATTTGCATGCTATTCAAAGAGTAATAATAAAGGCAGGAATCTGTCTTATAATAACAACTTCAATTTCCTTTTTTTAATGGATTCTTTTGGCATTATATAATTTAATTGATATTATATAAATAAAAGGTATTATGTTAATTGGACTTCCTTCTAGGTTTCTGACTTATCTAACAAAATATGTATATCTCTTTTGATCCTACTTTGTAATCCACATTAAATCAATTGCATCATCACTTGTCAATAACAAATTGTTCCCTTTTGTTCCCTTTTCCAAATCACTGGTATTGCCCCAAATGATGAAATAAACATCATGAAGTCCTTAAAATCAGGATAAATTCTGTAAGAAAAGAGGGTAAAATGAGTGCTTTTGTTTGAGCCTCATTTTCCTAAATCATCCCCCAAATGGCAATAATACAAGCTGAAGAAAAGCTAAAGAAGAAGCTCACTTAGCACTTAGGCAAGTTAAAGATAAAATATCTCTAAAATAATAAATTAATGGGGAGACTTAAAATACTTATACTGTGTAAGTAGAGAAAAAAAAAAGAGTGAAAGGGAGGTTGTATCACTTAATCTTTCTAGGCTTCATTTCCTTCATCTGAAAATTAAGAAGTTTGACTAAAGGATCCATAAGGTTCCTTCCAAATTTAAATATATAATACTATACAATAGTCTTCCAACTGATCTTTCAACCTCAAGTCTCTCCCCAATTCTGCCGTCATCAAACTGACCTTCCTGAAACTTTTGTCTTTGTCACCTTTCTATTCAATGGTTGTCATCCTTCATTCTCAAAGAAAACCAAAATGACATCACTATGTTAAAGTCAAGTCACAGTGTGTCTTACTGGATGAAAAGAGCAAAAGGAGCTTGCAATGCTCTAACACAGGTCAGACACATACACTCCATGTGATCATTTGGGGTGGATTCTCTAAATTTGAGCATCTCATGTTTCTTTTAACTACTTCAATTAAATCCGATGTCTCACTATTATCTCTAAGTTAAAATATAAAATTTTTTGCTTACTGTTTAAGGCCCTTCATAACCTGGGCCTTCCTACTCTTCTGGGATTTTTATATCTTACTTTCTCACACATATTCGGCAATATAGTGACACTGGCTTCCTTACAATTTCCTGGCACAAGACATTGCATCTCCTGACTTCAGGCATTTTCACTGCCAGTCCTCCATGCCTGAAATGTTCTCCTTCTTTATCCCTCCTTCTTGGCCTCCTTAACCTCTTTCAAATTTCAAAAGAAAAACCCTACTTTCTACAAGAAGGGTTTCCTGATCCCTTTTAATTCTAGTCCTTTATTTAGTCCAATTTACCTTAATCCAATTCATTCTGTAAATATCTTGTCTGAGCATAGTTGTCTTCCCCATTAGTGTTAGCTCCTTGAGGGCAGGGACTGGGCTTCTGTTGTTTTTTGTTGTTGTTGTTGTTGTTGTTGTTGTTTGGGGCTTTTTCATCTTTTTTTTTTTTTATATTTTCTGGACTTGCAACAGTGTGTGGAATAGAATAGACACATAAAAAATTCTTGTAGAATGACTTTTCTCTTTCAGAGGCAGACATTAATATTAAGAATACTATGGTCACCACTGATAATAACTATTATAGGAATTTTTATACCATTATGTATCACTATCAACTTCTTTCCTAAAAAGAACCTTCATGGCCACTACACTACAATCCATTAACACTGGCCATCTTGCTGTTTCCATACATAGCATTCACAGTATACCCTAATTTAGTGGCTTTTCACTGACTGTCTCCCATTCCTGGAATCCTCTCTCTCCTCACCTCTATCTTCTGAATTTCATTGGTGGATTCTTTCAATTTCTATTTTATACTCTAATTCTAGAATATCAAGATAGTTTTCCTTGACAATTTCTTGAAAGATGATATCTAGACTCTTTTTTTTTTTAATCCTGGCTTTCAAGTAGCCCTGTCATTTTAAAATTATCTCTCCTGAATCTATCTTCCAGATCAACTGTTTTCCCAGATATTTAACATTGTCTTCTATTTTTTTCATTTTTTTTATTTCTTGATGTCTCATAGAGTTGCTAGCTTCCACTTGCTCAATTATAATTATTATTTTTTCTTATTTTTGCTTTTTACTGAGGCAATTGGGGTTAAGTGACTTGCCCAGGGTCACACAGCTAGGAAGTGTTAAGTGTCTGTGGTGAGATTTGAACTCATGTCCTCTTGACTTCAGGGCTGGTGCTCTATCTACTGCGCTACGTAGCTGCCCCTCAATTCTAATTTGAAGGAATTATTTTTTTTCACTGAGTTTTTGTTTCTCCTTTTCCATTAGCCCATTTTATTTTTTTTTAATGAGTTCTTTTCTTCTGAGAACTTTTGTGTCTCTTTTTTTATTTGGCCAATTCTGCTTTTCAGAGTACTTTCTCCTCCTTAGATGTTTATGCGTCTTTTATCATTTTCTCAATTCTGTTTTTTTAAGGTATTATATATTCTTCAGTATTTTTTTGTGATTCTTTTATCAAGTTGTTGACTTTTTCATGATTTTCTTGCATCTTCCTTATTTCTCTTCCCAATTTTTTCTCCACCTCTCTTATTTGATTTTCAAGAGCTTTTTTGAGCTCTTCCATGGTCTGAGACAAATTTATATTTTTCTTGGAGGCTTTGGATATAGGAGTATTGTCTTTGTTGTCTTCTGAGTATATTTTGATCTTCCTTGGCACCATAATAACTTTCAATGGTTAGAATTTTTTTCTGTTGTTTGCTTATTTTTCTAGCCTATTTCTTGGCTTTAAACTCTTTGTTAAGGTGGGCCCCTGCTTCCATCATGGAGGGTACACTGTCCCAAGCTTTAAACATTTTGTGCAACTGTTTTCAGAAATATTTCTAGGGCTCTGTACGCTTTCAATTATTCCAAGATGATAAGATCTAAGGAGAGGTATGTTTACTACTCTCTTGCTCTGTGTTCTGGTCTATGAGTGACCATAAACACTGTTTTCTGCCTTGTAACTGTGAAAAAGGCCCTTACTCCATTGTGGCCACAAGCTCTGGTATGCTATTGATCCTCCTACCACCCAGACCTATGACCTATGATAAAACTATGGGCAAAGCAACAAAATCCCACCTCAGTGCCAGCAGAGATCCCTGTAATCAGCATCTGATCAGTTGTTCAACCCCCTTATCATCTGTAAGCTGAAAACTCCTGAAGCAGCCACTGCCACTGCTGATTCAGTCACTCCAAAGACCTGCTCCTGCTTTGCTTGCAATGCATGCTGATTCAGTCTTCTAAATTGTCTTGGGTTGGAAAATCAATTCACCCCATCCTTTTGTGAGTTCTGCCTCTTCAGAATTTGTCTTAGGTATCAGTTAAAAAGTCTTTGGAGAGCTTTGGGGAGATCTCAGGTAAGTCTCTGCCTTTTCTCCATTATCTTGGATCTGCCCCACCCCTATGTCAAATTGTGAGATATGGACTGGAATTGCCATATTTGGGTACAATAGGAATCTTTAGACTGCTCCAGCAATTCATCACTACCACTATCACCAAATTCTTGTTAGTATGAAGAGAAACAGAGGAGGTCTTCCCCTCATACATCATTTATTCAGAGCTGGAAAAGAATTTTAGAGGCAATTCCTTTTTGTTACAGATAAAGAAACTGAGGATCAGAGAAATTGGACTACCTGCCCAAGGTTACACAAGTAATCTTGTCATTAGAATCCTGGTCTACAAATTCCACAGCCATTATTCTTTCCACTATAATCATATACATAGTTCAATGCAAAGAGGGGTAGAGTGCTGCCAGATTAGATAATGTCTACCATGCTCGAGATCCCATCCTTCATTGCTTGATTCAGACCAGCTGGACAGACAAATCAGACAAGCTAACTATTTAAGACATACATAACAGGGTTTCTTAAATTGTGTTGCTCATGCCAGTGAGGCCAGCTCTGACCCTAGATGGACTTAAGCTTCTAGAGAGTTTTGTTTTTTCCTAGCTGAAAATATTAGCAGGCCATGTCCATAGAAAAGGTACTTGCTACACATGTTCAACCAATACCACTCAAGCAAATACCACCTTACTGGGCAAGGAATCAAAAATATTTATTCACCTAAACTGTGAACTTAACATTACAAAGTTGTCAGTTTGGAATGCAAAGGTTAAAATGATCTACAAAGATTTATGTTTGAAAATTGTGAGTTCTATATACTCTGCTAACTAATTATTTTATCTTTTGTCCCCTAGAAAAGGTATTTCTATTAGGGGAGAGCTCCCAAATTAAGAGTATAGTTAAAAAAAAAAGACGTCTGCCTATATATAAAAAAGTTAAGCAATAACTTCCATTGCAGTGAATGCTCAAAGAAACAAAACAGTTTTCAATTGTGTCCATATACATGTATGTATATGTATACATACATATATACAAACACAATAAATATATGTATATGCACATATACATATATAAGTACAAATATATGTGTAAGTGTGTGTGTGAGAAAGTGTGTATCTTTCTTCCAAATTCCACCCTTACATCATCAATTATCCATTGGACATTTTGAATGGATGTCCCACAGACATCTGAAACTCAGCATGTTCAAAACAGAATACATTGTCTTTTCCCTACAATGCAACCTGTCTTTGGATTTTGTCATTTTTTGGTCAAAAGTGCTTCTAGATACTTCTTCTAGATACTCAGGTTCATAAAATCTCAGTCATGCTCAGATCCTCACTGTCCTTCATCCCCTTAGAACTCATCAGTTGCTAAATCTTGTCCATTCTACCTCCATGGCATCCTTTACATTTATCACATAATTTCTTCTCACACCATAGTGATAAGTATAAATCTTAAAACTGTTAAGTCAAATATGGGTTCCAAAAAAAATTAACTTCACAAGTAATAAATCAGGAAAGTCATGACTTAACAGTAGTTTATCTCCAAAAAAGGGTTGGGGAGAGAAAGATTTAGTGGTCTGCAAATTAAATATGAATCAACAGGACAGGAATATAAAACTGATGAAGACTTTGGATGCAAAAGGATTTAAGTTTATACCATATAAGGATCAATTTAAGGAACTGGGAGTGTTTTCAGTCTTGGTCAGGACATCAAAGTAACTAATGGCCTTCATAATATAACATCCTAGTCTGAAAGCTAATGAGTTGGAAAAATGGTTAAGGAACTAAATCATATCAACATTAACTTTCTTAATATAAATGAAATCTGAAAACATAAAAGTTTTAGTTACACAGAAGAATGGTTTATTAATTCCCGTAAAGGCACAATTTTCTTTAAAAGAGTTAAAAGTTATTGGTTATACCATATCCTCAAAGTTAACAAAAATGTTAACAAATGAGATAGCTGAACAGCTTATATTGTAGTTCTTATGATGAAAGTAAGCCAGGGAACCAATCTGGTTGTACTTACAGCTTGTATACCAATACCTGTCATAGAAGAGGAAGCAGATAAATTCTATCAAGAACATATAAAGAACCTCCAAATCAAATCAACATATGTCTTAATAATTGGTGACATAACTGTAAGATTGGGCATATGGGAAAATGAAAAAAATATATTAGAAAATATTAATAGAGATTAAAAAATGAGATTATAGGCTACAAAAAAGCCTCATGTTTGCATACTGTAAATACTTTCTTCAGGAAAAGTCAGAGATTATTGGATATGGCAGGAACTGTTAAAAGTGAAGATTTTCCCCAGCCCTTTCCTTGGTTATCAGAAAAACTTTTGTCCTCTAAAAAAAATGCAAGAAGCATTTCGAGTTAAAAAAAAAAAGAATCTTAAGAGGTAGAAAGAAATCATAATCTGTATGAGGAAATTAAAGAGTAGAAGACTGTGATCTAAAGAAAGAGCAGAAAAAAAAGGAATATTAAACATGAAGTTCTTTCCTTAGAAGGTAGAAGTGGATCCTCTGAAAAGGAAGCAGCTTCTTATATTTGAAGGAAAGGTGATATGGATCTGTATGTACCAGGGAAGATGAGTCCCCTGATCTCAAAGGGCCTATATTCCCTGGGTGTGAGGAATGTATGATACTTATACTCAGATAAGTAAATTGTAAAGTATGTATAAATAAAAAAAATTTTTAAAAAGTAAATTTTAAGAAGGATAGGGGCAGCTAGGTGGCACAGTGGATAGAGCACCGGCCCTGAAATCAGAAGAACCTAAGTTCAAATCTGGTTTCAGACACTTAACTGTCCTAGCTGTGTGACCCTGGGATAGAATGCTAACACCTGAAGGGATCAAGAAAACATACCCACAACCTATACCCAAAATAAACAAACATATGTATATATACCCATATGCTTAGATATATACATGCATACACACATGTTTATATCTCACAGAAGACCTACTTATAAGAAGGCAGAAAGGCAGGAAATGAAGAGAAATTTACAGTGAATAGTGAGCATCTACCTTGCCTGGAATATACAGTGATCGAAAGGGATTGATGATAAATAAGAAACCAACTGTAGGTATGTGTTAGCTGTGTAACCCTGGACAAGCCATTTAACTTGTTTGATTCCATTTTCTCAATTTTAAAATGAAGATATTAATAGCACCTACATTTCAGGAGTTATTGTGAGGATCAAATGAGGTATTTCTTTTAAAAAATAGAAATGAAAAAAGGAAGAGAAGAAAAAGAAAAAAAAAGTATTTAATACAATGCCTAGCTCATGTTAGGCCCTATATACATAGAAAAGAAAGTGATAAACTAGGTTGAATATAGAAGAGCAGAGTAGTGAGGGCATGAAAATCAGATGAAAGAACAGTGAATGTATACCCTAAAAAAGATAGCTAATCGTAAATGTGGAAAGGATGCCCCTTCCATTGATTATCTTCAATTTATTATATATATCTGTTGTTTGTACATAGTTATTTACATATTGTTATTCCATTAGAGGGTGAATTCCTTGACACTAGGAACTGTTTTTTGCTTTTCTATGTATCACAGTTCTTGGAACATAATAGGTATTTAGAGATGCCTGTTGATACATGTAAAATTATCTACAATGTTAAGTGAATGTTAAGTGAAAGGGGCAGCTAGTTGGTGTAGCGAATAGAGTACTAGCCCTGAAAGAGGACCTGAGTTCAAATGTGACCTCAGACACTTAACATTTCCTGGCTGTGTGACCCTGGGCAAATCATTTAACCCCAATTGCCTCAGCCAAAACAAACAAACAAAAAAGTTAAGAGAAAAAAATGGGTAAGGCATTCCAGATTGAGGAAAGCTTTCCCATCTTTCCTTTAGTGAGTGAAGTAATTTGGGGCTCATTGGAATTAAGAAATTGACAGACTAGGATTTTAGAAGCATCATCAAAATTAATATTGAATTTATCAAGAATGGTGGAAGTGAAGAAAAATCATGCCTTTTACCATGAATTTCAATAAATATTTGTTGTCCAAACAAATCCTTGGATCTGATACAAATAAAGAAAAAACATATAATTGCCTATTGAATATGTTAAACTGGTTACCCCATTGGTATCTCAAACTCAACATGTGCAAAAAAAATTCATTATCCCCTCTCCTTCTCCCAAACCACTCCTTTTCTGAATTTCCCTATTTCTATTGAGCATATCAGTATCCATTGAAACACCAAGGTTTGAAACTTTGTAATCAGTGTCAGCTCCTTACTCTACATCACGGCCCCCCTCCTCGGTCCATATTCAAATAGTCACTAAATGTTGTCAATTCTACTTCTGTAACATCTTTTATATTCATCCCAATTTCTCTATTTAATTCCTTGAGGACATCTAATCTGGACTATTGTAATACCCTCAAAACTGGTTCCCTTGTTTCTTGATCTCTTCTTCAATCTATCCTAACCTCTACTCAATAGTCAAAATGATATTCCTAAATTACATTTCTGATCACGTCACTCCCCTATTCAAAAAAAAAAATCCCATTGGTTATCTCTGAATTAAATACAAAGCCATCTGGGATTTAAAGCCCTTTATAACTTAGTTCTAATTTACATTTCCAGCCTTATCTCACATTAATTTTCATACTTTTGTGGTTTAGTTAAACTTTGTTTTCAAATATGACACTCTTATCTAGTATCTACTCATCCCAATACCTTGAAATCACTCTCTCCTCTGTCTTCTTGAACACCGCCCCCCAGATTCTTTTAAAGCTTAGCTAAAGTGGCAACTTCATGAGGTCTTTCCTGAACTCCTCGATACTGTTCACTCTCAGTTCCCTATCTATTCTCACCCCTACCCCTATTTTCTATTTTTAAATATGCTCTGTATATGTCGTCCAGTCCATTAAAGGTAAAGTCCTAGAGGTCAGGAACTATTCCATTTTTGTTTTAAAAATGCTTGTGGATTTGAAGTACCTCCACTCCTATCAGATTGGCTAAGAAGACAAAATAGGAAAATGATAAATGGAGAAGATGTGGGGAAATTGGGACACTAATGCACTGTTGGTGGAATTGTGAATTGATCCAATTGGCAGAGCAATTTAGAATTATGCTCAAAAGGCAACCAAACCGAGCATACCCTTTGATCCAACAATATCATTACTAGATCTATATTGCAAAGTGATCATTAAAAAAGGGGAAAGGACTACATGTGAAATATGTATATAGAAGACCTTTTCATGGTGGCAAAATATTGAGAGGCTGCCCATCAATTAGGGAATGGCTGAACAATCTGTGATATATGAATATAATGTAATTTTATTGTGCTGTAAGAAATGATGAACAGGCAGATTTCAACCACCACCACCACCACCACCCTGGAAAGACTTGTTTAAATTGATTCAATATGAAATGAGAAGAACCATAAAACATTGTATCCAATATTAGCAACACTGTGTGCTGACCCCTTATGAATCATGAAGTTCTTCTCAAAAATACAATGATTCAAAACAGGTACAAAGGACTCAATCTGAATGCTATCTGCATTCAGATAAAGAACTGATAGACTCAGAATACAGATCAAAGCATATTTTTTTCACTTAGTTTATTCTTTTTCTTACTTTTCCCGCTTTTTGTTTCTTCTTTTAAAATTGTAACTAATATGGAAGTAAGTTTTCCATGATAGCAAATACATAATCCATATCAAATTGTTTATCATTTTTGGAAGAAGGGAGGGAAGGTAGGAGGAAGAAAAATCTAGGACTCAAAATCTTGTAAAAGTGAATGCTTAAAATTATCTTGACATGTAATTGATGAAAAATAAAATAAAATATAACAATTTTTGTTTGAATGTTTAAAAGAAGAAATTCCTAAGTGCCAAGACACTTTAATGTGCATTTTTTTCTACTGGTCCCTTTCTTACTTTTTTAGGATAGAATTGTATCACTTTAAAGTTGGAAGAGACTTTAGAGATCTCTTCCAACTCTAAAGTGATATACCTTTTCTGGATAAGGAAATTGAACCATTAAGGATATGAAATTGTTTGACTATCACCACAGCCAACTATCTCATAGAAGCCAAATCCAATGACCTTTTCTCAATGCTCATTCTTCAATGGTTAATCATCCTCTTCTCCTTGACACTCTTTTCTCTAGGTATGTGGGATACCATTCCTTTGATATATCTGACCATTCCTTAGTTTCTTTTGCTGGATCTGCATCCAGGTCATACCCACTAACTACAGATGTCCCATAAGGTTCTGTCCTGGGCCCTCTGTTCTCCTTTTATACTACTTAATGTGAAGATCTTATCAGTTCCCATGGATTTAATTGCTATTTCTATGTTGAGAATTCACTATTCTGTCCCAGTCTTTCTTCTGACCTCCCATCTTACATCTCCAACTGCCTCTCAAGACATCTCATACTGAATGTACAGTAGACATCTTAAACTCAACAAGTCTAAAACTGAACTCATTATCTTTCCCTCCTAATCCTTCTTAACCTCCTATCATTATAGAGGGTAACTCCATCTTCCTAATCTTACAGGCTCAAAACTTAAGTGTGATCTTTGACTTCTCACTATCTTTCACCCCTCATATCTAATTTGCTGTCAAGACCTGTCCCATTTACATTTGCAACATCTCTTGATGTTGCAACACATCTTGAATACATCCCAGTCCTCTCATCTGATATTACCATCACTCTTGCCCTTTCCATTTCATGACTAGACTACTGCAATAGCCTGTTTCAAGTCTGTTCTCTCTCTAGTCCATCCTCCATTCAGCCACTAAAGTGATTTTTCCAGAAACACAGGTTTGACCATGTCATCCCCTTCTTCCCTTCAATAAACTCCAGGGACTATTGCATCTACTACTTTGACTTTTCAAAACCATTCATAATTTGTCCCCTCCTAATCTTAGCAATCTTCTTACACCTTACTCCCAAATAGGTTTTCTTTGATCCAGTAACCCTTGACCCCTTTGCTATTCCAGAAAAGAGACTTTCAATCTGTTGGCTCAAGACATTTTCTCTTAGTATTTTCCAGGTTTAAAATACTCTCCCTTCTCATTTCAGAAGTATCAAATAAAATTCTATCAAATACACTGGAAGCCTTTTTCAACCCCATTTAATTCTAATGCCTTCCCACTCTGATCTACCACTTATTCATCCTACCTATAGATTGTTTGACTATTGCCAGTCATCTTTATATATATTTTGCCACTGGACCCAAATGGCTCCAGAGTAGAAAGTGAAGTTGGTGACTTTGCACAGCCCTCCCCTCACTTAAATCCAATTTACTAACATGATGTCAGGGCTCTCTTCAAGACTGAATGACAAACAAAAAATTGTATAAATCTGTTTCTTGTTGTCTCCCCCACTAAATCGTGAGCCCTTCAAGACCAGGGACTTTAAAGATTTGGGAAGTGCTTTATCATTTCTACTGATCTTCACAACCCTATATTTTTAAATGTTTCCAGTTATGTCTGACTCTGTATAACATTTGTGACCCTCCTCACCGTAGGGGTTTTCTTGCAAAGCTACTGAAGTGGTTTTTGGTTTCCTTTTCCAGCTCATTTTACAGATAAAGAAACTGAGGCCAGCAGGATTAAGTGACTTGTCCAGGGTCACACAGCTACTAAAGTGTCATTGGCCAAATTTGAACTCAGACTCCAGGCCCAGAACTTTATCCACTGAGTCACTTAATTGCAGCTGATATTATTTTTCTTATTTTATAGATGGGGAAACAGCTTGATGACCTGTCCACAGTTAGTAACACAGCCACAGCTCCACCTAAGTCTTCTTATCATATGTCCATTTTTCTTTCCAGTACATCATATTTCTTTTACTATATCATCTTCCTCAAATATTTTTCCAGCACTTATCTCAAAGTAGCCAGATTTTACAAGCCAAATTAGGATAGGGAATGTATGATTTATGTAGAAAGATGGTTGAGGGAATTAAGGATAAATAGTATGCTAAGCTTACCCAATTTGGGCCTGCTTCAAAGGAGGAAGATCAAAGGAAGAAACACCTTCCATATGGCTTTACCTTACTGCTATTACATTTACAAGTTCAGACTGAATTGTTTTTTTAGCTGCCACTCTAGAAGATAGGGATGTGACTAGTAATTATAACCTTTCTAATACATCCAAGACTCCCTGGAGCAGGTTATATTGGCAGCTGTCTAAAGAAGGTAGATATGTAGGCTGGACTATTTTTAGTATGGTTTCTTAAACTTTTTCCACGCGTGAGAAATCTTTTCACCCTAAGAAAAATTTACATGATCCTGGTATATAGGTCTGAAAAATAGCTGATACAAATCAAACATGGACAATCAATCATAATTTCAAAATCACCGCATTCAATTATAAGACCCTATTATGGGGTATTTACAGTTTAAGAAGCTGGAGACTACAAAACAAATAGCTTTGAAGCTAGGAGGAATTTTAGAGCTTATTTAGTCCAGTCCTCCTCATTTCTTAGAAGATACTTGGGTTCCTGCAATTAAGTGACTTGACTAAAAAAAATAAAGAAAGCAACAGTAAGAGATGGAATTTGACGTTACAACAGAGAGACGCGATTTATAGCAGGTCCACTGTGAAAGACCTTCATTCCAACCCTACCTATGAGAGATATTGACCGCGTGACCCTGAGTAAATCACTTAAAATCAGTACTCCAGACAGCTCTGAGACACTTAAAGATGCAAAGGTGTCAACCTACATTGCTACTTTCCATGGCCAGGAGTTCCCTATTCAGCTAAAATCTCAGGGACAGTCTTTTTTAAAGCCTGCGGCAGCTGTTGCAAAATAAAGGAGACCCTACACTGAGCAGCACGATTTAGTCTTACTAGATAGCACATTGGCTTAAGATCGCCAGAAGACTTAAGAGCAGGTAATACCTCTGAGATTTGCTGGCAGTTTGAATCTGGATTTAAGCGAGATCGATTTCAGTGCTCCAAGCTAAGTTACAGAACTTCGTTGGTAGAGAAGGAGTTTCTTCAACCGAGCTCCCTAAACCAAAGGAATCAGAGGATTTCTGGTTCCAGAATAAATGCCCTCTCCTTAAAGAAAATTTTTTTATCTTTAATAAATGGGCCCATTTTAGAGGTGAGGGGAAAAAACATCCACCCCAGGAGGCTTATCCAATCACATTTTACGTCAAAAAGCCAGGGTAACTCTGGAAGGTGGGGAGTTTGTGTGCATTTTTCGAGAGAGGGCAAGTTACAGACCTTGCTTCTGATACCCAAGGACATTCTGACCCCCGCTGGGGTTTGTAAACAGAAAAGTAAAGTTTAGAATCAGGGATCGCCAAAATTGCTCTAGAGGCGATGGCGAGGGTCCGCAGCAGGGGGAAGGGGTGGTGCGAGGAAGTAGGAAAGAAGAGTTTTAAGGGGCTAGGCGTGTGGGAAAACCGACCATCTCCGCCTCTGCAGCCCCGAGGGAGCGTGGCAGGTTAATTACACTGGGAGGGCGGAACTTCCTGTCCCGGGAGGTCGGCGGAAGCCGAGTTTAGAGGGTCGCGGAGAGTAGGCGGTGAGAGGGCGGGTCCAGATCGGAAGGTAAGCCTCGACGGCCGGAGAAAAGGGGAGGCTCTAGAGTCCGGGGAGTGGTGGCGGAGCTCCGGAGGCTGGTTGGAGGAATCCTCACCGAGGTTCCCCACGGGGTCTCGAGGGTGGGCGGGCTGAAGAGCTTGTAGCTGAGGCTTTTAACAAATGCTGGAACTGCAAAGGAGGCTACTGTGGCGGCCAAAGGAGCTATCCGGAAGACACAAAACGTCCGTCTGTTCATCTCTCCGACAGTGTCCTTTGACTACCTCGGGTTCTCTCCCGGGCTACTGATGGACGGGACGTCCGCGGCCATGAGTGAAAAACAATCCCTTCTACTGCCTTCTCAGCAGGAGGGTTTGCATCCTGACCACCCAAATGAGGGGAACCCCGCTTCTTCCCAAGGTAACCCAGAATGGAAAGCAGGATCCTGGGTTGAGAGCTGGAAGTGCATGTAGTGCAACTCCTGCATTTTACAGATGAGGAAATTGAGACAGAGAGATTGCATAATTTTTAAGTATAAAATGGAGAATTAAAAACTGGACTCGTTCGGTTCTAGTCACTACAGCGTGCCCTACCTCTTCTGTAATAGCTGACATTTATGTATCTATATGCCAGGCACCGTACTAAGTGTTTTACAAATGTTATCTTAATTGATCCTCACAACAATCCTTGGATGCTGCTGTTCTCTCCTTTTTACAGATGAGGAAATAGACAAATAGGTTAAGTGACTTGCCCAGAGTCACACAGCTAGTAAGACTGAGGCTGAATTTGAATAAACGTCTTCTGGGCCCAAAGGTTTATATGTGTAAATTTGTAAATATGTGTAAGTTGGGTAGGTATATGTGTGTGTGTGTGTATACATATGTATAAACGGCCATGTAACTTGTCATATGATTATAGCGTGTATACATAATTATATATTTGTGTATGTAGAAGAGGTGAATATGGTCAGAACAGCAGTTGAGGGAAATCACAGGATGCTGAATGGAATTTATATTGGAATGGGGTGATGGTTTGCTCTAAAGTGGTGGCAGTATCAGGAGGAGAACAGGAAGCCTATTGGAGAGGTTTTCCAAAAATGAAATGTACAGGTCTTGGCAACAGATTGAATATGAAATATGAAATATTGAAAGACAGTGAAGAATGACATCTAGATTACAAGCCAGTGGGACTGGGAAAATATTGCCTTCTATAATGATTGGGAGATGGGGAGCAAACAGGGTTTTAGAGAGGAAGAGTGAGTTTGTGTTGGACATGTTGAATTTAAAATATCTATTGGACATCCAGTTTGATATGTCTGGAAGACAGTTAGAAATAATGAGATTTGAGGTTAGATTAAGGCAGAGTGGATAAATTTGAGAGTCATAAATATAAATATATTTAAATACATGAGAACTGTTGAGATCACCAAGTGAAGTAATATTAAGGGAGAAGAACAAAAATGTTTGGAAGAGTCCCATGAAGAGTAGGATAGTAAATTAATAAGGCAGGTATAGAATGATTGCCTAGCAGCAGTGAGGGCCCAGTTGAGATTGTTTAACATGGAGTTGGGAAGACCTAAGTTCATATCCTTCTTTAGACAATAGCTGTGTGACTCAAAGCAGCAAGTTACTTAACCTCTTCTCATTCTCAGTTTCTTCATCTTAAAATAAGGCATTTGAACTAGATACTCCCTAGGACTCCTTCCAGCTCTAAGTTTGGGATCATTTGATTTAATTTTCTTTATATCCCACTAAAATTTAATGCTCTCTAATTTTCTTCTACCCATGTCTCCTAGTTACCTCCTCTGACTGAATTTTCCAGCCTCCATGTCCATCTTGGTAGCCACTACAAAATGTTCACTGTGTGTATACTTATATGTATGCATACATATATACATATGTAAATACATAATTACTATAGCACTTTGCTATTCTATTTTGCCTTTATATATAGATGTATAATTCATAATGTGTGTGTAGGAGAGGGAGAGGGAGAGAGAAGGAGGCTAAAAAGTTGGACTTGAACTTTAGAAGATTTGGGTTCAAATCCTCCTTCTCTTGGCTTCAGTTTCTTTATCTGTAAAATCATGGTATTGAACAGAATGCTTTCTAAAAAAAAATTCACAAAAGAGGAGTTATGCACCAGAGGTAGAGTGATTACAGCTGTCTATTTATTAAGAAACCTAACAAGGTGAGAACTTTATGAATTAACAGTGGAGAAAACCAATTCCTACAGCTCATTTAGCACCCTTCCCCCCACTAGCTTCCAGGTTCTCACAGGGTACCCAGACACACTTACAAGCTTCTCTTCTAGGGCTCATTCACTCAGGAATTTCCCTACTACTGCATTCTCTGAGAGTACATGACATCTCTGAGCTTCCGGCAACATTATGTTATAACAAGCATGGTCACATTTATCTATTCACACGTAGAGGAATTGAAGGTATAAGAAGGCAAAACCATTCTCTGCTTGGGGTAATGCCTGGATTAGACATCCCTGAAGTGGCAAAATTCTTCTCAGAACACTCATTCTGCCCTCCCCTAAATCAATCCCCCAAAAGAGGCAGACACTGACAGACCAACCAGAGGGTTAAAAAATATGGAGGGCCTTGGAACAACAGACTAACTGTGGTGCTACACTAAACCCAAAGGAAAAGGGATTAGCATCAACCTGGGAGAGCAAGTTCTGTCCTCTCAGAAATTATTTTGGGCAGAAATTGAGACTATTGAAAAGTGAATTCCTCAATATTTAAGGAGGCTACAGTAGACTTAAGGTACAGCCTCAGGAATAAAACCATCATCAAAAGTTTAAGAGCCAGAAAGTGTTTGAGAGGGGAATATAAGGAAAATAGACAATGTTCAAAGATAAAAGAAAGAAGAAGACTCAATTCTAAACCTAGGGCTCAAGAGAATAAATCAACAGTAAAGATAAAATCAGAAAGGAAGATGATACCAAAACAAAAATGCCTTTAAATATTTCAAAGCAAAAGAAATTGAACCAATATTTATGGTTGTGAATCATAGCAGAATGTTACTGAATGGTTTAAGTATGCACCTTGAGAGAAGACTTTAGATAAAAATAGCAGAACTACATTGGAAAAATAATTAGCAGAATAGAAAAAACTTCAATCAGTGGCACTCTGTCTCTCTAAAGAAACAAAAAAGAAAAGAACAGATTAGGAATACAAATACAGTTAACATGAAGGAAGAAGAATAAGAAGACAATAAATATGACCTTTGTGCAAACAAAACACATTGATCTTGAAGACAAGCTATAGAGGGACAGCTTCAGAATCAAAGGCTTCATAAATCATTCCCCAGTTGATAAATGGTCAAAGGATATGAACAGACAGTTTTCAGAGAAAGAAATTAAAGGTATCTGTAGTCATATGAAAAAATGTTCTAAATCAGTATGGGTTAAAGATGGGCAAATTAAAACTACTCACACCTGTCAAATTGACTCTATGACAAAAAAGGAAAGTGATAAATGTTGGAGGGGATATGAGAAAACTGGGAAACTAATGTATTGTTGGTGAAGTTGTGAACTGATCCAACAATTCTGGAGAACAATTTTGAACTATGCCAAAAGGGCACATATGCTTTGATCTAGCAATAACAGTGCTAGATTTTTATCCAAAAGACATCCCCAAAAAAGACTTTCAACCCTCTTCAGCATCCCCCACATCTAACTCTCCCCTCCTCTTTTTCTCCCTCTTCTTTCTTCCTCTCCCCGATTAATTTTGTGTTTTCTTAGCTAGAGTAACAAATTTTAGTATATTAGGAAGTTTCTTGCCTCAGGCTCTCTTCCTGCCTCTTCTTTCTCATCTGTCTGTATTTATGACTGCTCTCTGACATTTTTACAGTTCTTTAGGCAGAGAAGTTTGGGGAACTGGTTTGTCATCTTGAATTGCTCCACCATCTTCCCAGAAGGCTCAGAAAACTGGAAGACTTAGGGTTCAAATCCAATTTTCAAAACTACCTGTGTGATATTTTGGTAAATCACTTTTATGGGTCTTGATTTCTCTTTGCTTAGCTTCTCCTTGAAATCCCTTCCTATATCCCAGTTGTCAAGGCTCTTTTCCATCTCAGATTTTCCTGTGGTACTTCCATATCTTCTTTCCTGCCTTCACTTGCTTCCTACCCTGTGTTATAGTTATTTCTGCCCATGTTAGATCTTCCTTATGGAATGTAAGTTCCTCAGAGGAAGGGAAGGTTTATTGCAGTCTTTGTAATTGTAATGCCTTGCACAGAGTGGGTACTTAACAGATATTTGTCTAGTTGAATCAAATTCAACAAGACCATAAACTTTCTAGGTTTATTATTTTTCTAATTATTCTGAACTCATTTCCTCAGAGAATGTTCCAGACACATAACAAAATACAAAGATTTTATGTTAGATGGTGAATCTTTACTTCATATCACTTTTCTTATTTGTTTCAAAATATATAATAAATGCTACATTATTTTCAAACCTGTCTTGTTTATGTTTCCTTCTGTTCTCTTCTATGCATTTAAAAAAAAATGTTCCATTATGTCTAATATGCTCACATATATAATGGGCATCATATTACTTGCCTTTTCAGTGGGTAAAGGAGAGGCTGGAGAGAGGAAGAAAATTTGAAAATGAAAAATTTTTTAAATGATTGTTAATTTTTTTTTTAATGTTACACTGTCATCCCCTTTACCTCCTTTTGACATCACTGTTGCTAAGTTGCTTCTCTGACTGCCTTCCCTCCTAATTAAAAAACTGAAAGAAGGGGTGGAAATGTTTTTAACAAGTGGTTCTAAGTGGATTCTAAGAGTGGAATGGCCTATGATTTTAACCATATCATAAAAGTATCTTATTTACACAAAACATTGACTTAACAAGAGATTATTATAATTTCATCTGACTATAGAGTAACCTGAGGGATGGCTTACATTTTTTATTTGGTGGTTGATGCCTAAGAGTTTATTACTCTCTAACACTACATACACTGAAGTATACTCTTGTTTACTTAGAGCACTGCTCTTCCATTCTCTATTCTTAGAGGAACATATTCTCTCTATAGAAAGGTAGAATCTGGGACAAATTTTTTAGTTCATTTTCTAATTTTTTGGGGGGTGGATAATTTAATTTTGTGTCATATGACATGAACAATAGCATAACTTTCTGAATATCTATCCCTAAAGAATTGGGACTATGTTTCAAATATTTATTGAATTGAATAGAATTGAAAAACAACAATCATAATTAAATGATAAATGTGTCACTTTGGCATGTAATTATGGTATGTGTGTGAGTTCAAATCTGGTTTTGGACACCTATTTGACCTTAGGTAAGTCATTTAACCCTGTCATCTGTAAAATGAACTAGAGAAGGAAATGGCAAACTATTCCAGTAACTTCTAAGAAAACTCCAAATGGGGTCAAGAAGGATCAGACATGACTGAAAAAACTATTGAACAACAGAATCTTGGTTGGGTGATGAATTTGGAGTTCATGAATCTCAAAGAATTATAGGTTAAAGAATGATTACCTTAAAAGAAGACTCTAAAAGTGTCAATGGGGAGTGAGGAATATTCTGACTCTCCCATAATAGTCAGTGAGTCAGAACTAAGAGTGAAAATGGAGTTTATAAAACTGGAAAGGGTAGCCAGGTATGCAGTGTTTCAGGCAGGAACCATATCTCAGTGTATCCCAAAGGATGGAAGGAGAAAGTGAAAAATGGTTTAAGTTGAAAGGTAATTTGTTAATTATAAAGCAGGTGTTCCACATGGCATAGTGAAAGGGAGGGCAGATCTGGAGAGGGACATTTGGGAAGGGGGATGGGAGTGGAGATTTTCAGTGAATGGGAAAGAGGGAACAAAAAACTGGGATTGAGGGGTGGTGTTCATTAGTTGTCAGAGTTTCAATATCATTGGTTTGGGAGGGAAGGGAATATGCTAATTATTGAGTAATGAATTCTAGCAAAGTGTCTATGATATGGTTATGATCTGATGAAGTCAAGTAATTAAAAACTTCAAGATCAACCTTGTAAGTTTTTACACAGCCCTCAGCTTCTTGATCTAACAAAAGGTGTGTTCTAAGAGTTGTCAGGAAACCCATGAATAGATTTTTTTTTTTTTTTTTTTTTGCTGAGGCATTTGGGGTTATAGTCTTGTCCAGGGTCACACAGCTAGAATATGTTGTGTCTGAGGCCAGATTTGAATTCAAGTTTTCCTAATTTCAGGCTGGTGCTCTATTCACTTCACTACCTACCTGCCCCCTTTTCTTGTACTTCTAAAAAAAATTGTATTTAGACCTTTAATAATATCTATTCATATTCTTTGACTATATTGGTCTTATAAAAGTGTGTCAGTTCTTTATAGATTCTGGATGTCAGATCTTTATTGGATCTATATCTATTTATATTATCTGTAGATATATTTATAGCATTTCCCCCCAGTCTGTTTTTGTCTAGGAATCTTCATAGAGACAGTTGCCTTTTATTTTTCAAAATCCTTTACCTTTGTATAATGAAACCCTTCAGTTTTGTTTCTAATAATGTCTTAAATTTTTTCATTAAAAGTGCTCTTTTCTATAGCTGAGACAATTATGCCTTTTTTTCTTTAAATTATTAAAAGTGGTTTTTAATGATTAACAATACTATTTAGATCACTGGTCCAAATACAATTTATTTTGATATTTTGTATGAAGTATTGAATCAAACCCTTTTTTTGCCATACAGTATTTAATTTTCCCAGAAGTTTTTTTTTTTAATTGAATGATGATTTTATCTCCTAACATAGCATAAATATGTTGGTAGAGAGGTGGTGAATGAGATGGGACTAAAGAGAATTTCCTACTCTATAAAATCCTCACAGACTGGTAAATTGCTAGAGGGAAGAGGAAAGTAGGTTTAGGAGGAACAATGAATATATTGGTAAAGGATTCCTGAAAGGGAACTAATTGGTTTATGTGAAAGATAGGAATTTGTTCTCTTCCTTTACCTGTGCTGGCTTGAATCCAAGGAGTTTGTCTTCAATGTGTCTAGGAAATTGTATTCACTTCAGGATGTTAATGTCTCTGCTTAGATTCTGCCCTATAAATTTCAAGTAGGCTAAGTAATACCCAAGGTTACATCATAATTGTGATTTCCCAAGGGAGAAATTACTGACTCTCTCCCCTCTTCCTGGCAATCTTTATCTTTCTACATGTCTTTTGCTTTTCTCAGACTGCCCTTTCCTACAAATTGTCATTAGTACTGGCAACATTAATCACAGAACAGATAAAGGCCATTGATATCTTTATATAACAAGGATTATATAAGGAAGGGGGCAGTTTGTAGACAGTTGTAGTCTGAGTAGATCACTGCCTAGTGCAGCAGTCAGTCCATAAACATTTATTAAGCATCTATTATATGCTAAGCACTGTTCTGAGCACTAGGGATACAAAAAAGGCAAAGGACAAGATTTCTGCCCTTTAGGAGCTAAAAATAATGAAGGAGACAGTAAGAAGACATAAACAAACAAGCTATCTACAGAATAATTTGGAAATAATTAAGAGGAGTTGAGAAAGGCATCCTGTAGAAGCCATCTTCTGTTGTTTGTCTTTTGTTCTTGAAGAGGACTATAACTACAGGGAAGTAATCTGTGATGCAAGTGAGTTGGATTTAACCGAGATAGGACTGTGCAAAATCACTAGTCTTACTTTCTCCTGCCATAATCCAACAATGGAGTGGCAGCAATATTAGAGGAGAAAAGAACCAATATCCAAGAGAATGTTGTGGAGTAGAGAGATTTGGGGGGAAGAGGAGCAACTGTAAGGAAACATAATGATAATATAATACAGTTATCCCTTCCACGTTGCAATTTGCTCCATCAGTTTCAATATGTCATGAATTGGCTTAAGAAATTAATCGGGTTTCTTGTGCAACATGATAAATGTGGAAATATGTACAGAAGAACTGCACATGTTTAACATATATTGGATTATTTGCTGTTGAGGAAAGAGATAAAAATTTGAAACCGAGATTTTGCAAGGGTGAATGTTGAAAGTTATCTTTGTATATGTTTTGAAAATAAAAAGATATTATTAAAAAAGAAATTAATCAATAATTTAAGGGGAGCTTTGCAGAGGACTCAAGAATGCAGTAGATGACACAGAAAAGGTGTAGGAAGTAAATGATACAGAAGTTTAAAACCTCAGAAATGCATAAAATATGTGTAGTGCTGTGTAATATCAATTCAAATTTTATAATAAACAGCACATAAAAAAAAGAAAAAATTCAGACTTCTCTGATACAAAGGGAGGACCAAAAATTTTATTCACATTTTCCAGAACATGGGAGTGCTATGCCCATATCCCCTGAGATAGGAAATGATAACTGTATAAGGAAAAGAAAAAGTCAGAACATGTATTACCTCTTATAGTGTGTATAGTCTGGCTCACTCTTACATAGAGGTGGCTACATTTGTCCTAGGATTCTTTCATACTCCGAGGAATTAATATGATGCATTTTGCATTTTATTTGCTTTGACTCTGGGTCCAGTTGACACTTTTCTGTCCCATTGTTAAGGGGTCAATGACTAGATACCAGTTCTTTAACAGCTTAACCTCTCCACCCCCAACCCCAGGGGTCTACTCTCCCTTTTAGGAATTATTAACTCAGTTCCTAAATAACATTGGTCACACACACCAAGCTAAAATCCACATGTAGCATGATTCAGGGACATGTCAGTTGAGGCCTTGTCTCAGATATTATTGGCCTAGAGTGTCAAAGTTTATTCTTGAAGATTCTTTATTTACCCTTGGGGCTCACTGCCTCTGAAACTAAGTACTTGGATTTTGGAAGATGGGATACTAAGGTAGCCTCTTACCTTTTGAAACTTATGGGGCTGTGGGGAAATCCACTCCTTTCACCTGGATCATGACCCAAGTAAAATTCAACAAAGACAGACTGAGGCACATTCTCTTTGAGCAAGATAACATTTTATTAACCAATGCCAGTAAGAATGAATCAATGATTCTGCCTCAGTATAAACCAAATCCCCCAGATAAAGATTTAAATCATTTTTATAAAGTTAGAACAAAAGTGATATCACAACGTTAAGGAAAAGATGATTGGTTACATAGCTGAGGGAAGGGAAACAGTATGATTGGTTAGAAGTTAGAAAAGAGGGGCTAGCAACAGCCCCTCTTATTCCCTCTTGAGACTAAGGGGAAAAATCATTGTTTGAGGCCACCTGCAAAGTTAAGCAATAATAGGCTAGACTTTTTTTTGGATGGCAAGCCTTGAAGGATATAAAGATACTAGACCAGATTCCCTAGTGTCCATTTGTATTCCACAAAGAGAGCAGATTTCCTTGAGGCAGGAATAGAACAATGGTTAGCAAGAAAACTGGATTTCTAAACTTAGCTGAATTTCTACACTAAGTTCAGAGACCAAGAAACATGACTCAGGCAGGACAAAACAAATTTAACTGTAAATAGGATCAATAAAATATGATACAGAATCAATTTAATCCTCTCAATCAGAAAGGAACAGAAAGGCCAAGAACCATAAGGCCTCAGAGGGGAGAGAGAACTTCTTGGCAATCCCAGAAGTTGTGAGGTAAAGAGTCACTGAAGACTCCCCCTTTTAGCCCCCAAGAATAAATGAGGCAAGATAGGGAATGACTAATTCATTTTTTAATGCTTCTGTATACATTTAAAGAATCTTCACTGCACAATGTGATTAGATGACCATTCTATACATTCTCCAGCCTCCAAGGAATTTCCTTTACATGTCATGATATTTTGAGAAGCTACTCCTTAACCTCTATGTGAAGAGATGTTATCCCAGGTGCTCTTCATATATGTTACATCCCCTAGTTACATCCCCTATACTTCTCTGACTTGGAGTCACAGAGGAGAAATATGTCTAAGAAGTGATTGGATCATCTCACCAAAAGTGGTTTGATCAGCATAGAATCTTAATGGTCGAAGTCTCCTCCCAGGATCAACTGCATCATTATCCAGAGAAGCAATACCTGCAGCAGAACATTTTAGAAACAGAGGTTCCACAGACTACCTCTCCCCTGCAAAGGATCTATACATAAGTTTTAGGAAGTTCTTGAACTTGATATAAATAAAATAATTCTTTTCTTTTGTAATTTTGTATATTTTATTCATTTAAAAACATTATTTTGAGAAGGGTTCTGTGGCCTTCACCAGGCTGTTAAAGAGCTCCATAACACACACACAAAAAAAGGTTACTCTGATATTAATCTTTGTAAGGAAGAACAGAGGATCACAAATCTAGAGGTCTATGTAAGTGCTCAACTGCACTAAGATGAAGGATAGAACATGATTTAAGACACAGTATATTTATGCTACTCTCTCTTTTCCAGATTCCAAGATCATAGCCCTTGTTACTTTTAATGTTATCATGAAATCAAATTTGTTTATTTGTAATGTCCTTGATGAGATTTGTGAGCCATTCTAATCTTTGTAAAAAGTTTTAAAAACTTTTACTAGCATCACATTTATAAATAATTTCAGCAGGTAAAAAACTTTTTTGATTTTTTTTCTTAAATTTATTCATGAAATCTGGAAGCCTCTTTAGGGCTGCATGTCTATATACAGATTATGATAACTTTTTTATGTTTGTTGTGTTGTTTGGTTGTGTCTGACTTCATGACCCTATTTGGGATTTTCTTTCTTTTTTTTTAATGTATTTTATTAAAAAACAAAACAAAACAAAACGAAACAAAATGGAACATTGTCATGTATCCAGCAAAATATCAAGGAGGATTCAAAATATATAACAATAAATTACCAGTTCAAGAAGGGATATATAATAGTAAAAAAAATCATATTCGTGAATGTCTATTTTTTCTTCCTCTAAATTGTTCTTTTGTTCTCTGCTGCACACATTTTTTAGTTTATTTTTTCCCCTTTCATTCTCCTCTTCCCACCTTCCCCAAGCAAGCTGTAGTTAAGCAAGGATATATTTATGTATATATACATATATATATATAAAAATTACATACACTACATATACATTTACACACACACACACACACACACACACATACACACACACACACACCTTTTCATCCCTACAAACTCATTGCTTTAATTCTACTCCCTAACTTGCTTTGCTATTATTACTTAACCTCCCCCCCCCCATGGATGCCTTCCTTGTCTTCTTCCCCTATCCTTTGCTTCCTCCTCCACCCATCCCTCACCCCTTATTTATTTATAAATTTTAGATGGTGATATACTCTTCATGGTATTTATGTAGTGTTGCCTAGTCTACTTAACCCATTAATCCCATAGTTTTTAGAACTATGAGCCTTCCTTTCCCCTTTAATGCCTCTGTGTCTTTTTTTCCTCTGTACCTCATTTGTGTAACATATTTACTATTTTTATCTTATCTCTGCCTCAATCTTTCTTTTGAACTACCCTATTGCTGATGTCAATCTCAAACATATGGTACACATTTCCATGTAAGAAACATAAGCAATTTGTCCATGTTAAGTTCCTTGAAAATGATCTTTGATATTGGCTCTTATATGTTAAATTTTCTATTAAATTCAGGTTTGGTTGATAGGTCTGAAAATCTGTAAGTTTGTTTAATGTCCATTTTTCCTCATTCAATATCATGGATAATTTTGCTGGATATGATGTTTTTGGTGCAAGCTTAGTTCTTTTGATTGCTGATATATATGATATATGTAGTCTTTTATTGTGGCTGTTGATAAGTCCTGTACAATACTAGTTGTAGTTCCAAAAGTTCCATTTGAATTGTTTTTTTTTCTTGTTTTTTGTAAAATTTTCTCTTTGATCTGGGGGTTTCAAAATTTGGCAATAATATATCTGTGTATTTTCCACAAAAGATCTCTTTGAGGTGGTGATTGGTGGATTTTTTTTTTTTCTTTCTACTTTCTACTTTCCCCTCTTGTTCTATTATTCAAGTAAAATTATCTTGGATTATTGTGTCAAGGCTTTTTTTTTTTTTTGATCACATCTTTCAAGTAGTCTAATTCTTATGTTTTCTCTTCTTGATCTCTTCTCTAGAGCTGTTGTTTTTATGTTTCATATTCTGTCATTTGAGTCACATAGGTAATAGGTGTCTGAGGTTAGATTTGAACTCAGATCTTCCTGATTCCAGGCTAGCACTTTATTCACTGTTATACTTAGCTGCCCCTACATAAATACCCATTCCTTTTTGTATAATTATTTATTAAATATATGCCATTAACTTCTCCACTATAGTACTTTAACAAGCATATACCTTTTGCTTGGAAGGAATTAAGTTTGTGTTGTGACCTTTATAATCTCATGTTTTCTATCTCTTCTTAATTCTTTCTGGGAACTCATATAATGGAGACTTCTTTAAAACTATAGAAAACCACGTTGAAAATTCACTTGATCATTCTGAAATTCTTCCATCAATAAAAGCCACACAGTGTCTTTTTTACATCATTTATCTTTTAAACCAATAGCAGACATCCCAGAAAATGAGGAGGATAAAAATCATTAGAGCATTATGATGTGAAGATTTGTGTATTGACAAGAGTTTGTTCACCCTAAAAATTTGTTCCCCAATTGAAGGGGATTTCTGAAACTATGGAAAAAATGGTTTTGTGACCCTAATAGTAAAATATGATGATTAATACAACACCAAGATATTCCTTTACTTTGTCATACATCTTATAGCCTAATAATGAATGCATTGTAATTGAAGTAATATAAATTACCTTTTCATAGGAAAACAGATTATGCATTTTACGTTATCAAATTGTGGGTATGAGAGAGAGGAGGAAATTCTTTGTTGGGAAGACCAAGAAGGTTTTGCTGCTACCAAAATTATATGCAGGAATAGGGATGTGTCTCTGAAAAGATGCAAAATCCCATCCCCAGGAATTGTGATATTAATAGTCAAATAAAAGGTAATAATATATTTGGTTTTGTACCACATTTTGTTCTTTTTTTTATCCCCAGAAATGGCTGCTTCTTTTTTGAAGACTTCATCTCTTTCTGTAAGGAAAAAACTATTCCAACAAACTGGCTTTCCACTGTACAGCACTTCTCATGGTTTCCATGAGGAAGATGTCAGAAAGAAACTTCAACAATTTACTGGTGGATCTGTTGACCTTCACAAGGAAGATGATGGCATTGGCATTCTCACTCTCAACAACCCAAGTAAAAAGAATGCATTCTCAGGTACTAGTGATTCTTTGCTGCCCCTCCTCCCCTTCCCTGACTTGCTAAAGATTAATGGAAGAATTTTTTGTTTGTTTTTGTTTTTTGGGTTTTTTTTTGCAGAGGCAATTAGGGTTATGTGACTTGGCTAGAGTCATAGAGCTAGGAAATGTTAAGTGTCTGAGACAAGATTTGAACTCAGGTCCTCCTGACTTCAGGGCTGGTGCTCTAACCACTATGCCACCTAGATGTCCCATTAATGGAAGAATTTGAGGCACCACAGTCAAATAGAAAGAGCACTACTGTTTTTGGATTCAGTGGATCACAGTTTAAATTCTGCCTCTGTTACTACCTATGTAACTTTTAAGTAGATCCTCTCTGGACCTCAAGTTTTTTCATATGCAAAATGAGAAATTTAAACTAAATGAAGTTCCTTTTCTTTAAGCTTTACCTTTATAGTCTTATGATCTAATAAATAAGTGCCAGTTAATTGAATGATCCAACCTTACACCATGTTTTTTTGAGCTTCTCTTACATTGGTTCTGATAAACACATTATATTCCGAGATCAGTGATATACAAATGGTTACACATCTCGTGGGGTTGTTTTTCCATGATGATTTAAAAAAAAAAAAAACTTACATTGGAATGTATTTCTTTATATCTTTAATCATGGAGTATATTTCAGAACTGACTCTGCACACTTTAAATTAGTGTATGTTGAGAGAATGAAAAGTAATGTTAATAGACTAAGAAAAATATAATAGAAAAAGTGAGTATGCAGCAAAAGAACCATATTATATTTTTGGGGACAAGAAGAGATGATTCTGATATTATCTCCTGTTCTGAATGATATATTTTTCTGCTTTGCATTTGCTGGTTGAGTTAATTATAGCTATTTTGATCAAATGTTTATTTCTTTTCAACTATCAGAACATAACAACCTTTAAGAGTAGAGACTGTGCCCTTAGGATGTTAGACTTAGATATGGAAAGGAACTTAGAGACCATCTAGTTTAATTATTTTACAGATGAAAAAATTGAGGCCCAGAGAGGTTAAGTGAATTGCCCAAGATCACAAAGGTACTGATAAATCCAGTGTAGCACTTGGGCTATGTCCACTTTAATTTTTCTTAATTCCTTCATCCATTGAAAAGAACAGGGAAATAGAGGAATTTACATTGGGACTTTAGAGGATATCTAATCCAAATTCCTCATTTTATAAGTGAAGAAAGAAACTAAGTCTCAGGTTAATTGACTTCTTACTGGTCACTAATCTAATAAATGTCATAGAAATGATTTAAACTGAAATTTTTTGGACTTCATGTCCAGTATTCTATGTATTATATTATGCTAAACACCTATGTAGAGATATTCATTCTTAGGAAAAATTTAGTGAATATTTGTTCTGATTGACTTTTAACTGCAAGATAAAATTTTAGTCAACAAAAAGAAAACTTCCAAAATTTCAGTTTCTGGAATAAAGTGAACTAATCAAGCAGAGAGAATCAACATCCTTAATGTAGCCATTTCCTGATGGTGGTATGAAAAGTCACAGAGAAAATAACAGGAATATATTCTGACCTTGAAAGGTGGTTTACATTCTAATTGAAGAGTTTATAATTTAATGGATTACATAACAGCCAGAGTAAACTTTGGCATGTTTTAATCCAAATCTCTTAATTTATCTTAATTTATCACTGTATTAAAATCTTTTTTTGGCTCCCACGGCAGTTTCTTGGGTAAAGAAAAAATGAGAATTTATCACACTGAGAACACTGTGAACTTGAAAAGTTAACAAAAATGTTACCATAAGCATATCCAAAAGATAAACATTAGAAGATCTTCAAAGAAAAAAGTTTTAATATTTTCCTCTTTCTATAATTCCCTTTACATTCCTTTAGGGAACAAGGAAGAAGATTTTGTCTAATTGAATCTTCTCCTTAGCTTAGTTTCTTTTTTTTAAACCACTCTTGTAAATATAATCTTTCCCTTTTATGAATGAACTTTGTGTTAATGCTCAGCTTTATACTTAAATCATATGCTGCCTTGCATTGTTTTGTAACTGTTTCACATGATATATAAATCCCATTAAGGCTTTTGTGTCTTTTCTATTTTCCTCCCAAATCCAGTGCAGTGCTGTGTACATAGACAATAGAATCCTGGAATGTATTTACTAATCTTGGAGTCTTTGTTTCTATTTTCCTAGTTTTTGTTTTATTTTTTTTTCCTTTCAAAAACAGGAATTATGATGCTACAGCTTTTAGAGAAGGTGATTGAACTAGAAAACTGGAAAGAAGGAAAAGGTCTTATTGTCTGTGGGGCAAAAAACACTTTTTGCTCAGGATCTGATTTGAATGCTGTACAAAGTCTGGGAACCTCAAAGGTCAGTGATCATGTAAATTTCTGTCTCCTGTTATACCTGTTAAAATATAAGATCATTGATTTTGGCACTGGAATGGATGATCTGTCATTTTACATTTGAGAAAACTGACTTATAGAGGTAAGTGCTTTGTCCAGAGTCACAAAGTAGCAAAAGATAGAGATAAAATTTGAACCCAGATCCTTGGACTTCAAAACCAGCACACTTCTCACTCTTGGCTTTTTCTTTTTTAAAGGATGGAATTAGTATTGTTCATTATGGTATGTTTAAGACTCTTAAGGCGATTGATTCCTGATTAATCTCCTTTCAGAAATTTATATTTTACCTTGAATGACAAGGAGACTGATATAAGAGAAACAAGCAGCTTTTTAGAGAGATCATCAAAAGTTATGGGGTTCAGTAATATAACACATTCTTCAATTGACTTTATCCTTTCCTTGCTTATGTCAGAATAATAATATTCAAATACATGATCATTGAGTTTCTATGTTTATTTGTTCTTATGTATTCCCCTAGAAACTGTTTAAAGTATTTGTTTTATTTTTTTCAAATATTTAATTAGAAACTAGCATAAGTAATGGGAAGTACTAAAAAGGAGTATAGCTAGCCTTTAAAGAGACAGCAAAAAGTATAAACTATTTAGGAGATAAAACTATTTAGGAGATAATACTTCAGTAAATATCAATAAGGGATTATTTCTTTTCTTAGCCAAGAACAACTACTTTCATCATCTACCCTCCTTAATTCTCCTAGCTTCCTATTTCACTTGCATTCACCCTCTTTTCCCTAAAGCAATAATGATTGGTAGTTGTTTGTTTATTGTAAACATAAATATGATGTACTTTGTATGCTTATCACATATGAAGAAGGAACCAGTAGTGTTCTTTCTGCTTTACTGTGGCACCTCATATTCTTCCTTTAACTTCTCTCGTGGAGGGAAGTCACTAGTATCTGAGAATACATTCATTTTACATGGGTTTGTTAAAAATGAGAATGCCAATGCTACCATCTTCCTTTTGAAGATCAGTGGATCTACCAGTAGACTACAAAAGTTCCTTTTTGCTTTCTTGTTCATGAAAACTGTCAGAAGTGCCTTAGATTGGAAAAGCAGTTTAGTGTAGTAGTACAAAAAAAATTGAAAGCTGCAAAAAAAGAAGTTATTTCCTGGGCTCTCAAGCTTCATCCACCAGGATCGGAGGGAATATGGTGGTTCATGAAGGTAATGGCAGTAGATTGGCTTTCCTAGCTTTACAGATATAGCATTCTGCAAACCTTGAAGTGCCGTGTAAAAATAAATTGTCATTGTTATTATTACTTTTCAACATCCCTCATTTTGCATGGCATTTCTTTATGTTTAAGTGAATGGAGCAGTGAACTAGTAAATTAAAGACAATGGTTCTCATTCTACTCAATTAGCTGTGTGACTTTAGGCAAGTCACCTAACTTTCTGTTTGCTTGTCTCTAAAATGAGGTCACTGATGTCTGCCTTATGAGATGTGAGAATAAAATGAAACAGGTTAGAAAATAATTTAATAATCAAGCTCTTGATTCTTTTTAAAATACTTTTTATTGGGGCAGCTCGGTGTCTTAGTGGATAGAGTACTGGCCCTGGAGTCAGGAATACTTAAGTTCAGATCCAGCTCTGACCCCTTACTATGTGAGACTGGGCAATTCATTTAAAATTGATTGCTTTCCCTCTTTCAATGTCTTTTTTAATTTAAAAAAATATATTTTCTAGGGAATAGAAATTCTTAGAATGAGGCTAAATTTCTGGCATCTACTGAGTTTGTCTTAGGACAGGATTTCATAGGATCAAAGTTTAGAGCTGGAAGGGACTTTCAGTGAAAGTATAATACAATCTTCTGATTTTATAGATGAGGAAACTATACCCCAAAGAGGTTGTGACTTATCCAAGGTTGCAAGAGTATGAAGGAGCAGACCTGCTATTTGGTCACTACTTCTAAGTACAAATTTATATGTTTTCTACTTTACCATATTGCTTTTTATCTACACATTATAAATTTAAATTTTGATTATGATGTAAATTAATGGGAAATATGTGATTTAACAAGATTCCATTTGTGCAAAGACCTTCCAGGATTCCATTAATGTTTCATTCAATAAACATTTATTAAGTGCCTACTATGTGCCAGATATTATGCTAGGCTCTGGGAACAATAAGTGAAATAATTCCTGCTTTAAAAAATTTTACATTGTAATGGGAATACAAGAAATATACATATATGTGTGATATTTTTATATGATATATACAATATATACTTAATGTACACATAAAATATAATTAAGTATGAGATCGTTAAATGTAAGATAATTTGTTAGGGGGGACAGAAAAGGAAACTCAATAAAGGCTTCTTGCAAAAAATGAAGCTTTAGCTGTATCTTTTAAGAAAGAATTCTATGAGGTAGAGGTGGGAAGCAGTATCTCCAAGTGTGAACAGCTAGTTCAAAGACATGAGTTCGAAGATGGAGAATCATATGTAAAGAATAGAGAGGCCAGTTTTGCTGTATTGCAGAGTATGAAAGGGTGACTAGAAAGATAGGTTAGGACTAGGTTGTGGAAGGCTTTAAAAATTAAATAGAGTTTATATTTTATCCTAGAGGCACTGGAGTTTATTGAGTAGGGAGTAATAATATTTCCATTTAAGGAAAATAACTTTGGCTGCAGTGGCTATAATAGTCTGTAATCATTTATTAAGCTCTTACTATGTGCTAGCCATTGTGCTAAAGATGGAAATACTAATACTAGGAGAAGAAGGGACAGTTCCTGCCCTCAAGGAACTTTCATTCTAAGGCACCTAAAAGAAAGCTGAAATGGAGTGGGGTAGGGTTAGTAGAGCATGGTAGAAAAAGTCTGGAGTACAGCCTGAAGAAGAATAAAATATGGCTGGTGTAGGCACCCTTCTTAAATTGAGTTTCTGAGAGGAACCATACTATCATAGGGAAAGGCACTTCCAATAAGCAATTGGAGAGAGAGGACTGAAGCTCAGGGAATAAACTGAGCTAGAATATAGATATTCTACATAGAAAAGGTAAATGCACTGGAACTAATGAGGTCACCCATAGGGATATTAAAGGAGAAGAGAAGATATATTAAAGAATCTTAGGGTACATCCACATCTAGGGGCATGATTTGAATGATGATCCAGCAAAGAAAATAGAAGGTAAATAGGCGGGTATGAGGAGAAGAAGGGAAGAATAGTGTCCCAAAAACTGAGAGTATCCAGAAGTAGGTGGTAAAAATGTATTAAATACAGTAGGATGAGTATTGAGAAAAGACCAACAGATTTGGCAGTTAAGGAATGGTGAGTAACTATGGAAAGAGCAATTTCAATTAAGTAATGAAGCTAGAAAGCAAATTACAATAGGTTGAATGAATTAGAGGGGAAGAAGTGGAGGCAGCAGTGAATTTGTTTCAAGGACTTTAGCAGAAAAAGAAGAATATAGATAGATAATTGTATGTACATTTGTATATGTATATATCATATATGGTCATAGATTAAGGGGATAGTAGAGTATAGTGAAGGTGTTTTTTAAGGATGGAGGGAGATTTGAACACATAAAAGCAGGGAATGGTTGAAAATTTGACATGGGGACATGGGAATGATTAAAGATGCAGTCTACTGGAGAAAATGGAATGAAATCAAGTACACATGTAGAAGGTTTGGCCTTTGCAATGGAAAAAAAAAAACTACCTCTTTGTCAAAGACAGGGCAAGGAGGAAAAAGTAGATGATGCTGTCAAAGAGTTTTGTAATAAGAGAATAGAAATAAAGGGAGTACCTGAATAATGGTCTCAGTTTTATAAGTAAAATAAGAGGCAGGATCCTCACTTTTACAGGTGGAAGGATGGTGATGTAAGAGGCTTGAGGGTCAAAAAGGATAGCTTTTTTGGAGGGTAAGGTAAGGAATCTATTGGAAGAAATTTAAAGCATAAGAAATCATACAAAACAGCATGTGTTAAAATATTAGTGTTTATGTCATTTTCCTGTGTCAAAATGATGAGGATAAATGTATTGAATACTTAATTTAAAATAGCTTCATGACTCTTGAGACTCAGAAATGTTTACAATTTGCAGCTGTAAGATCTGAATGAGTTTGTTCTGTCCCAACTAAGAGGCTCTGAAATTGTTAACATGTCTTATAAATAGTCTCTTTGTAAAAGAAGCTTTTCTTTCTGAAGCAAACACTCTGCCTTTTATAATCTCAAATGCATCATTGAAATATCTGCTTATTTGGTAAAATTGCCTTAAGTTCTCTGTGCTGAAGATGATGAGATAGCTTGGATAGATTATAGTTTAAATAAAATGCCCAAATCAATTCTGATAAAATGCTTTAATATCATTATTAAATATTTTTGATTTATGATTATGTTGTTGATCATGCTGCTGTTTTTCCATTATATTTTAAAGTTTTTAAGAGAGAAGTAGTTGAATCTCTAACATAGTTTTTATTAAGCTTATAACTTTCTTTAATTTACAAAGATTTCCCCCCTTCTGATTATTTAACTTAAGAAATAATTGGTTCAGTTTTAATATTATATATTTGAAGAAGTATATGAATTTATTTCTTTTACAGAAGCTTTAAAAAATTAAGTTTAATGTCAAGTATTTTATCATTATTAACATGTAATGGACTTTCTGCCATCTAGGGGAGGGGTGGGGACTGGGGGTAAAATTTGTAACGGAAAGCTTTGTAAAGATCAATGCTGAGGAACTACCCATACATATGTTATGCAAATAAAAAGCTTTAATAAAAAAATAATTAAGTTTAAGAAAGAGTTGAATTAGTTCTGTCAACTGAATGTAACTGGCCTCTAACTTATGGGTGATTTAAGTCGAACAAAGCAGGCTAGAGACAGGAGAGTCAGGAATCCAACAAAAGTTTTTTTCAAAGTGAGGGAGATGGCTTGCAAACAAGGATGTGTGTTGGAGCCCTGCCTCTAGTGGGGGGGTTGGGGAGCCTGAGATAGTATGGAAAATCTCAATATTTATACCTATGACTACTTAGTAAATTGTAACCCTGACAATAAGAGGTAACAGTAAAAATGTGACAAAGTTTGATTTATAATAGCAGAACTTCATGACCAGGAACAATTCTGGGATTTTTCTGTGACTGAGATCATCCAAAGGGTGAGTACAAAGGATCGTTGCTCAGGGGGACAGCCTGCTTGTTGGGCCTTAGCTCTGAAAAACAAGATATCTCCTAGTATCGTCACAATTTCTCCTTTTGGCCAAAGAGAAGAGGATTGAAAGAACCCATTTCCTTATGGCCAATAAAGAAGCAGCAGATATAAGCCAAGATTCCACAAAAAGCCATTTGGTCCAGAACAAGATGTTGTTTGGGTTTATTAGTGCATTGAATTTTTCTGGAATTGTGTCCCAAGTATCATTGCTAACCATTATTTGCTTGCAAGCGAAAAAGAGAGGAGGGCCCAAGAATGTGGAGGGAGGTTCTGCCATCTACTTAGGAGCAGGGGCTTTCTTTAGATGATCCAGAAGTACATACCCACAACTTTGGCAATTGTGAAAAGTCAGAAGGACTAGTAAGGCCTCTTTTGAAGACAGATGGGTTGATAAGTGTGAAAAAACTCCTTTTATCAATCTTTGGATCTAAGTTTCTGGTCAGCATAGCGTAAATCCTTAATTAAGAGTCACCAAGCAGTACAAAGACATGGTCCAATTTCCATAAAGAAATAATAATAGACATATGCCAACCACTATATTAAGCATTTTATAATCATTATATTATTTTGATTTTCACAACCCTGAAGGGTAGATACCATTAATTTTTTTTTTCCTTTTTACAGATCAGGAAACTGGGTAAATAGAGATTAAATAATGTGCTTAAGATTACATAGTTTATAAAATTCTGAAACTAGAACAGAGAAAGGTGGGCTCACCAAGGAAAGAGACTAACTGGCTCCCACATTTTATATTACTATGCTGGGTGCTGCCCAGGACCTTCCCAGGCAGTAGGTAGGCAGAACATGCTGAGGGTTGAGCCTGCACTGCAGATACTGATTGGGCTTTGGGGGGTGCGCCATAAGGATTAGCTATTGAATGGATTCTCAGGGGTTGGGATGACTGTCCCAGGACTTCCCTATTGATGGTGGTTCTTGGTGGCAGGGCAAAGCAGATGCTGGCAATGGGACCTACCTCTTCTCCCTACTCCCCTACCTCAGCCCTCTTACAGCTGCAGTTTTGGGGGTCAGGTGCTGCAAGGCTGGGCCATTTGCAGCTGTTGGGGCAGAGTAGGCAGATTGTACTTCACTTGGGTAATAACCCCAAACTTGCCTAGAAGGCTGCAAGATATCTGCAACCATTGGGGATACTACCAGGGTGGGGTCCCTGTTGCTTCTGTTGCCTCCCCCTCCACCACATGAACTCTAGGCAATGGGGGTACATGTCTGGGAGGCAGAATATAATTCTAGTTTCTCTGATTTTCCAGAATTTTTTTTTCAACACTCATATTTGGATATCTGATCTTTGATGAAAGGGATTAACAAAAAGAGCTCTTTTGACTTGGAGAAGTTACAGGGGAGTTCTAGTTTTATGGTCAGAAATGTCAAGGAACAAGAGGTTGCTGTCATGTGCAAATTGTCTACCTATTTTTTGTTTCTTCACTTGGAAATTAGCACCAAACTAATTGCCTTCCTTCATTGTCCTAGAACAATGAAGCTATTAATCTTTCCATTTACCCCAAAACTTATTAAGATATTTCAGAAGGAAATGAGTTCTGAAATTGCCTCCAAAGTCTCAGGAATTCTCTCCTGCAATCGTAGAATGATTAATCTTCAAAGTCCTTAATCTACCCAGAGACTTTTAGGAGTTTTACAACTTTGATTATTTGACTTCATTTCATAATCAAAGCTGAAATGACAGGAGAAAAAATGTGTCTTACTGTTTTGTTTTGTTTTTTTTTCCTCTTCTTATAACCAGATTTCCCATGGAAAGCCTAAAGTGGGGAGTTAATCCTATTTACTGGGACAATTGTTTCAACTATGAAAGTTCATTAATTTTTCTCAGTGTTGTAAAATCTGGATACAGTTTATCTGGCTTGGCTGTGATGAGGGGAGATGGTGTTAATGAGATGTGAGAAAAGGGGAGAGGGGACCCCCTTTTGGCCAGTTGCAAGTTTCATAGAGGAATCCACTAACCCCAAGAACAAGAGGAGAGGTTTGTGGCAAAATGGGTTTATTATAGCCTCAGAGAAGCAGCTTTCTTAGCGGGACAGTTCCAAAAGGGAGGAGTAAAGGTGGGTTATTAGCAAAGATTAGTTAACACTGAGCAGAAGTTCGGTGGGCTTCTTCCTCTGTAAGGAATCAGCAAAGCTAGGTTTACACTGAGCATGGCTCAGCAGGCCTTTCCCCTTGTGGGAAATCTGCTAAGACTTGGGGTTCAGAGTCATTCTTTTATTTTGCCTTCTAAGACTTCAGGCTGGAGATTTAGGGCTGGTATCTGTAAAGGATGGTGATTACACCTTAGGCCAAGATTTCTTTTTTTTTTTTTTATTTTTTTATTTGCAAAAAATATGTATGGGTAATCTTCAACATTAACCCCCACAAAGCTTTCTGTTACAAATTTTTCCTCCCTACTCCTACCCCTCCCCTAGATGGCAGGATATCCACTACATATTAATTATGTTAAAATACTTGACAAATTGAATATATGTATACATATTTCCACACTTATCATTGTTATGCAAGAAAAATCATAGCTACAAGAAAGAAAAATCAGATAAAGGAAGCACAATGCAAGCAAACATCAATCGAGAACATGAAAATGTTATGTTGTGGTCCACATTTCACATCCCTCTCTCTGGGTGTATATGGCTTTCTTCAGTGAACAATTGGAAGTGATTTGAAACATTTCATTGTTGAAGAGAGCCATGTCCATCAGAATTGATCATCATATAGTCTTGTTGCCTTGTATAATGATCTCCTGGTTCTGCTCGTTTCACTCAGCATCAGTTCATGTAAGTCTCTCCAGGCCTCTCTGAAATCATCCTGCTGGTCGTTTCTTACAGAACAATAATATTCATATACCATAATTTATTCAGCCATTCTCCGATTGATGGGCATCCATTCAGTTTCCAGTTTCTAGCCACTACAAGAAGGGCTACCACAAACATTCTTGCACATGTGGGGCCCTTTCCTTCCTTTATGATTTCTTTTTTTTTTTTTAATTAAAGCTTTTTATTTGTATAACATATGTATGGGTAGATCCTCAGCATTGATCTTTACAAAGCTTTCCCTTACAACTTTTACCCCCAGTCCCCTCCCTTCCCCTAGATGGCAGGAGGTCCACTACATGTTAATAATGTTGAAATACTTGACAAATTGTGCAAGAAAAATCCTATCTACAAGAAAAAAAAAAGAAAATCAGAGAAAGGAAACACAATGCAAGCAAACCTCAATAGAGAGCATGAAAATGTTATGTTGTGGTCCGTATTTCATATCCCTCTCTCTAGGTGTATATGGTTTTCTTCACTGAACAATTGGAACTGGTTTGAGACAATTCTTTGTTGTAGAGAGCCGTGTCCATCAGAACTGATCATCATGTAATACTGTTGTTGCTGTGTATAATGATCTCCTGGTTCTGCTCGTTTTACTCAGCATCAGTTCATGCAAGTCTCTCCAGGCCTCTCTGAAATCGTCCTGCTGGTCGTTTCTTACAGAGCAATAATATTCCATAACATTCATATACCACAATTTATTCAGCCATTCTTCAATTGATGGGCATCCATTCAGTTTCCAGTTTCTAGCCACTACAAAAAGGGCTGGCTGCCACAAACATTCTTGCACATGTGGGTCCCTTTCCCTCCTCTAAGATCTCTTTGGGATATAGGCCCAATAGAAACACTGCTGGGTCAAAGGGTATGCACAGTTTGATAACTTTTTGAGCATAGCTCCAAATTGCTCTCCAGAATGGCTGGATCCGTTCACAGGTCCACCAACAATGCATCAGAGTCCCAGCCTTCCCACCTCCCCTCCAACATCCATTATTATCTTTTCAGCCAATCTGACAGGTGTGTAGTGGTACCTCAGGGTTGTCTTAATTTGCATTTCTCTGATCAATAGTGATTTGGAGCACCTTTTCATATGACTACACATAGTTTTAATTTCATCCTCTGAAAATTGTCTATTCATATCCTTTGACCATTTATCGATTGGAGAATGGTTTGAATTCTTATAAATATGAGACATTTCTCTATGTATTTTAGAGATGAGACCTTTATCAGAACCCTTAAATGTAAAGATGATTTCCCAATTTATTGCTTCTCTCCTAATCTTGACTGCATTGGTTTTGTTTGTACAAAAACTTTTTAACTTAATATAATCAAAATTATCTATCTGGTGTTCAATTAGGAGTTTCAGATCTTCTTTGGACATAAATTTATTCCATCTCCATAGGTCTGAGAGGTAAACTATACTACGTTCCTAATTTACTTATAATATCACTCTTTATATCCAGATCATGAACCCATTTAGAGCTTACCTTGGTGTGTGGTGTTAGATGTGGGTCAAGCCCTAATTTCTTCCACACTAGTTTCCAATTTTCCCAGCAGTTTTTGTCAAATAGTGAGTACTTATCCCAGAAGCTGGGGTCTTTGGGTTTATCAGAGACTAAATCGCTATAGTTATTTCTTAGGCCAAGATTTCTGATTGAATTGCAAGTTTGCCTATGAATAGGTGGGTGGGGCCCTCCTATCTCTACTGGAGAGTTTTTGAGATTTGGGGTCTCTCCAGCCCTTCCCCCACTATCAAAGACACAGTTTACATCAGCTGCATTTTAAATCTTCCAAAGTAACATTATCTATCTCACAACACAAACATGACATTTTACATTTTACAAAGATACAGATATAACCAAAATGTTAAGACACATATAAACAACAGGCTAGTTTATAACACAAGCACGATATAGATAGTTTTAACAAAGCACACCAAAGACAATTCTAATCATATCTGGTTTGGCTGAGGTGTACAAGTGTACACAATTGCAAATTAATAGCGATGTATGGTAAAGGAGTGGAGGCACATGAAGAGGCCAGTTAACAAGAAGTGTGGGGCAGGTAGGTGGTGCAGTGGATAGAGCACCAGCTCTGAAGTCAAGAAGACCTGAGTCCAAATCTGGTCTCAGACACTTAACGTTCCCTAGCTGTGTGACCCTGGGCAAGTCACTTAACCTCAATTGCCTCAGCAAAAAACAAAAAAACAAGAGGCGTGCAATTTAGAAAGGATATTCTTACCAGAATGACCCAGGATGAACTGAATCAAGGGAGGGACTCTGGAGTTTTTTGGGTTTTTTTACAGAATGGTAAGTGGTGAGATCTCAATACATATATCTATGGCTACTCATTGAACTGGAGCTCTGATAATGAGGGGTGACACGTTTGATTCATAGAAGGCTTTCATAACCAGAAACAATTGTGGAATTTTACTATGATTGAGATCATTCAGAGGGTGAGCACAATGGATTGTTGATATTCCAAGTTCAGGGCACACAGCCTGCTTATTGGGCCTTAGCTTTGGAAAAATATCCTAATATCTTGACAGTTCTAATACTACTTGTTTAAAGCGTAGTATGACAGTATTCATAGGAAGTAGATAATCCTCAGTTCAGAAGACAAAATATTCAGTGTAGTGCAAGTATTAATCTTGAAAAGGTTTTAGACAGGGCATAGAGAAAGGTAGGGAAAGAACTAGAAAAAATATTGATTGTACTGTTTTGCTTTTATTCATAATCCTAAATAAATACTGTTTTGATACTAGTGATGTCATATAGACCATCAAGATGTATAGTTTTTTGGTGGATTGACAATTTGGAAATATGCAAGGTGGAGAGGGTAATATACAATCTTTCAATTTTCTATGACATAGAAGGGAATTGGTCAGCTCTGAAATGTACATATACTTACCTGGAGGATAACATTTTTCTTTACCTTCTTAATTAACTTTTTACTAACCTATGATATCTTGATCTTTTATAGATTTAGTGATTGTTATTATTCTGGTTGTTTTGTCTACTTGTTGCTACTTCTTTTTTTTTTTTTTTTTTTTTTGTTAGTTTGGACTGAGAAATGAACAGTATCACTTTATGTGACACAGTAATCTTGTCTTGGAATACTCATGATAGATAAGTTTTAACATTTTTTCATAAAACATACATTTCATATCTATACTTCAAGACAACTTTCTTTAAGAAAAGAGTCAAGATCAGGGGTGGAGTCAAGATGGCAAAGTGCAGACACGACTCTCTGTGACCCCCTCTGACCTTCTCTAAAACCAACAGCAGATTAAGCCTCTGAACTGAGAGTGGGCAGGAAGCTAGGCTGGGACTCAGTGTGGCAGTTTCTAAAACTTCCTGGGAAGTTTCTGTGAGCCTCTTGGACCACTCTCCCCTGATTGTGGATAGATGCTTTGGCAGATCTGCCTTTTGTAAAAGGTAGATTGTAAACCACTGAGAACACTGAACCTAGCTCCCATAGCCCACCCCCAGAAGTCAATCAGCAGAACTGCCCCAGGGCAAATTAAAGCAGCTGCCACTCTTCTGCTTTAAACAGACCTCAAGCTTTAAAAAATGAATAAAAAAAAAAAGAAAAGAACTCTCACCATAGACAGCTTTTATGGAGAGAAAGAAGGTCCGCCCTCAGATCCTGAGGTTCATAAAGTTAAAGCAACTTCAGAGGGAGCCACAAAGGGAGACATGACATGGTCTCCATTTCACAAGGTTTTCCTGGAAGGCTGCATCAAGAATCTCAAAAGAAAGTTAGAAGAAAAATGGGGAAATGAAATGAGATCATCGCAAGAAGGAATGGAAAAAGCATATAATGCTCTACATAAGAAATATGAAAAAGACACCAATTCACTGAAAAACAAAATTGGTGAAATGGAAAAAAGTGCAATAAACAAATTGGCCAATTACAAAAGGAGCTAAAAAAGGTAACTGAAGAAAATAATACATTAAAAATTAGAATTGAACAAATGCAAGTGAATGAATCAATAACACTTCAAGAGTCAACCAAACAAAAACAAAAAAATGAAAAAATAGAAGAAAATATGAAATATCTCTTAGGAAAAACAATTGACCTGGAAAATAGATCTAGGAGAGACAATCTAAGGATTATTGGACTTCCTAAAAGCGATGAAAAAAAGAACCTAGACACTATCTTCCAGGAAATCATGAAAGAAAACTGCCCTGATGTTTCAGAATCAGAAGGTAAAATCGCCATTGAAAGAATTTACCGATCACCTCCTGAAAGAGATCTCAAAATTAAATCCCCAAGGAATATCGTGGCTAAATTTCAGGACTATTGCACCAAAAAAAAAAGATATTGCAAGCAGCTAGAAAGAAACAATTCAAATACTGAGGAACTATAATTAGAGTCACCCAGGAACTGTCAGCTTCCACATTAAAGGATGGAAGGGCCCGGAATCAGATATTCCAAAAGGCAAAGGAACTTGGATTACAGCCAAGAATAACCTATCCAGCTAGAATGAGCATTATCTTCCAGGGAAGAAAATGGTCATTTAATGATATAGGTGAATTTCACCTATTTCTAATGAAAAGACCAGATCTGAACAAAAATTTGACCTCTAAACACAGAACTCAAAAGAAGCATAAAAAGGTAAAAAGGAAAGAAATCTTGAAAACTATATTTATGTTATGAATATACTTAAAGAATGGGGGTATAATTTCATTTTACTTTGATAATATGAAAAAGAAACTAGAGGTGAAAGGGGTATCACACTGGAAAAAGAGGGAAAAGGAGGTAAAATAAGGTTTAAAAAAAGGAGGTTAAAAATAAGGTAAAATCTCATAAAGAGGCAAAGAAAACCTAATATAATTGAGAGAAAGAAGGGAGGGGATAAGAATTGTGTGAATCTTACTCTCATCAGCTTGGGCTCTAAAAGAGAATATCAGATACATTCAGTTTCACAGAGAAACTTATCCTTATAGGGAAGTGAGAGGGAAAGGAGGAAAATAAAGGGAAAGACTAATAGAAGGGAAAAATCAAAGAATTAGGGGAAAGGTGTAAAAAAGGGGGAGGGGCTCTAAAGGGATGAGGACTGGTTGAGTTCATCAAAGGAAAATACTGGGGAGGGGGGAAGAGAGACAGGGGAAAGGAAAAAGAAAAACATAACTTTGGGTAAATAAGATGGCAGGAAATACAGAATTAGTCATTTTAAATGTGAATGTGAATGGGATGAACTCTCCCATAAAACAGAAGTAGATAGCAGACTGGATTAAAAGCCCGAATCCAACAATATGTTGTTTACAAGAAACACATCTAAAACATAGAGATACATACAGAGTGAAGGTAAAGGGCTGGAGCAGACTCTATTAAGCTTCAGATGAACAACAAAAAGCAGCAGTAGCAATCCTGATCTCAGAACAAGTAAAAGCAAAGATAGATCTAATTAAAAGAGATAAGGAATGAAACTATATTTTACTAAAGGGTACCATAGATAATGAAGCAATATCAATACTAAACATATATGCACCAAGTGGTATAGCATCCAGATTCTTAGAGGAGAAGTTAAGAGAGATGCAAGAAGAAATAGACAGCAAAACTGTACTAGTGGGGGATCTCAACCTTGCTCTCTCAGAATGAGATAAATCAAACCACAAAATAAATAAGAAAGAAGTTAGGGAGGTTAACAAAATGTTAGAAAAGTTAGGTGTGATAGATCTTTGGAGAAAATTGAATTGAGACAGAAGGGAATTTACTTTTTTCTCAGGGATTCATGGAACTTATACAAAAATTGACCATGGGTTAGGGCATAAAAACTTCAAAATAAAATGCAGAAAGACAGAAATAGTAAAGGCATTTTTTTCAGATCATTATGCAATAAAAATCACAGGCAATATAAGGCCAGGAGAAAATAGACCAAAAGTTAATTGGAAATTAAATAATCTGATCCTAAAGAATGAATGGGTGAAAGAGCAAATCAGACATAATCAAATAATTTCATCCAGTAGAATGACAATAATGAGACAACATACCAAAATTTGTGGGATACTGCCAAAGCAGTTATAAAGGGAAATTTTATATCTCTAGATGCTTACTTGCATAAAGTAGAGAAAGAGAAGGTCAGTGAATTGGGCTTTTACAACTAAAAAAGTTAGAAAAAGAGCAAATTAAAAATCCTCAATTAAATATCAAATTTGAAATTCTGAAAATAAAAGGGAAGATTAATAAAATTGAAAATAAGAAAACTATTGAATTTATTAATTCAATAACTAAGAGTCGGTTTTATGAAAAAACCAACAAAATAGATAAGCCTTTAGTTAATTTAATTAGAAAAAGGAAAGAAGAAAATCAAATTGTTAGTCTCAAAAATGAAAAGGGAGAACTTTTTCACCAATGAAGAGGAAATTAGAGCAATAATCAGGAGTTACTTTGCCCAACTTTATGCCAATAAATTTGATAATCTAAATGAAATGGAGGAATATCTACAAAAATATAGATTGTACAGGTTAACAGAAGAGGAAATAAATTATTTAAATAGCCCCATTTTATTTTATTTATTTTAGGGAGAAAATAATGAGTATTTATTTAGGGAAATAAATGCTCCAATATTCAAATAGAACCTCATTCATTATCATAGATTTTAATTTTTTTTCCTGATTTATTTATTTTATTTTTTATTAATACTTTTTATTTGCAAAACATATGTATGGGTAATTCTTCAACATTAACCCTTACAAAACTTTCTGTTACAAATTTTTCCCCCCTACTACCCACCCCTCCCCTAGATGGCAGGATATCCACTACATGTTAATTATGTTAAAATATTTGACAAATCGAATATATGTATACTTATTTCCACACATCCTTTTTGTGCAGGAGAAATCGTATCTACAAGAAAGAATAATCAAATAAAGGAAATACAATGCAAGCAAACATCAATAGAGAGCATGAAAATGATATGTTGTGGTCCACATTTCACATCCCTCTCTCTGGGTGTATATGAATAGCCCCATTTTAAAAAAAAGAAATAGAACAAGCTATTAATCAACTCCCTAAGAAAAAAATCTCTAGGGCCAGGTGGATTTACATGTGAATTCTACCAAACATTCAAAGAACAATTAATTCCCAGTACTATATTAACTTTGAAAAAATAAGGAAAGAAGGTGTACTACCAAATTCCTTCTATGATACAGATATGGTGCTGATAGCTAAACCAGGTAGGGTGAAAACAGAGAAAGAAAACTATAGACCAATTTCCCTAATGAATATTGATGCAAAAATCTTAAATAAAATATTAACAATGAGATTACAGAAAGTCATCCCCAGGATAATATACTATGACCAAGTAGGATTTATACCAGGAATGCAGGGCTGGTTCAATATTAGAAAAATTGTCAGCATAATCAATTATATTAATAACCAAAGTAATAAAACCATATGATTTATCTCAATAGATGCAGAAAAAGCATTTGATAAAATCCAACACCCATTCCTATTGACAACACTAGAGAGTATAGGAATAAATGGGCTTTTCCTTAAAATGATCAGTAGCATCTATTTAAAACCATCAGCAAGCATCATATGCAATGGGAACAAACTAGAACCATTCTCAGTAAGATCTGGAGTAAAATAAGGCTGCCCACTGTCACCATTACTATTCAGTATTGTATTAGAAATGTTAGCTTTGGCAGTAAGAGAAGAAAAAGAGATTAAAGGAATTAGAGTAGGTAATGAGGAAACCAAATTATCACTCTTTGCAGATGATATGATGGTATATTTAGAGAACCATAGAGACTCAATTAAAAAATACTAGAAACAATTCACAACTTTAGCAAAGTTGCAGGATACAAAATAAATCCACATAAATCAGCAGCATTTTTATATATTACCAACAAAATTCAGCAGCAAGAGATATAAAAAGAAATTCCATTCAAAATAACTGTCAGTAGTATAAAATATTTGGGAATCTATTTGCCAAGGGAAAGTCAGGAGCTTTACAAACAAAACTACGAAACACTCTCCACACAAAGTCAGACCTAATCAGCTGGAAAAATAGCAAGTGCTCATGGGTAGGCCAAGCAAATATAATAAAAATGAGAATGCTACCTAAATTAATCTACTTATTTAGTACCATACCAATCAAACTCCCAAGAAATTATCTTACAGATATAGAAAAAATACTAATAAAGTACATCTGGAAGAACAAAGGGTCAAGAATTTCAAGGGAATTAATAAAGAAATGCTGATGAATGTGGTTTATCTGTGCCAGATCTAAAACTATATTATAAAGCAGCAGTCATCAAAACCATTTGGTACTGGCTAAGAAATAGAGTAGTGGATCAGTAGAATAGGATAGGCTCACAAAACAAAATAGGCAATAACTATAGCAATCTAGTGTTTGACAAACCCAAAGACCCTAGCTTTTGGGATAAGAACTCACTATTTGACAAAAACTGCTGGGAAAATTGAAAACTAGTATGAAAGAAATTAGGGCTTGATTCACACCTAACATCACATACCAAGATAAAATCTAAATCTAAACATGTTAATTATGTTAAAATACTTGACAAATCGAATATATGTATACTTATTTCCACACATCATTTTTGTGCAGGAGAAATCGTATCTACAAGAAAGAACAATCAAATAAAGGAAATGCAATGCAAGCAAACATAAATGGGTTCATGATTTAGACATAAAGAGTGATATTATAAGCAAATTAGAGGAACATAGGATAACCTCTCAGATCTGTGGAGAAGAAAGGAATTTGTGTCCAAAGAAGAACTGGAAGTCTTAATTGAATACCAGATAGAAAATTTTTATTATATTAAGTTAAAAAGTTTTTATACAAACAAAACTAATGCAGACAAGATTAGGAGGGAAGCAATAAATTGGGAAATCATCTTGACATTTAAGGGTTCTGATAAAGGCCTCATTTCTAAAATATATAGAGAATTGACTCAAATTTATAAGAATTCAAGCCACTCTCCAATCGATAAATGGTCAAAGGATATGAACAATTTTCAGTTGATGAAATTAAAACTATTTCTAGTCATATGAAAAGGAGCTTCAAATCACTATTGATCAGAGAAATGCAAATTAAGACAGCTGTGAGATACTACTACACACCTGTCAGATTGGCTGAGATAACAGGAAAACAAAATAACGAATGTTGGAGGGGATGTGAGAAAACTGGGACACTGATACATTGTTGGTGGAATTATGAATAGATCCAACCATTCTTGAGAGCAATTTGGAACTATCCTCAAAAAGTTATCAAACTGTGCATACCCTCTGACCCAGCAGTGTTTCTATTGGGCTTATATCCCAAAGAGATCTTAAAGGAAGGAAAGGGTCACACATATGCAAAAAGTTTGTGACAGCCCTTTTTTGTAGTTGCTAGAAACTGGAAACTGAATGGATGCCCATCAATTGGGGAATTGCTGAATAAACTATGGCATATGAATGTCATGAAATATAATTGTTCTATAAGAAAAGACTAGGAGGATGATTTCAGAGAGGCCTGGAGAGACTTGCATGAACTGATGCAAAGTGAAATGAGCAGAACCAGGAGATCATTATACATGGCAACAACAAGACTATATGATGATCAATTCTGATGGACATGGATATTTCAAACCAGTTCCAGTTGTTCAATGATGAAGAAAGCCATATACACCCAGGAGAGGCCTGTGGGATCTGAGTTATGTAGACCACAACATAGCATTTTCACACTCTCTATTGATGTTTGCTTGCATTATGTTTTCCTTCTGAGGTTTGGGTTTTTTTGTGGGTTTTTTTTCTTGTAGCTACGATTTTTTTGGTACAGCAAGATAGCTGTATAAATATGTATACACATATTCGACTTGTCAAATATTTTAACATAATTAACATGTATTAGACTTCCTGCCATCTAGGGGAGGGGGCGTGGGGGAAGGAGGGAAAAATTTGTAACAGAAAGCTTTGCAAGGGTCAGTGTTGAAAAATTGCGCATGCATATGTTTTGCAAATAAAAAGCTTTAGTAAAATAAAATAAGAAAAGAGTCAAAAGTATTGGATATAGCAAGTATCAAATATATATATATATATATATACATACATATATATATATATAAACTAAAATCAACTATAATTCATCAGATAAGTAATACAATATGAATGTGTGACTTACATCAGAATTAGTTTCCTATGTGCAGTCAGAGCACAAATGAGTGCCACATTGTAGGCTTGTTTCCTTTTTTTGTTGTCTCACCTTTAGAATTTAAGGTTTTGAAGGTAAGGAATATTTTCTTTTTGTATTTTATCTCCACTGCCTATTAGATATTTGAGAAATGCTTGTTGATGAGATGATCAAGAAGAATCTATTCTTTATGTTAACCAGAATAATTGCTTTAATTGTGAATTATTAAATAAGAATTGTTATCCTACGCTATTTTATATACATTTATTATTTTGGTTTTAGGTTTTCAGTTGTAATTCTACTTTAGAAAACGTGAAAGCAATTATTTGGGGACAATACGAGCTACACAACATTTGCCAAAAAGAGGAAAGTCAGGTTTACTTTTGAGCTCTACAACTTGGACATTCTCAAATTCAGAAAAACAGTTTTCACTCTGTAATGCAATTATATTGTGTGTGTATATATATATATTTTTTGTTTGTTTGTTTTTATTTGTAGGATGGAGTTGAATTGTGCATGTTTATGCAAAACACCTTAACAAGATTTATGAGGTAACATCCCTTTCTTTATTATGGGTTTGCTCCATTCTACTAGAAATAACTGTACTGTTTTTGTAACTGTAAACATATTAGTCATTGAAAATGCTAAGGCAGGTGATGAACACTTCTCTTTTGGCAGACTAGACTATCATTTAAAAAGACTTGGGGTTATGAGCAAACAAACAGTACACACCTTGTGTGCAAACTGTAATGCTCCAGGAGAAACTTAGGCAGTACTACAGATTGGAGACTAGTTAATATTTTATTGATGTTAATGGAGAGTTTAGAATCCATAGCTATGGGTGAGACTGAATGGGACTCCAGTTTTAAAGCATCCAGTCCCGGAGAGTTAGACTGGCAGTCATTAGCCAGCCTTCTGAATCTCAAAATATCCAGAGATTAGTGAGTTTGCTCCAAGGATTCTTATAGGGCTCCTGGCGGTCACGGAAACAAAGAGCTGTTGAGGCAGAAAGTGGGGGAAGGCACTGGGGGGATTGAAGTTTCAGAAAAGGACTATTAATTCAGTTCTGACAGGTTGGGGGTATGGAGGAAGGATCATAAATTTTGATAAGTTTGGGTAGAAGCTAGGAGCCACTAAGTCTGAAGCCAAAAGATAAGGAGTATGCCTAGTTATTTAAGATGGGCCATCTGGAGGTTTTATGACTCTGGAATGTCAACAGCCATTGCTCAGCAGCCCAATTATTCCCGATGGTCAGAAGAGGAGGGGGGGAGGATTGCTACTGAGGCAGAACAATTAAAAGAAACTGTAACAGAACAATTGAGGGGAATTGAGACATGGAACTGTAGCACAACAAAACAAGAAGCTTAGAGAATGAGGAAAATAAAGAAAGATAAGGCATACTTATTCTGAACTTCAAACTCTTTATAGAAGATACCAGAAGGATTAACTAAGTAAAAGTACATAAATATTGATACAAGAATTACCACAAAGTAATTCCAAAATTAATTGCCAGTTGTACAAGTGAATGCTGTGAGACTGAAGGAAGAAGCAATGTCTATGGCTATTGTGGCTTGAAAATGCTTCACAAAGAGAAAGAACTTAATTGAGCAAAGCCTTGGCAAGAATTTGCATCAGTGAAGAGGAAGATGCAGGGATAGGCTGGGAGTTGGCATGAAGATGTGTATTTTGAGGGGTACACTCTGCCTGAACTGATTACTCTTTTTTACCTGTGGAGCTCACACTTGCACAATCCCATTCAGATTCTTAAATACTGATTGATTTTTCCTGATCTCACTTTGAGATTATAGAATGTAGACAGGGACAGTGGCACTCCTTTATATCCAAATGGAATTGTTCCCCTGGGTGACTGAAGAAAAATTTTAGAAACAGCTGAGATTAAGTCTTCATTTTTGCTCATTAGTTGCCCTGAACATTTGAGTTAGAAAAGTTCTATTCACTTGAGTTCTGAGTCAGATGATTAATAATATTGGGCAGTAGTCCTTTACAAAAGATGAGCATTTTGTAAAAGAATTACTTACTATTTGTCCAATAAATTTTTCTTTCTGAGTTCCTTATGTGTCTTCCTCCAGTTTGATATTCCAGGACTCAAATATCTCTGGAACTAAGTTTCATTGTTGCTCCATATGTCCAGTTACAGTGTTGCTCCAAATGCCCAGTTACAGATTATCAATCTATTTAGGGAGAATGATTACAGTACTTTTAATATCAATTATAAGTTGCATTTTCTCTCTTCCTTCTCTTTTCTCCTCTCTCCCCACATCTGGAGTGAAAGCCCAATGTTTCATTGTCTTTTGGAGGTTATTTCTAATTATAATATGCTATAATAATTTAGCTCTCCCTTTAAATCTTCTCAGATACTGATGCAAGCTTTGTAAATTGACATTCAAAAGTATAAAACAAGTTAATAATACTTTGTTGTTTTTCTTCATTATGTAGGCTGCCTTTAATAAGTGTTGCTTTGGTTCAAGGAAGAGCAATGGGTGGAGGAGCAGAATTTACCACTGCATGTGATTTCAGGTACAGTGGAAATTGTGTTAGCTTTTACACAAATATATATCCATCATTTATTCTGAGATGATTGGTAATGTCTTATATATTACTGAGCAGAGTTATGTATCAGTGAACAGTTTTATTTGTCAGATATCACTTGAAGAAAATTTTTGTGTACGTTATTACTCATATATCTTTAATAGTCACTTTCATTATTTGTATGCTTTTGGAAAATTTTAACAGAAACAGAATTATTTTGGATAAATTCTGTTTCATCTCAGCACAAAAGCAAGTAGTCCTTGGGGAAGGATGCTGAATAAAGATGTGAAGACAGCTTCCAGGCCCATTATATTGTACAAATAAAATATACATCAGTGGCTTATGGGGAAGTAAAATAAGATTTAAAATTAGCAGAAACAAACATTTTACTAACGAGAATAATGTGTACTGGGACTTAGGGGTTTTCTCAGTACTATTATATCTCATGGTAAATCACTTCAAAGTTCATTTTAGGGAGACAAAGAAGTTGGGGAAGAATATACCATCTTTTATGGGAAACTGGGTATAGAACAAACTCAAAAAATAAGCCATTAAACCATGAAACCTAGGGATCCTTTAGGACTGAACAGTGGTTGTTTCTCATTTTTAAAGTGGAGCAGAATGACATCACTATGTTAATGTCAGCATATAGTGTGTCTCATTGTGGCTAATTAGACAAATATGAGCTTGAAATGCACAGGTCAGGCTCAAATAGACCATATGAACATTTGGAATGGAGATGCTTCTAAATTTGTGTTATCTTACATTTCTTTTGAGCTACTACAATACTGCTTTACTCATTGAGCCTAGCACCTTATTTGACATGGGCCTACCATGCTGGATAGTCTTATACCTATGTCTCTCATATCACATAATCAACTTCAAAGTTCTTTGGAAAGACCTTGAAAGTGTCCTTTTACTATTTCTCCTGACTTTCATGTAAGCATCTTCCTTGAATAAGTTCTTCATAAAACAATCTTTTAAGCATATGTGCATTTGGTATTCGAACAGGATGGCCAGCCAGCCTATTGGAGTTGCATAATTTTGCAGTAGTTTAAATGCTTGGCAGTTTAGCTGGAGAAAGGACCTTGGTATTCAGTACTTTATTTTGCCAAAAGATCTTCAGAATCTTCCTAACACAATTCAAATGGAAATAAGTTTTCTGGAACGGCTCTGCTAAATTATCAGAATTTCATAGGCATATAATAATGAGGTCAGCACAAGAGCCCTGTAGACCTTTGGTTTGGTAGGCAATCTAGTATTTTTTCTCTCCTACCTTCCTTTTGCTGAGGCAATTGAGGTTAAGTGACTTTCCCAGGGTCACACAGCTAGGGAATGTTAAGTGTCTGAGACCAGATTTGAATTCAGGTCCTCCTGACTTCAGGCCTGGATCTCTCCTACCTTCCTTTGGACTTTCCCATACACTGAGCTAGCTTTAGCGCTGTGTGAGTCAACCTCATTGTCTGTGTCTACCTACGTCCATAGAAAGTATACTGCCAAGTGAATTTATCTGCAACATTCAAAATTTCTTCATTTGCTATAACTAATGGTTTCATATTTGGATGGTCTGGTGCTGGTTGGTGAAGAACATGTGTTTTTTTTGTTAATTGCTAGGCCAAAATTACTATAGAGAATTGATCCACATTTTATTATAGTTCATCTTCAGAGATACATTAAGTGCACAGTCATATGCAAACAAACAAATATACACTAATTCTCCCTCCACTTTAACCTTGACATTTGTAGGCTTTTCAAGTTAAATAATTTACCCTCAGTGCAAAAGCTCACCTTGGTGCTGTTTTCTTTGTCATTAAATGCTTCCTAGAACATTGCTAAAAACATCATGTTAAATAGCATGTTAATAAGCACAGAGCTCTGCTTCACTCCATTAATGACTGGGAAAGTGTGAGAGCATCATCCTTTATCCAGATCCCATTTAATAATGCCATTAACATAAATGTGGTATACAATTCTGATCAACTTCTTTGGACAACCAAATTTTGATGTTATATTCCACAAGACTCTATGATCAACAATGTCAGAAGCCTTGGCCAGATTGACAAACATTGTGTTCAGATCTCTGTTCTGCTTTTGCCATTTCTTGAGGAGTTGTTGGACAGCAAACAGTGTATCAATCATTCTTCAGTCCTTTCTGAAGTTACATTGGCTTTCAGGGAGATGGCCATTTTCTAGATGAAAAATCAACCTATTAAAAGAGACACTGGCAAGAATCTTGCCAGCAGTGACTAAGAGAAAGACTCCTCCTCTGTGATTATCACAATACAACCTATTTCCTTTTTTTATTACAGAGATGGACAGTGGAAGTATCCTCGATTTCCTGGGGAAATAACTTCCTCTTGCTATATAACCCAAAAGATTTCAGTAAGCTTTTATATAAGCAATGGACCCCCGCCTTATAAATCTCAGCTAGAATGGAATCAGCATCAGGCACTTGCTCACATGGGAAGAGCCTAATGGCATTCAAAACCTCATCTTCAGTTACAAATTTGGTTAGAGAAGGATTGACTTTAATGTAATGTATATGATCAGTGGCTTTAGCATTAATTGATGATGGTCTGTTGAGAACACTATGTAAGTGTTCAGCCTATCTCTTTAGGATTATTAGGATCTTGCCACTGATTGGTGAGGTTCCATCAGTGCTGAATAGTTGAGATGCAACATATATGTCATAGCTCACAAATAGCTTTTAGGGCATCATTGAAGCACTTTGTGTTGTTTATATCAGTATAAAACTGAATTTCATCTGCCTTCCTCCTATGCCAAGAATCCTTCATCTGTCTATACTTCCCTTGCATTTTACTTTTGAAGAAGTTAAATGGCATCTTCTTAGAGATGGACAAACTATCCTGCAGATAAAACATGTAAACTTCTCATTTTTCATTTAATAGCTTCTGAATTTCTCCAACACTTTCATCAAACCAATCCTGATGTTTACAAGTATTCTAGCTCAGATGAGTAAATGTGGTGTTGTGTATCAAATCTCTGAAAGCTGCCCACGCCTTTTCTGTCCCACTGTTGCTAGTGTTTTGGCTTAGCTTTCCCTCCAAATAAGCAATAAACTGTTCCAAGGAGAAGTGCTCTAATCTCTTGACATTGAGTCTTCTGATAGTCATCTTGCCTTGGGGTTGCTGTTTTTGTGGAAATCGAATGTTTAGTTTGGAGAGGGTAAGTCTATGATGAGTCCAGCACTATGTCTCACATCACCTTCAGAATTCTAGCATCCCATTGGTTTCTTCTCCTTACAATGACATAATCTTTTAAATGCCCAGTGTGAAAGGTTGTATCCACAAAGTTTTATTCCATTTAGGTAAATGGATAGTGTTGGTGATGAGAAGCCCATGACTTCTCATGTGTGAAAATATATAAGTTTTCAGTAATAAGCAACCATTGCCTTTGCTTTTTCTGACTCCATTCTCCTAAGGACTACCTCTCATGGCTGATAGTCTGTGCTATTCTGGTATTAAAATCACCCAGAAATACAAGTCTGTCCTCTTTCAGCACATTAATGATGAGGTCTTCCCTAGCCTTGTAAAATTTTTCTTTGATCTCTTCAAGCTTTGTAATGGTGAGACCATACACACTGATGATGTTTGTGTGACACTTCCTAGCAAATGGCAAGCTAATTGTCATTAGCCTGTCATTCTTTCCTTTTGGGAGGCATATAAGATTGTTGACTAGATTAGATTTGATTGCAAAACCTACACCAGGTTCACAAGGTCCTCATCACTCAGGTTACTCCAGAAAAATATGTTTTCAACTCTGACTTTGGTAAACTGTACTTTATTTGCCAGCCTTGTTTAACTCAAGGGCTGCTATTTGGTTGTAATACCTGATGAGTTCTCTCACAATTAGAACTTTTTGTCTTTTAGGTCTACTGGTTTTATTGTTGTCCATAAGCACACACATATTCCATGTACCAGTCAGTGTAGTAGAATCATCTGTGCAAAAGTTTTTATATTTCAACTACAGGATAGAAAGCTTACTTACTGCAGCAGGTAGGTCAGGTTAGATGAAACAAACAATTTTTAGGGCACTTTTTCTAGCCCCTTATATTAGAAGATGAGCAGTGTGGTCCTTAAAAAAAGGCTACTCAGATTCCCAGAGGGCTGCCTGTGTGCAGGGTTGTGACTATAACTCCCAGTGTATCTGTATCTTCTGCTTCAACACTTGCTTGTCACCAATGGACTTTAAAAAGGAGTACAAAAATAAAATAATGAAGTAGTAAAAATGTAAGATGGTAAAATTTTCTCAGAGATTGGATTTAAGTGAAGCAAAATTGCCCATTTGTTGGCCTCACTCTGTCTTACAAAGTCATTAAAACTCAGTGGCAAGACAAAAGTCAAGATGATTCCAAAGCTTTGGGATGACCCTGGCATTTACCATGTTTAATCAAGCTCTAAAAATCCCATAGCACTTGCTTCTGCTGTCTTCATGACCTGTTGGAACAAATTATTCAGGTCTGCCTATTCCACCAGGAAAATCTTCACATGATTGGAGTAGATACCCCTCCTTTAACTCACTGATGAATTTGAGGCCTGCCTCAACCTGGATATTAGCCTTCTTGCTGAGATGGTTTTACAGGAGTGTAACTACTGCACATGCTATATTTTGTTGGAGCCACAGGTGAGAGTTGGGTGGCAGTTGGACACCAAAGGTAAAGAGCAGCCCTAAAAAAGCCCTGACTTTTTTAGGTAGATCAAGGATCCACAAAGATATGGTGGCATCTTAGATTGTGATAGCTTATTCTGGCTTCTAGTTTAGGGCATACGTTGGAAATGAACATATACTGGCCACCCAGTCCCATATAGCACTAAGCAAGCTCATGTTAGCAGTAGTTTTGATTTTGCCTAACATCATACATATGTAATTTTAGTTTGAAGATTAGCTGATATCTCATGTCCTTGCTTATCTTTGGGAAAGGTACAGAACTTATTCTGTTTGAGGAATCCTCATTTTAGCTGACATTGGCAAAGAAAATTCAGTGAATAGCAAACCATATGTGATTACATTATTTGTAAGCCAGCCACCAAAACAGTGGCTAACCAGTGAAAGTCAAGCTTAAAAAGGAAACTTACTACCTCCACGGTGACAGTTATTCCTTCTTGGTTCTGCCTAATCCATAATCTTTAACATTTGTAACCATCAAATTCTGACACTGTCATACTTCATAACTATGCTATTATGGACTCAAAGATTTTAGGGAAGCAGGACAAGTTTGTAGAAGTTACAGGGAGGTAAACAGTAATATTTCAGATCAGAAGACATGAACTTATTTCAAATATCAAGGTAAAAAGCTTAACCTGTGTAATCCTATTGTGCCTCAGTTTTCCACACATCTTTTAGAAACTTAGAGGCATAATGGTATAGTAATAAACGTCATGGGTTTTGGAATTCAATGGCCTTTGTTTAAACCCTGACCATATTACTTTTTAATTGTAACTGGCCAAGTGAACTAAGGTTCAGTTTCTTTATCTATAAAATTGGGATAATAATACTTATTCTAGCTAGTGCACAGAATTGTTATGAGAAAACACTTTGTAAATCTTAAGTGCTCTATAAAGTTGAGCTTTTATTTCCTAAAATGGCAATTGAGATAATATAAAATGTAGAGGAGACACTATGTGGAAGGTGGTGACAAAGAAAAGTATTTTATTTTTTTCAAAATAATGTTATGTTATTTTAACCAAAGGTCTATCTTTCAGCTTAAAACCTTCATGTTTAAATAGTTTTTATTATTTTAGCTCTTTGCATATTCATATTTCATAAAATCAGCACAATTGTAGGCATTATTTTGAATGTTAATCACATGACCATTACAAAACAGTTTTATATTATATGTTTTAAAAGAAAAAAACACCAGTTCCCTTTAGATTTTTATTTCAGTAGCATTTTGTTTTTCCAATTACATGTAAAGATAGTTTTCAACATTCATTTTTGTAAGATTTTTAGAATTTCAATTTTTCCATATTAATTGTGAAAGAAATAATTGGAACAAAAGGGGAAAACCTCGAGAAAGGGAAAACAAACAACAAAAAAGAAAATAGTAAGCTTCCATCTTCATTCATTCATAGTTCTCTCTCTAGAATTTTTATATGCACTTATTTTACATAAGAATCTAAGCCCCTCTCCCCCGCCTTTTTTTTCTTTTTTTTTTTTAATTAGAGGAGGTAGTGTAGAATATAGTTCTTATCACATAAAGTACACACTCACTGCTTGGCAGCCTTGCCCAGTGTTGGGGGAAGGAGCTTCCTTGCTGAAGATCAGCTACCTAATAGACCATATTTTCAGGATATATCATCAGTGTTCAGACATCTTGTATGTATTTCTTTTACTGACAAAGTCAGTACAGGAATTCACTATGAGCCACATGCTCATAAATCCTATATCACCATAACTGAGGTGTAGCAAGTATTCCAAAGCCTTACCTTTAACTCCCTGTTTCCCACACACTAAGACATAAACCTCTCAGACGACAGAATGGCTATACCATTTGAATACTAGTACTGAATACTTTGGGAGTTTATTTTAAATACCTCCTTTTCTTCATACTTCATACAGGAAATATCTCCAAAGCTATAGCCCCTTTTGTTTTCTTGAACCTGCTGTTAATAGCCTTTCCATTTAAGTACCCTCTCCAGTTCTTCCAAAAAGGAAACAAAGCCATAATCTTTCCAGACTTTAAAAAAAAAAAATCAACCTTTTTTAAAAAAAAAATCATTATGAATTAGAAAATCATTAAATGAACATAAACATTTCCATCCATAAGGATTCCCAGAATACAAAGAAGAGAGGTAGTGAGTCACAGTGGATGAAAAATTGTTCTTGGAGACTAGAAGACCTGCATTAACTTTCTGTATCTGACATATATTGGCTATATGACCCTAGGCAAATCACCTCAATGTCCTAGGCAGCTTTCTAAAGCCAACTTGAAGAAAAGGGGCTGACTGCATTCATATCTGGAGTTTCTTTACCTTTCTTATACCTGTGAAATCACTGGTCCCATCCCTATTGCTATTAAATTTAACTGTCATGCACCAGCATTAACTTACTTGTCTTTGTTCCCCTCTGAACTTCCTAATGTTCTCTTCTATAGGTTTTTTAAATGTTTCACTTACAAATAAAAGTGAAATAATAAAAATGATAGTAGCTCCCTTGTAACAAAAGTAGTCCAGCAAAATAAATTTGTTTTGTGATGTTTGTGCCTGAAAACATACCGGAGGTATTTCATCATCCGTCTTCTAGAATTATGATTGGTCATTACATTGATCAGAGGTCTTAGGTCTTTCAAAGTTGATTTCCATTATAATATTGTGGTCTTTGTATACATAATTAACCTACTTCTGTCCATTTCAGTCTTCATTAGTTTATAAAAGTCTTTCCAGATTTCTCCTTTCTCTTTCCATATGTATAATACTACTATATTACATAGTAATAATAGTTAGCTTTGCTTTAAGATTTGCATAATGCGTTACATATCTTAATTCAAGTAAGCTTTACAACAACCCTATAATGTAGATCCTATTACTTTTATACCTTTTTTGGGGGAGGAGAGGAGGGCAACTAGATGGCACAGTGGATAGAGGACTGGCTCTGAATTCAGGAGGACCTGATTCAAATCAAGTCTCAGACACTTAACACTTCCTAGTTATGAGACCTTGGACAAGTCACTTAACCCCAATTACTTAAAACAAAACAAAACAAAAACCAAGAAACTAGAGATATGAAAGGTTAAGTGATTTGCTCAGAGTTACATAATAGAGCTAAGTAAGTATCTGAGGCAGATTTAGAACTTGAGTCTTCTTGATTATAGGTCCAACATTCTTTCTACTACATCACCTACCTACAGTACTTTTGCTGTATTCTGTACCTCCCTTGTTTCTAATTCTTTGCTACAAAAAAGTAATGCTATAAATGTTATACATATGAATCCTTTTTCACTTTCTTTAATCTCATTATAGTAAATATCTAGTAGTGATATCATGACTCAAAGAATTTGCTCACTTTATTTTTAAGGATGTATTTCTAAATTACTTTATGCAATAATTGTACCAATTTGCAGCTCCACCAACATTAATGGGCAGGTTTTCTCCATAGCCCCTCCAACATCTGTAATTTTCTTTTTTTCCATGTTTGTCAATCTAGTGGTTGTGATATGTAATATTAGAGTTGTTCTGATTTGCCTTTCTCTTTTTATTAGTAATTATTGATACCTTGGGTTTCTTCCCTTGAAAATTGCCTATTCATATCCTTGAAAAATGCTATTTCCTGGCATTTTCATGTGTTCTTGAACTTTAAACATATTAGGAATAATATTTAGCAAGTGCTTAACAGTGCAAGTGCAGGTACATCCTCCACCTATCTTCATGTCTGATACATGGATCATGCTGTTTGGTAGTAACAATATCCTTATCCTAGTTTCCATTTAAAATCTTTTAAATCTCCCTTTTTTTCATGTTCTCTCTATAATCTAATGTGTGGTTGAAGGGAGTGGACAGTGGCAAGAAGAATAAAAAAAAAGAAGAATCAGCCAGACTATTAATAAGAACCAGTACATAAAGTGAATCTAATCTACAAATTCCTGAGTGTGACAGTGAAGCTGAGCAAAAAACCTTTAATCACACCAATATATTCCAAATTTTCTAATGTATTTTCTAATATATTCCAATGTTTTGTTTGAATGTGCTTTTTTCTTTTGGGAGGGCATAGGCATACCACTCTACAAGTTAAGGGTCGTTTTATGCTTTACTATTAGGCCTTGTAGAAATATTTCTAGACTCTTTAATTGTGCCTCACTTATGAAGACTTTAGTTTCATCCAGCTTCCCTAATAAACACAGAAACTTTCTATACAGGATTTTGCCAAATCTAGCTTGATAGTCATTTTTTTTTTCAACTACCAGTTGACCAATAATGTGCATCTTAATTCTTCTAATGTAATTTGAAGTATAATATAATCTATTAAGCCTAGTCTTAAAAAATATACTTTAAAAAAAATTCCTCTACTAGTATGGCAGATTATGAAATCTAGTACTGTTTAGAATCACTTGTGAGGAAACTGGCAAGAGCTTTCCCTGGGGCTTCAGTTTGCTGGCATTTATCACAGCCTTTTACATAATGCCAAATGAATGTTATGTGGCCAGTCTGTCCAACATTTGTAAAAATAGATTCATTCTTTTCTTACCTTCTCCCTGTATGTTCACTGCCTTGATATGATACATGACTACTTTGCCTCATCAAGGCATTATCATTAATCTAATGAAATAAGACTCATCGTGCTTCTGTTAAGACTTGTTTGTAGATAGAAATTAGAAGCAATCTTCCCTAACAAAAAGTAATACTATCCTGTACTGTTCTTATAACTGTCACCATTTCTCAATTTTGCACTAGAATGTACTCAGTGAGAGCTAAGTACCCAAGTCATAAATCCTCACCAATCCAACAAAACCAAATAAAACAAAAAACAGGAGAAAATATATCTTGGACACCATGCCTAACATCATGATGTTGAGAAACAGAGAAAGAAGATAAACCAATACTTCAGCTTTACTACTGCTGTCCCTCCCAGCCTTTCCTACTCCTGCATTGCACTCAGTAGATCTACTCACAACTAATAGTACATTATGCCTTGCATTACACCATCTATTCACTCTCTGTTTATATTCTATCTCCAAACCAAAGCCAGATTCCACGTTAACCTCAGTGTGCCATTCATCAGCAATCTATTTTTCAGATATGTAACTACTCATACCCTTCTCTGCCCAACTCCCAGCTTCTTCCACAGAAGTGAACACTATAGAGAAGATTTCCTGTTTTCCTTTCCATAGCATCCCAGTCACCTTACTGTTGAAACTTTACTACATGCCTGCACAAACTATAATACAAATATCATCTGTATTTGCCTCTTGCATAGATTTTTCTATTCTAGGCTACTGTATTAGTTTGCCTAGAAGAAATGGGAGAAAAGAAACAACTATCACATTGATGCTCAGACAGCATAGATGCTTCTTTAAAACATAAGAAATTATGTTTGTAAAGAATTGTGACTAGGTAATAGGTGGTTTAGTGAAGTCAGAAAGACCTTAGTTCAAATCCTATCTAAGACACTACCTAGGTGTGACCCTGGCTGGGCAAGTCCCTTAATCTGTTTCCTCATCTGTAAAAATGGGGATCACAATAGCACTTATCTCTTAAGTTTGTTGTGATAATCAAACAATATGCAATTTATAAATAAAGCAGTTTGCAAACCTGAAATACTATGTAAATGCTGGTGACTGAACTCTTTTAAAGATGATGCTCCTATATTTCCTACTACTGTTTTCATACCAGGATCTCAACCTCTTTGAAGCCTCAGTCTTTTAGAATTTTACTTGTTTTAATTGTCCCCTAAAGTATTTCTCCTAAGTGATTAAATATAGTACAATGATTATTTTATCGACCTCCTACCCCAAGTTTCTCTTTCAGTTTCTGATTACCTCTGGTCTTCCCCTTCCTTCCTTTTCCCTTATCCCCAGTTAAGAATTCCCACCTCATTCTCAGCCAGATTTATTTTCTTGTCTTTGTAATTGATGATTTCCATCTATGTATGTTTTAGCTGAAGTGCCAAGCCAAGTGAGTGATTTCAAAATCTATTGTCTAGCAAACTGGATGACTGAGGCTTTTGGCTAAGTGTCAGTTACATTAGCTTCAGGCTTTCTCACTTTTCCTTGACTAACTTCTGGCCTTTTTGGTAAAGATCCAACCCCTCTTCCATTTTCTAATCAATCATTTAGTTGTACTTTTAAGTCCGAATAATTACTGTGGTCCCACATGCTGAGCTAGCAGATAAATGATATAGCATTTAAACCCCTTCAGAAACCTTGGATCAGCAGTGTTTCCTAATAGCCCCTAGGAGATGCAGCCCATTAATACAATCAATTAATGGTTCATTATCTTGCCTTAATGCTAGTATCATAGTGTAGGATAATGCTTCTTTTTTCTTGCATGTACCCCAAAATTACAAGTTACTTTAAACCTTAAATCATAGAAGGGTCTTTAACAATGTACTTTCCTCCTCAGTTAATGGTCCTGTAGTCCAGGACAGCCTTGCCTAGTTTTCTGACCCTCCCCCCCCCAAAAAAATAATCCTATTCAAATTTATTTGCAAAGATTCCCTCCTCCTCCTCTCTCTTTTTCTCTCTCCTCAGTGAGGACAAAGAGCAGTTAAGCAAGGTAGAGGGAAAGATGGAATAATTAAGGATCAGATAAAGGAATTTCAGACTTCTTGGACATGGAAGAGGAACACTTGCGAATGATGGCAATTTCAAGGATGTGACCTTGTGAAGGTAGAGTGGAGTAATAGTTTTAGAAATTAGGTATATTTGAGGAACTGGCAAGTTGGATTGAGGGAGTATCAATATATACATTCAAGGTCCTTTGTATGAAGGCAGGAGTTGGAGGGGAGAGATACTTGGAGCCTAGCATTTAACTCATTAAGAAAGGAAGGAGAATATCCTGGGGGAATTGTTATATAAATAGCCTCTGAAATATTGAGTAGATGTCATGTTTGGATCGAATAAATCCCAAAGGAGGAGAAGTTACTGGCTGGTAGTAGGAAATCTGGAAATGGCTGTGAGAAACTGAGTGATCCATCTCCCCCAATGTAACTCATAAATGGGGGGTTATGAGTGAAAGGATTGTAAAGGGTTGCCAAGGATGTGATATCATTAGGAAATAAAGTTTAATATGAAAGCAAGTTTGTTAATTATAGATTAGTCATTTCAGAGGTTATACTGAAAGGATCACATAGAGTTAGAGGGGGATTTGCAAGATAAGAGTAAGGGAATGGATTTATGCTAACCATTATAAAAATGAGATGACACAGATTTGGTGGCTTGAGAAAGGCCTTTTGAGGGAGACAGGTGATTAGGGTACTTCAAGGTCCTTTCCTTCAGGCCCAATCTTGTGGCAGGTGGTGATTTATGTCTTATGTGGAGGCCTAGAAAGCACACTTCACAGGAAGCAAGACAGGTGAAGGTATGACTTGTCGAAGTCTAGAAAAGAATCAGATAGTTTGACGTGGGTCTGGTCCTGGGAGGACTTTCAGAACAGTCCCAGCAGTGTTTCCTGAGGCCAAGAGCCAAATGGCCTGTATCCAGAGATGACATAGATCTCCCATTGGAATACTCTGTACCAAAGACATAAGAGGCAGGTGGCCTGAAAACAGAGCTCCTTGGAAAGACATTTAATGAAATAGGCTAGGCAATATAAGATAATTCTGAGAAAATGTATTATTTTAACATGGAATTTATATAAATTTATCCTCAAATTTTAGTTTTTAGTCATATAACATGTTCTATAGGTTGTTTTTTATCCTAAATGCAATACTTTATATTAATCTGAAAAGCAACATGATATAATAAAAAGAATGTTGAAATTAGTTGTTAGACATTAGAAGCCCTAGCCTTGGCTTTGCCAGCTATGTTATAAGTATTAACCTCATTAAACTTTGATTTTCTTCTCTCTAAAGTAAAGATAATACTGTGCTCTGTTTATCTTTCAGGTTTTTTATCTTATGAAGCACTGTTTTTTTTTGTTTGTTTTTTTTGTAATTATAAAACATTAAAATGTATACAGTGGTATTGTTTTTTCATTCCTAGTATAGTGCATTGAATATTAAGCATATTGAATAGCAAGTACTTCATAGTAAACATATTGAATATAAATGTTTATTGAATACTTGTGCAATTTCATCATCAATTTTGACCTAACACTAATATATTCTGCGAATGTGATTCTATTTAACATACTCTTTTTTTTCTGAGTTTTGTGTAAACTGCAAATCTAAGGCAAATAGCACATCTTCAATATAATCATCAAATTTATTTGTAAAAAAAATGTCCAGTAGTACAAGGCCAGCTTTGTATTCACCATATATTGAGATCTGACACAGAGAGATATGTTTACCATTGTCAAGGAAGATGTTCTATATATAAAATTCAAAGATAGGTTCCCCATTAATAGCAGGTTCTTCAAAATTTCTACTTGAAGACATTGTACCTAAATTGCACTTACTACTGTATTTTTAATGATTATCATAATCTCTCCATTAGTTATGCCTTTTATTATATTATACTAATTAAAATCCAGAGGACTACAAACTATGAGTCCAAAACCCAAGAAAATGATTTTTAAAATACTTAAATTTTACTTTTCATTTTTTCTTTAAAATATATCCTATAACTGCATAGTTATATCTAGAAAGATGTGTATGTATGTTTCTGATTAATGTACATAAGTATTTACACAAACACAAAACATGATAAAGATAAATCAAGAGTTTGAGTTTTCTTTAAATCTAGTGTAGAGAACTCCTCGGAAAGGAAATTTCTGCAATTTATACTTTGTGTTTCCTGTGGACTATATGTGATAAAGTAACTTATGTAGGGTAACATAGCCAATTTGTGTCAGAGGAAGGGCTTGAATCCAGGTCTTTTCCCCCAAGTCTATCCCTGTATCTACTATGCATGCTGTCTTTCATCCAAAATATTAAACCTTTTAAAATTTGTGATGATTTAGTTCATAAGGCCCTACTGAGTTCTCTATAAAGATTTACTATTCTTTTATTTTCAGAAATTCAATTATTTTTATGGTGGCGTCTCTTAATAGTCTAACTCCACTTGATCTTCTAACTCTGATATTTTGGATCAATCTTTTAAGGCTAGCTCCCAAATGCACACACATGTGTATGTATGTACGGTATCCAAAATTTCACTGCCCATTTCCAAACCATGCTATCCATATACTTTGGACATCTTCATTTCTCTCACGAAAACCTGCTCTGTCCCTTGAATGGTGGGTTCTGATAGGTGAGATTTTAGCTTTATCTTGCAAGAAACCAGACCTCCACCTCACTTTCTAGCCATTTCTCAACCATGTTGCCACATTTCCCCCCATAATCTTCTACTCTTTATGTGGTTAGTCTTCCCCTATTAGAATGTAAGCTTCTTGAGAGCAGGGGTTGTTTTGCTTATATTGTATTCCCAGTGTTTGGCATTGAATGCATTATTATATATGCATTCAAAAATGTTTTAGTTTATTCATACATATACATATGTGTATGTGTATACGTATTTGTACACTATATTAGCTGTGTGACCCTGGTCAAGTCACTTAATCCTGATTGCCTTACTGCTGTTCCCCATCCCCTTTTTCCACCCCTGCAATGTATTTGTCAATTTCTGTAAATACTAAGTTACTGGTAGAAGACAAAGGATCACCTATTAAAAACATTTTAAGCTTTTTTTTTTTTTTTTTTTTTTTTTTGAGAATGTGATTTCTGAGGCTGGCATCTAACCCAGGAGCCTTAAAAGTTACTCAGTTTCATGAATAGGAGCTTATTGTCTTGACTTATACCTGAATGTCAATAGTCATGGCTCTCCATGACTTTTTGACTTTTGACTGTAGCTCCTTTGTGATCATAATAAAGTCTCCCAAGTATGTCCTGTTCTGCTGAATAAAAATACAATTCTGTGGCTCCAAAATTATAACTTAATAGAGCAGGTACAACCAAAAATGATATTATAGTTAACATTTTAAGGGTTGCCAATAAATAGAATTGTTATGCTTTATATTTTCTTTAATTAAATATGTCAAAGATTACATATTTTTATTTTGTTTATTGCTGAAGCAATTGGGGTTAAGTGATTGGCCCAGGGTTACACAGCTAGGAAATGTTAAATGAGACCACATTTGAACTCAGTTCCTCCTGACTTCAGAGCTGATGCTCTATCCACTGTGCCACCTGGTATGATTCTATTGATGGAATTATTTCACAGGTTTTCCCTGTTAGAACCCCCTAATGAGCCAAACAGCTGAACTGGACCTTTATTTCATTCCTTGGGCCTGTATTTAGATGCTTTGCTGAATCTAAAAGACTACACCCATCTGGGAAGCAACAGTCACTTTGTCTTTTCTTTATTTTCATCTCTACTTAGTTATTTCCATGTCATTTAACAAATGTGGTTTTTTACCTCAGGAAAGCTGTGTAGAAATCATGAAAATCAATATACAATAGCATTATGATTATAAAATGCTTATTAAATCAATACAATTAAACTTTATGATTAATCCTTTCTCCCCACCCCAAAATCTTCCCAAATCCTCACCCATACTAATAATCATTATGTAAAACTAAAAATTCTGTAGAATAGTACTAGATTCTTATATAACTTTGGACAAACTATTTAACTTCTGAGGGTTTGTTTCTTCAAGCTTTGATTTAAGGAACTAAAAGAAAATCTCTTTCCTTTCATGAAGTTATAAACTCCTTAAGAGCAAAAACTGTGTATTCATTTGTATCCCTAATTGTAAACAGAGTATCATATGTAGAATGTGCTTAAATTTACTAAAATCACTTCTAATACTTGATTTTGCAGTTAGTTAGGATTAAGGTCGAGGATAAAAGATTATTTTAGTCAGTGATGTTGTACTTAAGCATAAATTTACATTATACTAGATTAAAATTAATTTTATTTTTAGAAAGTTCACATGATTCCCTTGAAAATAGAGATACTCTTAATTGTCATTAAAACTAAGTCTTAAGAATCACAGCTTGGAATAAACTAGAGCAACAGTAAATGATTACACTGTTTCTACATTTACTAAGAAATAAATGCTGTGTGTGTGTGTGTATGTGTGTGTGTGTGTGTATGTGTGTGTGTGTGTGTGTGTAGTGTTAGGCTTTAATGAAATTTTTTCTCATTACATTTTTCTTCTTTTTTTGTTTTCCTTTTCTGGTTATGCATGTACACTAATTTTTTAAAGTACATATTTCTTTATGAATCATGTTGGAAGAGAAAAATCAGAACAAAAAGGAAAAATGATGAGAAAAAAAAAAAAGAAAAAGTGAACATATCATGTGTTGATTTACTTCCAATCTCCATAGTTCTCTCTGTATGCAGATGGTATTTTCTATTCCAAGTTTATAGGAATTGCCTTGGATCATTGAACCAATAAGAAGAACCAAGTTTTTCATAGTTAATTATCACACAATCTTCTTTTTTTTTTCTTTTTTCTTTTTTTCTTTTTTTATATAAAGCTTTTTATTTACAAAACATATGAGTGACCTTTCAACATTGACCTTTGGAAAAACTTTTTTTTTCCCAAGCTTTTCCCCTCCTTCCCCCCACCCCCCACCCCTAGATGACAGGTAATCTAATACATGCTAAATAGGATAAATTATATGACAAATACAATACATGTATACATATCTATACAGTTATCTTACTGCACAAGAAACATCAGATCTAGAAAGAGAAGAAGGAAAAAACAACCTAAGAAGGAAAACAAAATGCATGGAAATATTCACAGAAAGCGTTAAAATGCTGTGTGGTGGTTCACTCTCAGTTCCCACAGGCCTCTCTCTGGATATATATGACTATCTTCATCGAAGAACAACTGGTTTGAATCACATCATTGTTGAAGAGAACCATGTCCATCAAAATTGATCATCGTATAGTCTTGTTGCTGTGTATAATGTTCTCTTGGTTCTGCTGATTTCACTCAGCATCAGTTCATGCAAGTCTCTCCAATCCTCTCTGAAATCCTCCTGTTGGTCATTTCTTACAGAACAATAATATTCCATAACATTCATATACCATAATTTATTCAGCCATTCTCCAATTGATGGGCATCTTTTCAATTTCCAGTTTCTTGCCACTACAAAAAGGGCTGCCACAAACATTTTTGCACATGTGGGTCCTTTTCTCTCCTTTAAAATCTCTTTGGGATATAGGCCCAGTAGAAACACTGCTGGGTCAAAGGGTATGCACTGTTTGATAACTTTTTGAGCATAGCTCCAAATTGCTCTCCAGAATGGTTGGATCCATTTACAGTTCCACCAACAATGTATCAGTGTCCCAGTTTTCCCACATCCCCTCCAATAGTTATCATCATTTCCTGTCATTTTAGCCAATCTGACAGGTCACACAGTCTTCTTATTACTGTATACTATGTATTCCTAGTTCTACTTGTTTCATTCAGCATCAGTTCACATAAATCTTTCCAGGCCTTTCTTAAATCATTTTTATAGAATAATAATACTCCATTACTTTCATATATCACAACTTGTTCAGCCATTCCCCAACTTACCGCAATTACTCATTTTCCAATTCTTTGCCACCACAAAAAAAGCTGCTACAAATATTTTTGCACATGGGTCTTTTTCCCTCTTTTATAATTTCCTTGAGACACAGACCCAGTAATAGTACTACCAGATCAAAGGGCATGCACAATTTGAGAGCCCTGTGGGCATAGTTCAAATGCTCTCCAGAATGGTTGGATCATTTCACAACTCCACCAACAATGTCCCAGCTTTCCCCATCGCCTCCCAACATTTATCATTATCTTTTCCTGTCATCTTAATCAATCTGAAAGATGTGAGGTACCTCAGAGTTGTTTTAATTTGCATTTCTCTAATCAATAGTGATTTAGAGCATTTTTTCATACGACCATAGATGATAGCTTTAATTTCATCATCTGAAAATTGTTTATATCTTTTGACTGTCAAGTCATTCTCTAGTTGATAACTGGTCAAAGGATATGAAGACAATTTTATCAATACTTTTAAAATATTTGTTAATAATAGCATTAATAACCCATTTTACAAATGTTATCTAATTTTATCCTCATCATCTGAGATAGTTGTCATCCATCCTGTTTTTATATGAATTTGTATTATTTCTTTTGTATTAATTTTTAACATTTTTTTTACTTCAGCTGAAGCATAATGCTCCAGGCTTTTACCTTTATTCTGTATATATCTACTTCAGATGTGTTTCTTGTAAACAACTGGGGGAGTTTATCCCATATACACTCACAATTAAAATTACTGTTTTTCTCACGATCTTATTTTTCCCAGGTTATGTTTTTTTTTCACTCATTCCCTCCTCACCAATTTTTGCTTCTGACCACCACCTCCCTCAATCTGCCCCCTTTTTTAGTTCTCTTTATTTTTGCACAACCTTCTATTAGCTTCTCCCTTTCCTTTCCCCTTCTACTTCCTTATAGAGACAAATTTCTATACCAAACTAAGTATGTATCTTATTTCCTCTTTGAGCTAAATCAGATGAGATTAACATTCAAATAATGCTCATCCCCCCTCTCTTCTTTCCCTCGACTGTAACAGGTCTTTTGTGCCTTTCCATGTGATTGTAATTTACCACATTTTGCCTCCCCTTTCTTCTTCTCCCAGAAGAATCCCTTTTCCATCCCCAATTCTTTTTTATATCATCATGTTTTAAAGTCAATTTATACTCTAAGTATTCCCGTTCTAACTGCCCAAACATAAAGCTCTTAAGAGTTAACATGTATCATCTTTCCCGGTAAGAATAAAAATATTTTAACATTTAAATTTTTTTTCCTTCCCCTTTTTACCTTTCTATGCTTGTCTTGTCATCAAAAATGATCAAAAATTCCCTATTTCATTGAATGTCCATCTTTTCCCCTGAAACATAATTTCACTAGGTAATTGATTTTTGGTTGTAGTATATATCCCTCATTTTAAAGATGATGAACACTGAAAGGAAGAAATGGCTTTCTAAGAGAGTGGGTTGAATACAGGAGTACACGTAGGGTAAAGTAAAAAATATTAGAAATAAAAAAATTTTTTAAAAGCAGTGTATTATGATCTTGTATAGACCTTGACAAGGTAGTATAATAATTGTATAAAAGCTTTAGAACTAGATGCCAGGCTGTACAATCCGGGTGTATGTAGTTCTATCCTAACACCACTTGGGTTTTGAAACCCAATTCACTAAATTAAATTTGAATTAAAATTCAAGCCTAAAAACAATATAGCCTTAATCCTAAAGTACAGACATCATGGCTTTATGGTTCCAATAAGGTGATGGGACTAAAGCATTTGATTAGGAGTTGGGAAAACTAACTCATTAATTTCAGAAAACCTAATGCTTTTCTATCTTTAAAGATTCTTGTTTCAATTTTCTCTTATTTTTCTACAAGAAAATCTATTTCAAAGATATTTAGGGACAGTTTTGAGTGTTTAGAGCAGGAGGAGAACCTCAGATATTTACAAAGTTTAGAAATGTTTCTCAGTTCTTCCGAGTGATTGTTAATTTAGTGAATCAAGTCATTGGTGTTACTGTTTTTTGAATTTACTTTTCTAGTTCACTGGAGAAGTATAGGTTTCAATCACATGATAGTGACAAACAGCTGTGAATCCCTTCCTCCTCTTATCCACTTTGGTCTCCATATCGCACACTACCACCATGCTAGTCCAGTTCTCATCACTTCTTACCTGGACTACTGCAATAACTGCCTATAGTGGGTCTCCCTGCCTCAAGTCTCTCCCTTCTTGAAGTCATTCTCCAAACAGCTTATCAAATTGAAGTCTCATTCTCACCCTCCAGTTCAAGTTTCAGTAGCTCTCAGTTGCCTCTGGGATAAAATGTAAAAATTCTGTTTAGCATTTAAATCCCTTCACCAGCTTGCTACATTCCATCTTTCCAGGATGATTATATACTCACTTCCCTAGGGCTTACTAGCCCTTTCCCAAATAAAGCATTCCATAACCCCAGCTACAAGCATTTGTATCTCCTACAAAGTCTTTCTGAATATCCAGACTTTTTAAAAGAATCCTCCCCCAAATGAGTAATTTAATTTGAATATATCCTTTATGATCAAAGTCAAGTACTCCTACTTTCCTTACTTACATGAATAACTACTATGGAATTTGAACTTCAAAGGGTAGAACTCTTTTGTATTTGGATCACCCTTAAAACAGGTACTTGATAAATGCTCAAAGACTGAACTGGAGAAAATGAAACATGTTTGCCAACAATTTTATTGATCTTTCATTATCAATGGTGGAAAACACCATGTGTGGATTTTGCCATCTCAGTAAGTGGAAAATGGGACGATAAAAATCAAAGCGGCAGACCTGAAAAATACAAAGAAATCAATGCCAGAGTTCCTATAATTCCAAAGGTTCAAAAAGATTAAATTTTAAAATATTTTGGAATAGAAAGTTGCTATCAATTAAAAAAAAAAAAAGGACTGTGCCATTTCCCCCAAAAGGGCTATCAACAAGACACCTAACTACTTTCCAATTTTCTAAGAAATCCTTGAGATATGTATTTTGGCTATCAAAAGGGAAAGGCAAACTTCTGCAGTTTTCTAAATCATTAAATATACTGAAGGGGACAGCTAGGTGGCGCAGTGGATAGAGCACCAGCCCTGAATTCAGGAGGACTGAATTCAAATTTGGTCTCAGACATTTAATACAGGCTGTGTGACTCTGGGCAAGTCACTTAATCCCCAAATGCCTCAGCAAAAAGTAAAATATACTGAGAAATATAGTGAACTGACTTCCTTTAAGCTAAAATTCCTAGGGGCAGCTAGGTGGCACAGTGGATAGAGCACCAGCCCTGAAGTCAGGAGGACCTGAGTTCAAATTAAATTGCCTCAGTAAAAAAGCAAAAAAAATAAAAATAAAATTCCTTCCCTTCCCTTCCTTCAAGACTGTCTCCAATTTATCCTCTGCCTCATTAGTGTGAAGTTATGTATTGTCTTCCCATTAGACATCTGAGGTCTCTGAGGACAAGGACTAGTTTTTCCCCTTTTTTTAATCCACAGCACTTAACAATTCCTGATATACAGTAGACATCTGTTGACTTAATTTTAAAACTACTATTTTATTGAATCATATACCTAGTTTTAAAAGTCTTTCTTCTCACAGTGTTTCTTTGTAATATGGTAGTCATACAAGATTCACTGATAAAACAGATGTATGCTACAGAAATGAAGGGTGGTACACTGGGTACAAAAACAAAACTGAAGATAGACTCCCTATAAATGAAGGTCTCCAAGTGTTCTTATAACAAACACCAAGACACTACAGTTCGAGATTCATGGTTACTGGAGATCAGTCTAGCAAAAAAAAAAAAAAAAGTCCAAGCAGGTAAAGTGCTTATTTTGCCCTATTAAATGCATTTCCAGAGATAGTCTATTTGAGTGAATTAGTCCAATTATAAGCTTCATCAGATTGGTCTGAAGTAGAGATTCTTGGGGGGGGGGGGGGGGGGAAAAAGCTGTTCCAACAAAAATAGGTCAACAATACTGTACTGTGAGAAAATTGTTTATGGAAATATAAATCCTGAGGTGAAAAAGGGGCATGGCAGGTTCACAGTCAATTTTCTGCTTGATTTACCCCTGCTCTTGGAAATCCCATTATACTATAATTGTGAATATAGGGGTGGAAGGACAAATAAGGTCTATTGTGTTGTAAGTTTTTTGAGTCCTGACTAGTAACAATGCTCTTTTTCTCTTATACATGCCTTGTGTAATCAAAAAAACATATAAAATTACATTTGTCCATTATAATCTTAAAATTAAATGAAAATAGGGGGGTGGAGCCAAGATGGTGGAGTGAAAACGTGACTCTGCGTCCTCCTCCGATCTTCTCTCAAACCAACAATAAAATAAGCCTCTGAACTGATCTTCAAGTCAACGAATCCAGAAATATTTGGACACTGCTTTCTGAAGAATTTCATATCAGGTTTATTTAACTCGGACAGAGGGATAAACAGTGGACTCTCTGTAGGCCGGAAGTGAGAGTGGGACTCAGCTCACAGTGGCAGAAACTCCAAACTCCAAACACCTGAGGCACTCGGGACACTCTGCCCTGATTGAGGGCAGGTGTTCTGGCAGACTTGCCCTGTTTAAGGAGTAATTCTGACTTAGTCCTAGCCCCCACTGGCCCAGCACCTTAAGTTAATTCGTGGAACTGCCCCAGGGCAAAGAACTTCAGCCGCCGTTTTTTCCGAGCCTTAAAGAGACATCCACTTTGTCTAAAAAAAAAAAAAATGAAGCAAAAGAGAGCTCTCACCATAGACAGTTTTTATCAAGAGAAAGAAGGGATGACCCCAGATCCTGAGGTTCCTTTAGACAAAACTTCAGAGGAAATTATTAAGGACCATCACTAGTCCCCTTTTCAAAAGGCCTTTCTGGAAGATTGCATAAAGAACCTCATAAGAGAGCTGGAGGATAAATGGGAAAATAAATTGAAATCAGTGCAAGAAGGATACAGTATCTTGCAAGAAAGATATGATGCCCTGCAAAAGAGAGATGAAAAAGACACCCATTTATTGAAAAATAAAATTAGTGAAGTGGAAAGAGTGCAATGAACAAAATAATTCAATTGGCCAGTTACAAAAGAGCTTAAAAAGGTAACTGAAGAAAACAACACTTTAAAAATAAGAATTGAACAAATGCAAGTGAATGACTCCATAAGACTTCAAGAATCAGTCAAACAAAAACAAAAAAATGAAAAATTAGAAGAAAATATGAAATATCTCCTAGGAAAAACAACTGACTTGGAAAATAGATCTAGGAGAGACAATCTAAGGATTATAGGACTTCCTGAAAGCCATGATGAAAAAAAGAATCTAAACACTATCTTCCAGGAAATCCTGAAAGAAAACTGCCCTGAGATTGTAGAATCAAAAGGCAAAATCACCATTGAAAGAATTCACCGATCACCTCCTGAAAGAGACCCCAAAATTAAAACCCCAAGGAATATCGTGGCTAAATTTCAGGACTATCGCACCAAGGAAAAGATTCTGCTAGCAGCTAGAAAGAAACAATTCAAATACCGAGGCTCAATAATTAGAATAACACAGGATCTGTCAGCCTCCACATTGAAGGATAGAAGGGCCTGGAACCAGATATTCTGAAAGGCAAAGGAACTTGGATTACAGCCAAGAATAACCTATCCAGCTAGAATGAGCATTATCCTCCAGGGAAGAAAATGGTCATTCAATGATATAGGTGAATTTCACCTATTTCTAATGAAAAGACCAGATCTGAACAAAAATTTGACCTCTAAACACAGAACTCAAAAGAAGCATAAAACGGTAAAAAGGAAAGAACTCTTGAAAACTATATTTCTATTATGAGTATACTTAAAGAATGGGGGTATAATTTCATTTTACTTTGATAATATGAAAAAGAAAACTGGGGAAAAGAGGGAAAAAGTGGTAAAATAAGATCTAAAAAAGGGAGGTAAAAACAAGGTAAAATCTCTTAAAGAGGCAAAGAAAACCTAATATAATTGAGAGAAAGAGGGGAGGGAGATGAGCATTGTGTAAATCTTACTCTCATCAGGTTGGGTTCTAAAAGTGTATATCAGACACTTGATTTCACATAGAAACTTGTCTGTTGCTAGAGAGAAGTGGGAGGGAAAGGAGGAAAAGTAGGGGACAAACTAATAGAAGGGAAAATAGAACAATCAGGGGAAAGGAGTAAAAACAGGGGGAGGGGAACTAAAGGGTGGTGGATTGTTTGGGGGAGGGGGTCATCAAAAGCAAAGTACTGGGGGGGGGGAGGGAGAAAGGGGAAAGGAAAGGGAAAAACATAACTTGGGCAATTAAGATGGCAGGAAATAAAGAATTAGTTATTCTAACCGTGAATTTAGTGTTTGATAAACCCAAAGACCCCAGCTTTTGGGATAAGTACTTACTATTTGGCAAAAACTGTTGGGGAAAATTAGAAACTAGTGTGGAAGAAATTAGGGCTTGACCCATACCTAACACCACATACCAAGATAAGATCTAAATGGGGTCAAGATCTAAGGAGTGATTTTGTAAGCAAATTAGAGGAACATAGTATAGTTTACCTCTCAGACCTGTGGAGATGGAATAAATTTATGTCCAAAGAAGTTCTGGAACTCCTAATTGAACACCAGATAGATAATTTTGATTATATTAAGTTAAAAAGCTTCTGAACAAATAAAACTAATGCAGACAAGATTAGGAGGGAAGCATCAAATTGGGAAATCATCTTTCCATTTAATGGTTTTGATAAAGGCCTCATTTCTAAATATAGAGAATTGTCTCAGATATATAAGAATTCAAGCCATTCTCCAATCAATAAATGGTCAAAGGATATGAACAGACAATTTTCAGAGGATGAAATTAAAACTATTTATAGTCATATGAAAAGGTGCTCCAAATCACTGTTGATCAGAGAAATGCAAATCAAGACAACCCTGAGGTACCACTACACCAACTGTCAGATTGATTGGCTGAAAAGATAATGACGGATGTTGGAGGGGAGGTGGGAAGGCTGGGACACTAATGCATTGTTGGAGCTGTGAACAGATCCAACCATTCTGGAGAGCAATTTGGAGCTATGCTCAAAAAGTTATCAAACTGTGCATACCCTTTGACCCAGCAGTGTTTCTATTGGGCCTATATTCCAAAGAGATCTTAGAGGAGGGAAAGGGACCCTCATGTGCAAGAATGTTTGTGGCAGCCCTTTTTGTAGTTGCTAGAAACTGGAAACTGAATGGATGCCCATCAATTGGAGAGTGGCTGAATAAATTATGGTATATGAATGTTATGGAATATTATTGCTCTGTAAGAAATGACCAGCAGGATGATTTCAGAGAGGCCTGGAGAGACTTGCATGAACTGATGCTGAGCAAAATGAGCAGAACAAGGAGATCATTATACACAGCAACAATATTACATGATGATCAATTCTGAAGGACATAGCTCTCTGCAACAAAGAATTGTCTCAAACCAGTTCCAATTGTTCAGTGAAGAAAACCATATACACCCAGAGAGAGGGATATGAAATATAGACCACCACATAACATTTTCATGCTTTCTATTGAGGTTTGCTTGCATTGTGTTGCCTGATGTTTTTTTTCTTGTAGATAGGATTTTTCTTGCACAACTTGTCAAGTATTTCAACATTAACATGTAGTGGACTTCCTGCCATCTAGGGGAGTGGAGGGGACTGAGGGTAAAAGTTGTAATGGAAAGCTTTGTAAAAATCAATGCTGGGGAACTACCCATACATATGTTATACAAATAAAAAGCTTTAATACAAAAAAACTAAATGAAAATAATGTAGCAATCATAAAAGTCCTATCATTAAAAAAATTAGGCTCTTAAAAAAATTTGGCATTGTGTTCAAAAGGACTGGGTTGCTAGGATAAAATACTGTGTATATACTGAATCTATAGCTAATGAAGGAAGATTTCATAATCTTAAATTTTTTTGACTCACTAATACAAAAAAGAATTTGACTCAATCAAAAGTAGAATTTAAAATAACATTTTTAAAATTTGAAAAATTAAAGACATTTAGGTTTACACATTTAACTAGTCATTTTTTTCTCCCTTTTATAGGCTTATGACTCCATCAAGTGAGATAAGATTTGTCCATAAAGAAATGGGAATAATACCAAGTTGGGGTGGAACTGCCCGACTGATTGAAATTATTGGTAGCAGACAAACCCTCAAAGTATTAAGTGGGGCTCTCAAATTGGATTCTACAATATCCCTGAAAATAGGAATAGCTGATGGAATTCTACAGTCCTCTGATGAAAGTCAGTCTTTAGAAGAAGCACGAAGATGGCTGCAACAATTTATCAGTGGTCCACCGGAAGTAATTAGAGCTTTGAAGACTGTGGTTTCATCAGGGAGAGAACTTGCTTTAGAAGAGGCATTAGAAACTGAAAGAGATGTTTTAAACACACTTTGGGGTGGACCTGCTAACTTGGAGGCTATTGCTAAAAAAAAAAAATTTAACAAGTAGTTTGTAGAGACCATATTTTGTAAACACTTCCCACTGAAAAATGTTTTTAAAAAAGACACATAACATTTATATTGTACTAAACATAAGCCATAGCAATTTTTCTATGCTGGGAGTAAATTATACATTTAATTATTAAATATTAAAATAATATTTTAATCTAACAAAAAGTATATTTTAAACCAGAAATTACTTATCTTGAAAATTGTTGAGAAATTGTTTTACTTCATTTAATACTAAGATCAGAAGACTAAAGATTATTTTTCATTCTTTTTTTTATCAATATTATGTTCACCCCTTTTCTCTTAGAAGAATATAGGTCAGCTAGATATACCAAATATTGTATGTTTATACTGGAAAATTAGATTGTTAAGTTTTTCTCTTTTTTTTTTTTTTGTTTTACAAAGGATAGTTTGATGAGGCATATTGGCTAATAATTGGTGTAACAAATAAGGAGTATTAAAGTTTTTTTTAGAAATTTGGTCAAAAAGATCAGCACTGTAAATAGATAGGAAACTGAATTTTGGAATTAGAATCTAAATCCCATCAGAACTGTGACTTCCATAACTCTGCAAACCTCTTAACCATTGCTTCAGTGTCAATTTGTAAAAAGAGGGGGCTACATGCTGGCCTTTAAGGTCTTTTCTAGCTCTGTGATCCAATGATTTAGTAAAAAAAAAAAATTCTCTCTACAATTACATAGATTTTGTCAACCTACTGAAAAATAAAGTGCTATAGTTTCACACTGATGGAATATTTTTGCTTGTTGATACATTAATGTCTATCCAATTAACCACAGTGCACGCAAGACTAAAAACTTTAACCTTCCTCTAAGAGAATCAAGGAAAAACCTTAACAAAAACTATGCTGGAAGGAAACTCAGATTAAGCACAAATAATAAATGAGTATTATCTACCTGCTAAAGCATATCCTAAGTTTTCATTCACTCAAAAATGGAGAATAAGCTCTGGTAGCGCCCATGTTATTTCTGGAGAAATTTGGAAGCTTTCACTAAATTGAGTTGTAATCTGACTTATCTGCAGTTTTCTGCTGAGTGTTCCTTGTTATACTCTCCCTGCCATCAAATTACACCAAGACTAATCCCACCTCCCTTTGACTGCCTTTTAAAAATTTAATGGTATTCCCCTTATTCCCAATAAACTTTTTTTTTTTAAATTAAGTTACTCCATGATGGAAATTGCCCAAATCCTTCAACTACTACTTGCATAGCATGGCATAGCTTTGAATTTCTCTGAATCCTTTGAAGATTTCTAAGTTGTCAATACCCATCCTAAAATGACACCCAGAAATCAACTCCATTTAGCCTGTTTAGTGCAGATTATAATAGTACTACAACTTTCATTTCAAACCTAGTTTCCTATTAATGCCATATAAGCCAAGTTTAAATATTTTGTCTCATGCCAAATTTGACTGCTTAAACTCAAGTCAATAATCTCCTTAGTCTTTTTTTAATGAGCTTTTATCTAGTAAAACATGTAACATAATATAATTTTAACATTTGTTCCTCATTTTTGGTTTTAGTTTGAGGCTCATTGTCCTAACTTGTCAAGATCTTTTCAAATCCTAATTTGTTATCCAATATTTTAGCTATCTTCCTTCCTTTCTTTTGGGTAAAGGAAAGGAATAAGTACTTACAAATACTTCATTTGATTCTTACCACCACAAAAAGGTAGGTATAATTATTTTCTCCATTTTATGGGTGAGGAAACTGAGGCAAGCAATTTAGGGTGACTTGCCAGGGTTGTACTGTTGAGCGTTTGATGTGGGATTTTAACTCGGATCTCAACTCTACAAAAGTTGATTATATGATGCTTTGTACACTCTACAGTTATTATATTCACAGTGCTACCAGCTGCTTCCAACATGAAGGCAATACTCATGCTTTTATCCATATAATTTATAAAAATATTGAACAGAATGGGATCAAAAGGAGAAAGATGGCAAGTGGTACTTCAGGTCAAAATACATGTTCCATGTATTGTGTCTGAAAAATCTCTTTCTTGGTTGACATGGGACCCAATAATAACCAATTTTCAGACAATTTTTTACTGTAGGCCATCCTACACATCTTATCCACTGTGCTTTTAAGAGAAACATTAACAAAATCTTGCTGGCATCCAAATATTCCACACCCATCATGTTTACGAGATATCATCCTGTAGCAATTCTGTTGGGAGTGCTGATAGGTCTGTATAACTTTCACCAGCATGAATTCATCCCAGGTAGGACCCACCAAACCTTCTAAAAAGTAATCTACCACGGCAAGCAGGTCCATTCCAAATCAAACCCTAAAAAAGATGGAATAGTGCATCACAGTGCTTTAATCATGTCTGATCCAAAAAATGCTGTAATTGTTTAGAGCACAAGGAATCACCAAGTCTCCACTGGCACCAAGTCATTGGGCATCATTCAGTAGTGGAAACAGGGCACATCAGATAAAATACAACAAACCATCCTATACCACCTAGGCAGAAATCCTGTAAGTGAAGATCACAGGTTCATAGATACAGAAATGGAAGCAAATTGAAATCAACTACTCCAATATCATTTAATAGATGTAGAAACTAAAGACCAGAGAGTTAAAATGTCAAAAGTATTCAAGTAGCAGAACCAGGGTTTAATAGTCCATGAAGAATTCTGGATACTTGTTTGTAGAAGGCTTGCCTCTATCCCATGAAAGAAGCTGAGTAGGAGCTCCTCTGTGGTTTGATTCAAATGTTGCTGGAGTATTACTCCTAAGTCTGGGTCAAATATAATAAAATTCTAGTAGTAATAATAAAAAAAAAAACTATTACAGTCAGAAAGACTCATGATTAATAATAAGAGGACTTTTAAAGTTATTCATACGTACAAGGTAAAATAGAATCTCTCATAAAATGCCAAGTCTTAAGACCTAAATGTGTGAGTTAGTAAAGTACAAAAACAATAAATTCAGTACTACTTAAAAGCTATTGGAACAGCTCTGCAATACAAGATCCAAGATTACCAACCTAATTAAGTACATCTATTATGGCCAAAGGGGGGGGGGGGGAATAGAATGGAAAATCAGAGTTCATGTGTAAAGAACACACTTTGGGCAAACAATCTGTGTCCAGGTTTGGATTTTCTTATGTGACTGCTATATGATTTCTGATCATGTGGAAATTACAAAAATATTTCATTTATAAAACAACTTCCTCATAAGCCTGTGAGATTGTACAAATATTGTCATTCTCATTTTATAGATAAAAAACTAAAGTTCAGTAACTTGCTCAACTGATTTCATCCAGCAAATAAACAGAATGAAGATTTAGACTTCTAATTCGTTTCAGCGGTTTCATTACATCAAGAAACTTCACCTAATAAAAATAGTTGTTTTTCTGAAATCAAAGTTTCCAAAATCAATGGTTTCATTTTCATACAATAAGTTTTCTAATACAGCACAAAGAAACCATACATTTTTCTGTTACAAGGCTTAAACACATTCATATTATGCGCCAATGTTCCAAATAGATAAACCTTTAGGAGAAAAATTCTGAGAGGAAAAATTCCTTTCCCTCCCAACTCCCCCTCAGATTCAAACAAAGGACAAGTAGCCACAGGTTATTTTGACAAACTGTAGTATTTATTAAATTATAAATTTTCTAACAAAAAAAAAAGGAAAGAAAAAAGATGAGACAGATTAGGAGAAACCTCAAACTACAAGGACTAGACAGCAAAGCTTATGGGAACACTACAATGTGTGTTACAGTCAGGATTTTGGAACAGAAGTTATTAGCTGTTTACATTTTCATTTTGAGAACTTGAAGATAAAATGGTTGCTGTTTGTCTATTTAAAATATCCCTCATAATTTCCAAACATAATCTATTTTCACATTAAGCATCCTGCTCTTATCAATAACCAGCATCTCACATTGCTCCCAAATTTAGTGTTCTTTTCCATACGTCGATCCATGCAGAGAAATAAGACACAATGCAACAGTCAGATAACGAAGACAGTTAATGCAGAGAAACGCACAGTGGCCAAAAGGATTGAGGATCTCAAAAACAAACAAACGAACAAAAAAAACCCACTACAAAATAAAAAGACTTTTAGGAGAAAAATTGGGTATTGCTAAGTAGCTTTCAACTATCAACACCCAAGTTCCTGACTTTTAAATAAATTTTCCAGAGACACAGAAGTTTTAGTTAGAGGCCAATTCTTCCCATTCCCCTTTCCCACCCTCTAATCCCAAAATACACTACTAGGGGATGAGTGTAATATCTCATAGGCAGAAATTTACAGATACCATTACAGATGTATTTGTATTCTTGAACATGTGGCTGAAGACATCTTTAAACTTCAGTTACTGTGCACTGTCCATCAGGTCTTCTAGACCTGACACTGGCACTCACTGCTCCACCCCCTGCTGTAGGTCTATCAGTTGCTATCTGATTTACATTTGGAACCAAATGTCTCTGTTGAGTTGAAGATAAGTGCTGTGCAAGGTGAGCAGATACATCCTCACTATCACTACTAGCATCTGATTCAGTTTCCTCAACGGAGGTCTCTGGTGCTGGTACCCTGCCTGAAGAGAGTAATTCATGGTCTTCCTCTCCCTCTCCCCTGTGACTCCTTTCAGCCATGCTGTCTCCACTGATTTGCAAGTGAGTAAAAGAGTCCTCTAGAGAAGTGCTTGCATCTGGTGAAGGTGTTGCAGGGCTTGTTAACTGGCCATCTAGTGAAGTTAAAGGTCTAACAGAAGTAGACACTAGAGGCAGCACAGAAGCCCCAGCCTGGGCTGATATATTGTCCGCTCCATCTGCAGAGCTCTCTCTTGCTAAGTTAACCGCAGTAGAGTCACAGTCCAGCCTAAGTCCAGCCACTCCCTTCTTTGGTATATCTATTATGTCCCGTTTAATTTTCCTACGCCGTCCATGTTCGTTTCTCCTGTATTGAACCATGTTTTCAAGATCAGCAACATACAGAAAACCAGCAATTAACATTTCAGTGCTCTTTTTACCTTTGGAGAAAGCATCTTCCAATTCCCTGCTGGTACGTTCATCATACTGCCACCACCCATTTCTTCCTTCATAATACCAGGCATATTCTCCATTACCTCTACTTGCTGCTTTTAGTTCTTCTGGTGACAACAAGGTTGGCTTGTCAAGAAAGTCCTCAGGAATCTCCTGACGACAGAGTGCACATCGTTTTCCAAGCCATGAAGCTCCCTTTACACACAAATAGCAGAAAACGTGTTTACAAGGAAGACTGACTGGGTGAACACATGTTTGCAGACAGATGGCACATTCAGGGACAGTAAGAGAAGGTCCAGCATTAGAACAGGACTCATTTGCCTTTCTGTTCGTGGGAAGCATGTTTATTGTGTGATCAATTTCACCACAGCCAGCCATCCTAAAGAAGAGAAAGGATATTCATTATCATATTAATAATAGTTTTTGTGACTGAATGATTTTGAAAACAATCAAAAAAGTCTGTGTGCATTACAGATAATCCTTTATCTATTTGAGGGTCAATGAATTTCCCCCATGTTCAAAACATACATACAAAACCTGAGAGCCAAAAATATATAAAAATTTGAAATGAAAAGGGGGAGAAAGGGAAAGAAAAGTAACAAAACTTAATACATTTAGGCTGCCAATAAAGTTTTTCAATCTTACAACCTTTTAAATCAATTAAATCAATCACCAAGTATTTTAATGTTCAGACAATGGGCTAATGGGGGATGGTGAATACATTAATAGGCATACAAAATACCTATGGAAGAGATACAGAGGTTACTTTTTAGAGGAGCAGGGTCTAGTAGCTAAAGATGGAAAATAGTACCACTTTTATAACTCCTGGTATAAATAACTATAGTTATCTGTCAGTAATTATCCCACAGGCTATGTTAATTCTGTAAGAATATTTATTAAACATCTAAGAAGTACACAGCACTGAAAATAATTATGAGAGGACTAACTCTGAAGAAGCTTATAAGAGGAGTTGGTAGGTAGAGAACAGTGTAAATAACTATAATATAAACTGTTCTTAAACTAGGGTCTGTGAAGTTGTTGTTTTTTTTTTTTTTTAAGTATTTTACTAACGATTTCAACAATATTGGTTTCCTTCTTAATCCTAGGTATTTTATTTTAAAACATCATAAATATATTTAAATATTAAAAAAAAAAACATCCTGAGAGGCTTATAAGCTTCAAGATTGACAAAAGGGTCCATGATTAAAAAAAAAAATTAGAACCCCTGAAATAAAGAGATCTAGTGAATCTGAAATGGTATATTCCTATCTGTTAAGTCCTATAGAATGACCCAGGAGAAGTCATTTAACCGATTATGACCCAGGCAACCCTTAAGACTAGAACCAGAAGAAAAAGCAAAGTTAACAGCTGTGACGGAGAGAGAGTTCCAATACACAAAAGCACCAAAAACCAAAGAAATTGGCCAGGGGTGGAGTGAACTTAACAACAAGAAGATAGCAAATGAAGCCTGGTTATACAGGCTAATAGTTTCTTTTCCCAATCAGAAGGAAAAAAAATAAAAGGCACATTTGAGGGCTTCCTGAATGGAGAGTGTTCAAGCTGAGTAATATGAGACATTTCTATTTTAAAGTAATACTGAGTAAATTATGTCTGAAAAGAGAAAAACAAATAGAGAAAAAGAGATGGGAACATGGCAAGGTAGTAGGGGGTATAGTGAATACAGACTCTGAAGAGACCTACAGCCTTTTTTATAGCACAATTCAAAAAAAAAAAAAAGGTAAATAGTGGGGTAGACAACCCTTTAAATTTAAAATCACTCAAAAACAGTTTATTCAATTTATTTCCATTAAAAAAAATTCTCAATATGTGAGGCAAGTATGACAGTGGGTCGAGAAAGCTCACCTCAGTCAGGATTCAAGTCCAGTCTCTGACACATAATGTCTATGTAATCCTGGGTAAGTCACAACCTCTCAATGCCCACATTTCTAAGATTGTAAGAGATATTGATAGAAGGAGTTTCCTCACTGGGAGCTCCCAATACTTATCTGAAAAAATTGGAAGTCCAGATCAGATACTATTTGAGATGGCCTCAGTTCCAGCCACAGAGCATATGATATTAATCAAAGAGCTACAGATATGCTATAAGGAGTCACCTCTATTTTATTTTTAGCAAGTATGAAATACATTTTAGAGCCATGATCCCGACCCCTCCCTGCCTGAGATTAATTTTGTGGCTTTAAAAGAAAACTCTAAGATAAATAATTGTTTTTCTAAATCAGGGGTAAATGAACCATTTAATTGCGAAGTTAAATAGAAGTGACCCATTTTCTATTAGATTATGGATATTTAGGAGACACTTCTGCCAGGATATATTAAGAAAACAATCACACAAAAAACAACCAGATGTTTACATTTTTTAAAAAACTACATCAGCAAACTTAAGTATTTTGAATACACTCTGTTGCCAGATTAATCTTTTTAATGCACAGATCTGATTGCTATTCTATGCTGAAAATAAAATCTAATGGCTCTCTATGGTCTATTAAAGTTCATATTCCTCAGTCTAACACTGAAAGGTCCTCTAAAATATGCCCACATTCTTTTTGTAGTTTAATCTTTTACTATTCTCTTTCAAGTATTTTGGGTTTATTTTAGCCAAAGCATAATTAAACCTATCATACATTTCCCCATTTCTCAAGTGTTTGTACACATACATCAATGTCCATGCACTAAACAACTTCTTGCTCTCTTCAATACCCTTTAACATCTAACCCATTCTTCAAGATCCAGCTCTGAAATTTATAATCCTGGAGATTCATCCCAAGTAAACTAACTTGTCTAAGGCCACAATACCAATGTGTCAAAGCAAGAACTGTATCCACAATACCACACTACCCTTTTTTTCCAAAGACCATTATATTATATTACAAATAAAAAATGCCTTTGAAAACAGACTTTTTCTCATCTGCCACGGAGAGTGTCTGAAAGAAAAGTGGCATTTTGTCAGTTGCTCATGTGAGTGGAGAGATGAGGATGGATGTGAGAATTGAAATTTTATATTCTTAAGGAATATTCAGAACTTATGTTGGGATGCATAATTTTTTAAAATTCTGGACAAAGTATCACAATGTAATTAATTCCTTCTCAATACCACATATTTTACAGACCTAAAAACTTTATTTTGAGAAGTCCATAGGTCTCAGCAAACTGTCAAAAAGGTCCAAGACATAGGAAAAAGGTTAAGAATCATTGCCTTAAGAATTACTTTAAGTGGGTAATAAAAGAGGTTATAACTATATAAATACTTAAGATTGTAATAGTAAACAAAAAACATCAAGATCAGGCAAAGAAGTAATGGATCAAGGAAAGAAAAAAATGCTTTAAAACTTTTTGTTATTTTTTTTTTTATGTGAGCTGTTGATAATGAGTTTTGAAAAAGAAGAAATCAGCAAACCTGCATGCTGATCGTGGCAACAATTAACAATAGTAAATATCCACCTGCTATGTGTCAGGTACTATGCTAAGAGCTACGAAACATCATTTTACTAGATCCTCAGAACAACCCTGAGAGTTAGCTGTTATTACCCCCATTTTACAGTTGAGGAAATTAAAGCAAACAAAAGCAAAGTGACTTGCCCAAGGTCAAATAGCTACTAAGTATCTGAGGTAATATCTGAACTCCAGTCTCTCTGAGACTAAGCCACCTAACTGCCTCATACTTCATGTTGCATATTTTCAAGCATACCTCTCAATACACTTTCAAATTTCTTTCTAATAATTTTTTTTCCATTTTCTGACTCTTCACTTTGAAAAAGAGTTCTAGTCAGAAAATTAAGCAGCTCTGTGAGTTAAGAATAGTTTTTTTTTTTGTTGTTGTTTTTTTAATAGCTGTTATCTATCTGAAGATAATACTATCTATGGCTTTGAGTAAGAAAATAAAGTGGCTTGGGCAAGCAAGAAATGAAAAAAGAATCAAGACATTTCTAGTTTCCCGTTTCTCATATCAAACTCAATATATGTGAGGATTTACTATTATTGGGGATATAAAGAAAAAGCTAATAATCCCTACCTTTAAGGACTTTCATGTTTTATTGAGAGAAACAACAAAAACTGAGAGGGAAGATACTAGCAGCTTAGGACATAAGGAAAGATTTCACTTAGAAAATGACAACTAAGTAGGGTTTTGAAGTAAACTAGTATTTTAAAGAGGCAGCAATGAGGGTGGTGTACATTCCAAATATGAGGAGAAGCCTACCCAAAAGTGCAGAGGCAACATATGGAGTATCTTGTGTGAAGAACAGCAAGGACAGTTTGGCTTAAGTGTAGAGTGCAGGAAGTACAGTGACGCATAATAAGCCCTGAAAATCAGTCTGGAACTAAATTATGAAGGGCTTTAAATGTTAAACAGAAAAGTCCTGTATTTGAAACAGGAAATAAGAAGCCACTTGGTACTGGATGGGAGAGAATAGAGACTTAAGGACCAGAAACTTTAAAGCGGTTATTTCAATGGTCTTAATGTAGAAGTGTAGAAAAAAAAAATTAAGATTAAAAGTCATGTGAGTGAAGAGATGAGGATGGATGTAAGAATTGAAATTTTATATTCTTAAAGGACATTCAGTTTAAAATATCTAACAGACAGCTGATTATGCAGGATTGGAGTTAAAATAGGAGCTATCTATGTGGTTTTGGGAGTTATCTACATAATCATGATAATTAAATAACATGCGAACATATGATGTGACCAAGTGAGAGTTCATAAAGGTAGCTAAGGACAGGGGCTTGGCAGTACATCTAAAATTAGGGGCAGAACACAGATGATGAGTCAGGAAAGAAGACAAAGAAATGGTTAGACAGAAAAAGAGCAGTGATCTTTCTCTCCTTCCCCCCCATAAGAAAAAAGTAAAAGGAGAAAACAGTCAACTAGATAATAGGGTCAAATGTTGCAGAGATCAAAAAGGACGAGAATTTACAAATGACCATGACCCACAAACATTTTAAATTATGAACTGTACTTAATATCAGAAATTAGGATTAGGAAGGCTACTTGCTGCAATGAAAGCATAAGTCAAATATAAATAGCTGGCATTACCTATGATGCAATAACTAAGTCAAATAAAAAAACTCTAGCATTATCTATGCCTCTACTCTCATCTATTGGCAGAGATAATGAGAAGTTTATGGTGTCAAATTACCGTCTTAAGCAAATCCTTCAGATATACTAGACAAAATGGTTTTAAAATTTTTGTCACTGGTCATTTTGAATAATCCTATCATACTCTTATTCCCTTATAGATATATCTAGTCAAAGTCTAATAATTTATTTTCAAAGATTTAATTCAAGAAACCCACTGATTTTCTCTTTTTAAATTTAGTATTTTCCCCCAATTACATATAAAAAAAAATCCAATTTTTAAAATATCCATTTATTAAAACTTTGGTTTCAGATTCTCTCCCTTCCCTCCCCCCTCCTCACTGAGAAGACAAGCAACCATTGATTATTTTCAAAATAATTCCCTCATGAGTATTGATTAAATGAAGTAATGCAAAAGGGAAAGAGAGGAGAAAACTTCATGGTAGTATAAAAATAAAGTTATCCTTCTAAATGGTTCTTTTCACTGTAACAAGTATCTATTTTTATATTTATGATAATAAATCGGTATCTAACTCCATTATCACTAATTATTCCTCCAAAATATTTCATGGCATGGTTTGACATCTGAATGTAAATTGGCTTTAAATGTTATCATAGTTAGCAAAGTATACTTAAATTTAAACTTACCAAAATTATAAATGTGAAAAGTAGTCCCTCTCCTGATGCCTACAAATAATGACTGAATTTCTCCCATCTTCAAAAATCCTCCACCTGATCTTCAGTTATCCTTCATGCTCTCTTTCTATTTCTCATGGTACAGTAGAAAGAGTGCTAGATTTAGAATCAGAGGACTTGAGCTCAAATTAATACCCTACTCCTTACCCTGACCAAGTCATTTCACCTATATTTCCTCATGCGTAAAATGAGGGAGTCAGACCACTTCTTTCCAGCTCTAACTCTATGACAACTAAACTGAGAATAAGAAATCAATATATTCTTCCCTCACTTCATCCTCAAAACCATTTCTTTCTCGTCAATTATTAATCATCTCTTAATTGACAAATCTAATGACAGTTTTATCAGTTCTCATTTTTCTTGACTTCCCTTTTCTCCCTTGATTTGACACTCCTCTAACTTGGTTCTCCTTCTACAGCCATAGGAATAACAAGTCACATTTGTGCAAAACTCAAATTCACTTAATTTCTACAAGAGTATAGATAAATCACAAGACATTCAATAGTTAACTCAAGAACAAAAAAAATCTCTAACATGTCTCTTCCAAAGGAACACATTTATGACCCCAAACGGATTAATAGATAGGAAATTACCAACAGCACAAGTTTAGAAAGAAATCCGAAGGCCATAATGTGCCACTAATAGAGAAAGCTAGCAATACACAACTTAGTAAATCCAAAAGATCAATTATAGTACTTTAAGACATTGAATTTATTTGATCTGGCTGATAACCAACCTCCCCCCTCCCAAAAAAAATTCCCCTTAACTTTCCCCAAACCAAACCAGTAATTTAAATATAAACTATTAAAAGAAACTGTAAAACCTATTCCTATTTGCAATGAATGTTACTACCCAAAGAGTTAACTAAAATTAGATGACCTTAAGATCACTTTCAGTTCTAGGAAAATTCCTGGATCCTAATCATACCTTTTATGTAAAAAGAAGAAAAAAACTACCATCTACCTTAAATAAGAGGCTATTTCCATGACTTAATGTTGGTAAAATATTTAAACCTCTAAAGCTTCTCAATAGACATAAGAATAAAGCATCAGTTATTCTGTTTCTCATTGTAAATAATCTAGTTCATATATTTCAATAAGTATAAGTTTAGTAATAACAGTTTCAGACAAAAAGTGACACTACTTACATTCCTATCATAGATTCCACTGATGTCTATTATAAGAATATAACATCCTTTTCACAGGCAGTTAATCAAGTTAAAGTACTTTTTCCTCACCACTGGTTCATTCTTTGTGTTGCAAAAGGAGACCCTACTTGGATTAACTTCTCTGTGAACTAAAGAAAATAAAGATTAAATTAGTGAAATATGTAAGATCATTTACCAAAAAACATCATTGGCACATTCAAATTAAACAAACAAAAACACCTTAGAAAAATAGTAATTTTTCAAAAAACAAACTGGCAATAAAAAACAATGTAGCTCTCCTTTCTGACACTGCTTGTAAATACGGTTTACATTTGAAAAACTAGCCTTCAAATGGAGAAGTGACCTAAATATAAAAGGTCAGACATCATTTAAAAATAAAAATCGAAGGAGATACCTCAAGACAACCCTATTTAGGCAAATGAGAAAAAGTGAGCTATACAAAAGTGACAATTTCAAATGTTAAAAGTTTTTGCATAACAAAAACTGGTACAAATAGAATAAGCAAATATGTCAAATGAGGGGAAAACATTTTGGCATTAATCATCTCTGGTAAGAATCAGACCTATATAAAGGAACTGACATAAAAGACCAAGCTATTCTCCACCAGTTAAGTGGTCAAAGGCTATGGTTTTCAAGAATATTGTTAGCCACCAAATGTAAGTTTGCTCCAATTCACTAATAATTGGAAATGAAAATTAAACTAAACTTTTGTGGTATCAATGCATGCCCAATAAGCTGACAAAGAGGATAAAAGACAGAAAAGACATTTTAAGATATGGAAAGACAAGTCATGCTGATACACTGTAAGTGGACATGTGAATTGTTCCAACTGTTTTGGAAAAAAAAAATGAAATTTAAGAAGTGTGACTAAATCACAATCCAGGAAAATGACAATCAAAATTCCTGTCCCTTAGGAGATGGGGGACTACAGATATAGAATGTGGTATATTCAATATTAAATGTTTTTCACTGTGAGTTGGTTTTGTGTAAATGTTTTTGTTACAAAATAAGTTTCAGGGGAGGGATGTTCAGGGAGCTTTCATAAAGTTAAGTGGAAATAATGACTATGATATTTAAAAGAATTAGTAAAACCTGAATTTTTAAAGTCTCCTGAATGGAGCAAAACAAACTATAAGATGACAAAAATATTTATAGCTCTTTGTGAGGTGTAAAAGAATTGCAATTTGAGGGGAATGGCTAAACAAATTATATGTGGCATATAAATTTGATGAAATACTACTGTGCTGTAAAGAATGATGGCTTAAAGAAATGTGAGACTGCTAAGAATATATTCAGAATATACAGAATCAAAAGAATAATTTATATAACAACACTGTAAAAGACAAAGTTGTCTAAGACTTCATAATTCTTATAGTGTAAAAAGCAACAACTATAAACTAATGAAAATGCTAATGACTTGCTGAGAAAAGTAAAATATGACAGGCGTGTATATGTATACATACATACATACACATGTATATTACATATACACACACACACAAATGTATTTATGTACATTTTTTCTCTTTTAAACATGGTCAATGGTTTTGTTTGACTAGATACATTTGTAGCATTCTCTCAAGCCCTTCTTTCACACCCATTGTTTCATTTTCAGTTAGGAAATAGGGAAGCATTGAGAAGGGAAAGCTGATTTTTGCTGACTAAAAAGAAATATAATTTTTAAAAGTCTCACAAACATTTCTGTTTTTCTGTTTGAGAGAAAAAAATTTCAAAAGAATTAGTCTTGCTTACTTAGAATAAAAAACAAAACAAAACAAAACAAAACAAAACAAAACAAAACAAAAAAACAGGCTTATTGTGTGCAAAGTCCTAGGCTAGGAACTCCAAAATAGACATAAAATACACAAAAACAAAAACAAATCAAAAACATAATTCTTGGCCTGAAGGAGTTCCCAACTTAGTAGAGAAAATAACATCCAAATCAGTAAAATACAATCATCATTGTTGTTATATTTCCACTGAGGCTATATAGTACAGTAGTAATACAGCAATACCTTAATTAACCAAAGACTGTTTATTTGAAACTCTTTCAACATAACTTGGAAGCAAAAGACCTCAAATAGGCAAACTTGAGGTTTTAAACTCACAGCGGAGTCCACATAAACCATCTCTCACTATCTACTCACTCTTATTTTTCACAAAATTCTGAAGTACAATTATCGGGTTCCTCAGTTGGCAAGAAGTCAACAATACCTTAAAAACTGAGAGGAGGGGAGGAAGAATGGAAAGTGAGACAAGTAAGGATATAATAATGTCGGCAGACACAAAAACTATTTTTTAAAGGACAGGAATGAAAAGAGCATGATAGTATGGAATCATTAGTGGACAAACAACTCTATATTTTTAAACATGTCAACAGCCCTTCAAGGTCATTATTGAATAACAGACCAAGCAGAGTATTTGAGGTCTCTAAAGTTGAGGTCATTATTAAAAGGTTAAATTATGTTTAGTATAGTAATCAAATGATTATGGGTCATATGCATCAAATAGATAAATGTTTGAAAACTTATGTAGGATTCTTTTCATTTTTTGCATAATATCAGATTTACACCATAACGCTTTAGGTTTTGTTATTAATGATAGCCCTATTCTCTCTCTTTCAGCACTTTATTAAAGGCAGAAGGTGCCCTTAAAAACTGTTTTTTTAAAGAATTGAAATCATGATTTGCATCACCAGAAAATTATATAAGTTTTAACCTAACATTTTCCTCCTAAAGAAGCATATTTTTATTGATAAAATTTTAGCATTTAATTTTCATCACTATTTTTTGGTCATACACAAATGCAGCAATTTAAAGTCTGATGGCATTTCAAATTTTGTATTCTTTGCCTTTATTTCTAAGCTTCTTCTTAACTCAATTACTCTTATTTTTGGAGAAAGGTTCTTTAAAAACTGAAACTAAGTATGTGGTTGGTGTTTAATGAGATTTTCTAATCTGATGAACTCTCCCCAGGATCAAGTGTCTTTTTTAAATGTCTGAATATTCTTTAGAGCAAGGCTTCTTAAATTTTTTCCACTCCTGATTTTCTTTCACGTGAAAATTTTTTAGTGATCCCAAGTATAAAGTTATATAAAAATCAGTATATACAAATTAAAAATTTACTGATACTAAATTTTAATTTTGTGACCCACACATTTAGTTACAAGATCCCATATGAGATCATCCACCACAAATGAAACTGGGCTTTAAAGGATCCTTTAGGATGCCCACAAATTTAAGATCTTAAATTTAGCTCAAAGTATTGTGATCACAGAATATTTCTAAAAAGGTCATATGAATACTTTGTCTCACATACTAAAAACAAATGGGTAAAATCCAGCACATGAGAATGAAGATTAAAAAACAAACCAACTTCTACCAAATTCAGATTGCAAGGGATGGTATTCCTTTTTGCTTTCCTCTTTTTTAAGATCTATAAAACAAAGGGCAGTGATTTACCAACATAAATCACCATTGTTTAGAGACACCCTCACCAAGAGGCAGAAACAGTCATTAACATGCAAATTAAAATTTACAAAGCACTCTGTTTTCATATATCACATTTTGTCTTCATAAAAGCCTATGAGATACTACTATTATTGTACAGATAAGGAAACTGAAGCTGAAATTAATTTACTTGCCTACTATCAATTTCAGTGAGGAAAGTAAGGTAATTGCTAGACTTAAGACAAATTCTGGTGGTTCTATAGTTTTCTTCTTTCATAGGGTAATATCATTTACAATAGTCACAGAGTGTTGGACAAATTCTTAAAATTATTTCATATCTAATTTATCTTTCCCAAAGCACCTTTTGAGGTCATCATAACTTGAGATTTATTGCTTTTGTTCCAATAAATTTTTAACAAATCTAAACATAGCTTATATAAACCTAGAGACTATACCTTAAAGACACAGCATAGCTTCAGCTCAAGTCCTACCTCTGGTAAATACTGACCATGACTCTGGACAAATCACCTAACCTTTTATTAATACCCCAGGGAATTTCCTAAAACTCTTAAATTATGGAAAAATTATCAATTTGTACTGGTAGAACTTTTTTTGGTAAATTTCTCCATATAGATAAAATCATATTTAAGAAAAAAAGACCATGAATGAATGAAGACCTTGCCAAATCCTTGAACTAAAAATCTGTGTTCACAATTCACAATCTGTTATCAAGAATATTTCAATCTCCCCATATATTATCAAATCTTGGGAGTCAGTGTTTCTTCCAACATCCACATCCTGAGTTAAAATTCAGACATAGGATAAAGATTTCAGAAATCCAGTGAAGTAGAACAAGGGGAAAGAGGACCTCTGTAGGTCAAATGTAAGATTTTTTCATAATGCAACAATGCAAGCAATCTAATAGCACAAACTACTCAAAATCAAAAGCTGAAGCCACTTAAAAATACCACCCTTAAAAAATGAATTGATTTATAAAATGAGCTCAATATGCCAAGCTGTTAAGTTAGGCATGCCTAACTTCAACTGCCAATCGAGTCAATTAATCAGGGGAACAATCAATATTAAGAGGTCAATGAGATATCTAGTCCAACCAACATTTTTAGATGAGAAAACTAAAATCTAGTGAAATCAAGTGATTCACTAGAGGTCACAAGTCAGTAATCGGCAGAGCCAAGTGTGAAGACTATACTATATAACCACTATCATTAAAAATAGAAAACACTAACAAAATCCCACCTTTACGAAGGGGAAAAAAATTACCTTTTACTTTTGACCAAAAAGTGGTTTGCTTTTGATATACAGATTCATTTATAAGTAAAACTATTAATAGTACAAATATAGAACTAGAAAATGGAAATTAAATTAGTAATTAAGTATACCAGAAATGATCTTAGAAGAATGGATCTTTGAACTTGAAGGATCATATAATATAAACTCAAATCAAAGCATTTGTGCACTAATGCTATTTTATAAATCAAAATGCTAAATTGGATTTAATTACTAAAGCAGTAATTACAATATTTTAATTTAGGGGCTAATTAGAACTCTGTAGGCTATGTATGACCACCCCTGCCCCTCACTCTCTTTTCTGTTCTTTTCTTGCCTGTTTACATCTATATAGACAAAATCATTAGGAAAGCTGATAAGAGAAAATTAAAATTAGATTTGTTCCTTGACATAGAATCTCACAAAAAAGGGAAAAGACAGTAAAATATATGTATATATGTCCTCTGCCTTAAAAATAAATCTCTCTCTCTCTCATACACACTCATCCTTAAAGTGAATCACTTAAGATTAACTATTACTTACCTAGCATTATTGACTTTATATCACCAGTTAACTTAAAGATGATAATGTTGTCGTTTCCATCAAAGCTCTAAAAAATTCAGGGTATTTCTGTAAGAAAAATTAAATGTGTTCATAAGAGAAATAATTACTTTTTTATTTTAAAATGGTACTAATTAATGGATAGATGTAAAATTATCTGATTTTTCAAATGAATGCATGTAATTTGTAAAGCTTTCCCGACTTCTCTAATGAAAAAGGTTTTTTTTTCAACTTTCAAAAATATCCCATCCTCCAAATATTAAATTTTTAAAAAATGAAGCAAATTATGTGAACAAAATTTAGCCTTTCAATCTCAGTTAACCTGATGTAATTAACAATGATTATTATTATTATTTTTTTAAAGAGGGTTAGGGAAGCAAAAGCAAAGAGAAAGCTGGTATTGGCTAGTAAATAAAACTAAAATTTCTCTCTCATTCTCCTCTCTTAGATGGAAATGAATGACCTAGTATTTGCCTTTTTAGCTTCTATTAACTTTTACTAAAATACTGACTTACTAACATTTGCTAAGGTACAAATTATGTTTTACAGCAAAAGTCTTATAAAAATTTCAATTAAATGTATTCTATTTCTCAGCCATAGTCTACAACTTCATTTAACAAGGAAAAAAACTTTTTCATCATAGTTTGACATTCTACTTACAATCTTAATCTTTCTAATGAAAGGGATTAAGGGTTTAAATTCTCTCTTAAAAATGTCAATGCTGTATCCTATTTCACAAATTAAAGTCTCCTCATATTCTGCATTTTAATCAAAAAAATTTGATGATCTGCAAATATTTTTATAAATATGAAAGACTCCCCCAAGAACTAACTGTAAGATAAGGAAGAACAATTCTAAATCAATATAAAAGAAAGGGCTCAGACTAAATGAAATTTGACAAGAAATTAACTTGGAGTGCATGGAAAAAAAGTTATAACTGATTAATCCAGTGGAAAATATTGTATTCCCCTAGTTAAAATAAGGAGAAAATAGTTCAACATTTAGAAGTTATTCTTTTTTGATCAACACAATCCAATTAAACTGATTAACATCCAAGACATCAAATATAAAAACATAAAATTTATTTTTAACTTTCATGTTTACTTCAACTACAATTACTTTAGCCCGTTTCAAATAATCTAATAAACCACATGTAGATTTAACATGAAAAACTAATATTAGCATCAAGTTAAAACTCCATTTTTAAAAGTACTATCAACATCAAATTTTATTTTAATCATTTGCTTGACCTATTTTCATCAAATATTAATAGAAGCTATTTTCTGTTTCACTTGGGGGGGAAAAAAGTAAATATATTCATCTACTGTTACCAAAACAATAATTCCATTTAAAAAGCAATCTTCATAAGTCAGCTAGTTTCAATAACCAAACACAGAGCCAACTTCTCACAATTTGAGTGCTCTATTTTTTTTAAAGGGACAGATATATACACAAATGTAGAGGAAAAATGCCTGGTTCCTGAAATGGCAATCATATAGATTTTTTTAGTTTTGTTTGTGTAATGTTTTGATTCAATTCCTTTTCATCTCAAATGTTTTATATACTGTTTAAATGAGGATCTAGCCAAAGTAACATGTATGCACTTCCAAAAGAGAAGATTTGGGGCCACTTTAAAAAAGCCAGAAGAATACTGGGGGGAAGAAAGCATCATCGCCAAAACTGAGTGAATTTCAAATCCATTTCTTAAGTACATGAAAAAACTTACACATTTTCAGATTTTACCCATGAAGACTGTTCCATCTCCCCGCACCCTCAAAATCTGCCTCTCCAGAAGCCTTCAGAGAACAAAATAAGCTACAACAATGGAAGAAAACAACACTCTTTTGTAAGAAAGGTGGAGAGGGGAGACGAAGAGGGGGAGAGGAGAGGAAGACGCGAGGGAGTGGGAAGAAAGGAAGTGAACGAGAAAGAGAAAGGGAGAGAGAAGCGAGAGAAAACGAGAGAACTAGAACTCTGTACCTGGCAAAGCACCTAGTTAACACCTCAGCTTCAAAAACACACTATTTTGAAGCACCGGGTGAATTTTATATTTCGTGAATTTTATATTTCGGATAGTTTTCTGAAAGACTGATCAGCTGTTTGCTTCAACTCCCACCAAAACAAAGCTCTGCAAGTCCGCAGGCCAGATTTAACCGGGAAAGGGAAGTGGGCGGGTGAGCAGTCCTCCCCCTAGGGTGGATGCAGAGCACAGGGCAACAAAGACATTAAAAACTGGGGGGAAGCAGAGAAGGGTGTAATTAGCAATAGTTTCTCCAAACCCTAACAAGATCGCGGCCGGAACCATGTTCCTGGCCTCGGTCACAATACCATAGACCCCGAGCCGGAACGGAAACGAGTCTTGTGCTGGAGGCGGGCGGGGGTGAGGGTGACCTCCCCAAAGACGTGGATCGCGCCTACCCCAACCTCAGGCTACCCGCAGCCCAGGGACAGGGTGAGATAGCGTATCCACCCCCCACCCCTACCAAGAAGCCTTCCCAGGCCGAGGCCCGACACCGCCCCGGCTGCAGTGCCCCCCCCCCCATTAGGGCAGTATGGCCGCTGCTTTGCCTCTCGCACTGGGGACAGTCGCTGCCGGCGTCTTCTCTAAGTCTAAAGAGACGGCGGGGGGCAAAAGAGGCCAAGGCCACGGTCGCCGCCGGCTTCTGGCCCTCGGAACCCGCTAAAGCAGAAAGGAAATAAAGAAGCCAGAGACGGCCCAGCCCTATCCCCCTCCTCCCCCTTGCCGATCGGCCGACAAAAGCCCGCGACACATCGGGGACGTCGGGCTTACGCACCCACACCCTGTGCGCCCAGCCACCCGACCCACTCCGGCCTCGAGCGCCCGAATCCCGACACGTCACGGAGACGAACGGGACAAGGAAGGGTGCGGAAAGGGGAGGCGAGGAGAAAAAGAGGTGACACTTGGGAGTTTCCTCCTACGCTCCTTCACCCAACCCTCGCGCCACCGCCCGCCCGCCAAGAGCCACCCCGACTTTTCCCCGGCCCCCACCTTCCAGGCTACCGCCAAGGCCACTTCGCAGTCTTTTCTCTCCGGCCAACAACCCCGCAGCGCGGAACCCGTGGACGCGCGGAGACGTCACGTGACGGCACGGTGCGCCGGCGCGCCCGGAAAGAAAGGGAGGGGGGAAGGGAGAGAGGGCGTGTTGGAGGCGGTTCCGCGCGAGAACCGGAGGGACGGTTGCGCAGTCCCGCGTGCCTCCCGCACCGGTTGCCCTCCCTGCTTCTTTTGGTCCCCGCCCCTTTTTTCCTCCCTGATCCCACACTTAGGCCTGGTGGGAACAGACTGAAGGCGGGTTGGCCTGAGGCTTTGCTTCCGCGGTCGCGGACTTTCTTGTCCGGTGTAGTGTCTCAGAAACTCGCTTCCACCCCTCCCCCTTCCAGAAGATCATTTCACTGTCTTGAGTTTTTGTAATCCTTTAGTTCCTACATTTCAACAGGCCGAGTGTGATGGTGTAGGTTCCGGATGTCCATCCCCTAGGCCATCTTGGTCTCCCAGAGGACCTGAGTTGAAGCTCGAGTCCTGGAGAACCCTTCTGGGAGCTCCTGGGGCTGGTAGGTGATGCACGGGTCACGCCTCGGGACCAGGGTAACCCTGGAGTCCTTTACTAGGTCCGAGAAAGGAGGGACCCGAGTGCTTGGGCTTCCTTCTTATGAATGTAGCCCAGCAGTGATTTTTGATAATTCAAGAATAACAATTTTTATCAAAGCTGCTAGCAAAAAACAAATAAGCTGAAGAATACATACCCAAAGCATTCCATTATTTTGCATTCATTTTAGTAGACATTTGAATCTTCTTTATTTTTTCCTGAATCCAAATGTAACCTTGTATTAAAAAAGTGAGAAAAGAGTGAAATTGGGTTTAGTGTCTTCTAAGCAGTCTTAGAAAGGCAAACCAAACCAAAAATAAATAGCATTTAAGAACAGCTCATTTCCAATTAATTCTATTTTAAGATTTTATTTACTTTTTTGTTCATTGGTTTTTTCCACTTGTGCCATCAATACTGTTATTTTCATCTTAGAGGATAATTTCCCCCTATGCTGTGATTTGCTTACATTTTAACATTTATATTTCTACTTTTAAGATTTGCAAAGCACTTTTATTATTTGAGATGGAGTTAAATCCTTATATAATCTTTTGAAGCTTACTGGCTCATATAAAGGCGCTTGCTTTAGTGGTTCTATTTTCCCCACCCTGAATTCTGTAAATTAATCAATGGCAAAATTCACATAATTTTGATTACCAATAAAAATGAAAAAGATACATATTCTGTAAGATATGTTTAGTTTCCTATTTTAAATGCTAGTTATGTACTCATAAAAGTTGTCCCCCCACTTTCAGATGGCATTGCTAATTTTTCTCATTTTTATTTTTTAAAAAATGCTAGTGTACCTAAGCTTTATTGAAAACAAATGAGGGGTTTTTTTAAATCTTTTTTTTTAAGATATTAGCAAACTTCAGCATTAAGACGCTTTGTTTTAGTAACACCTGGAAATTTCATTTTCAAAAAAAGAGTCCTATTGATTTTTGTAAACTACATGAAATCATGTTTATCCTCTCAAAAAAGATTAATTTAAATATCATATACAACTTAATGACTGATATATTCTCATCTTTAGAAAATAATAACCTAATCCTGATGTTCAAAAATAAGAAATTTTATATCAAGGTATTCAATAATTCTGATTTAACATAATTTTAACAAATATTTTGAAACTTTTCATATGGCTTTCAAATCACATTCCAAAGTTGGGCAAATATGTTTTGCCTTAGAAATAAATTAGGCCATATAATTGAGCTTTAACAATTCATTTTTTTTTACTTTTGCATTAATATATTTTCCTTTGATATATTTTCCAAACTTTTCTGTACCATTTGATTTTTTAAAAATTGTATCTAAATATCTTCCAAATATCCTAATTGTATTTCTTGCATAACATAATGCCTTTTAGCTATTTTTATTTTTACAAAATTCCAAAAATATATGGTTGTCCTAAATAATAAAATCTGTAAAATAAAGTAGCATAGGGACAAATAAGTCCAGTAATCCAGATTGGTCTTTATTTGAAAATTACTTTATTTTGATAAGAGTAAATAGCCAAGGCAGACATTTTTTTTTTTTTTTTGCTTTTTTTGCTGAGGCAATTGGGGTTAAGTGACTTGCCCAGGGTCACACAGTTAGGGAATGTTAAGTGTCTGAGACCAGATTTGAACTCAGGTCTTCCTGACTTCAGGGCTGGTGTTCTATCCACTGCGCCACCTAGCTGCCCCCAAGGCAGACATTTTAGGCCCCAAATCCACTTGAACACAGGAAGAGTAGATTATAATTATGGGCACTGAATACAATGTTCTAATGAGTTATTTGTACTTTGAAAGATCTTCCCATAGAAACAATGTTATAAAAGTATTATTCAGTGTCCAAGCCAGCCCACAAAACTTTTTACTCATAATGTAGCTGAAATAGTACTAATTGTACCTTTGAGTTCTGAGTCCCAAGTTCCTTCTGAACCATAAGGGAGGTAAGAAGTAGGATATTAGCATGAAGGCTATGGTAGTTGAGTAGCTCTTTCCCACAGTAACATAAGAACTATCAAGAAGGCTTTGGCCATGGAGGACACTAGTTTGTAATTCCCACAGCAGTGGAAAGGAGTGAGAGTGACCCTAAGTGAAGGAGGCAATCATCAAAGTAAATGGCAACTGTGGAAAGAGAATCACCTATTCCTGAAAATAAAAGTAAGTTAGCTTTTTTCGGTGAATTGGATATGCCAACATCTCTTTTTAAAAGTAAATGTTGCCAAAGATAAATTTTAATCATTTCCTGGTTTGCAAACAGAAGAAATAGAAGAGACCACTATGATGCTTTTTTTAAAAGTCTGTCCAAGTGCACGAATGACTAGAATTGTCTCACTTATTATTAGAACTTTAAAATGAAATGCCACTCCAACATCTAAACTAACCCTTGCCTAACCCTGGAAGTTTAGATAACTTAAAGTACATGGAAACCCCTGAAGCCCGAAAGAAAAACTGCTATTTCACCATAGCCCACATGAATTAACTCACCTGTCCTCAAGGACAACAGGAGACATTCTCTTGGCTCCTAGTAAAAATCTCAGATAGGTCTCTTCCCCCTCATATACCCCTCATGCACAATGGTTAAGCACAAACTCAGCATCCCATGCTCAGTCTCCTTGCAGGCACACCCTGTTAGCCCCACACAGGGAAAATACAGTAAGCTCCCCTCTCTCTTAGGCCTCTAGGGGTTGTTTTCAATCAGCCCCCTCCCCCTGGATGTTTTTGCTCCTAATAAACCCCATCTTCTCTCCATTAAGACCTTCTAGGATTTGGGGCCCTTCCCCCTTGCAGCAGGGCCTTTCAATAAATTTCCACAGCAAATTCCTGTTGGGTCTTAATTCTAATCTGTTTGGACATAACAAAGGGACCTTAGTTATCATCTGCTTTACTTTCACTTTGTAAATAAAGAAAAATCTGAGATCTAAACTGAAAGAAAGCCAAATAATCCAAAACTTTCATATAGCCCATTTGTCAGAGAGCTGAAAAAGGTTTTGTTTGTTTGTTTTGTTTGTTTTGTTTTTTCCTGCCAAAGACCATTTGGATATTTATAACATCATTTGAGGGCCATACAAAATTAACAGTTTATAGAACTCAAGCAGTTGGAAGAGGTTAAACCTAGCTTTCAGCTCTTGAGGTTGCCTTAGTAAATGATAGTCCCTTATGCAGACTGCAGGCTGGATATTCCCCTACTCTGTTATATGAGGTAGGAGTAGTAGCTGCTATGTGGATTAGGTTAGGATATTTTCTGTAAAAGGAAGATAAACTATCATTGAAATTTTATTGGCCTGGGGGTCTAAGATTACAGTAGCTGATAGGAGTTTCTGGTAGTCTAAAGGCATAAATGAAGCTAGTCCATGAGCAATCAGTGCCCTTCAGACATAAAGTGCTATGACTTATCATATTCAACATACTTTGCTGATAACAGGTGTTTCCATATGTTTCCTGGTTTCCAAACAGAAGAAATAGAAGACCATATTGATGCCTTTTTTTTAAAATGTGTACAGTACATCATGATGATTAGAATTGTCTTACTTATTATTAAAATTTTAAGGTGAAGTTCCACTACAACTTCTAAATTAACTCTGGAAGCTTAGATAACAAAGTACAGTGAAACGGGCAGGAAAAAGAAAACTGCTATTTCACCATAGCCCGAATGAATTAACTCACCTGTCCTCAAAAGCAACATGAGACATCCTCTTGGCCTCCTGCAAAAACCCCTCATACATTTGTGTGACTCAGAGCTATAGCCTAGTTTACATCCTTTCCATGCTATAACTAGATAAACTTCCTTTTGTTAACTGTTGGACATCCCCTGGGTATCTCCTATTATTTCAGTTTCAGACTTAAAGCACCAGACTAGCTCAATGAGACAAACTCAGCCTACAATAGCCTCTTAATAAACCCAGTTTTTCTCTAATAATAATTATGGTACAGATCATGTCACTCGACTCCTCAGAAAGTTTTGCTAATTTTCTAATTCCTCTAAGATAAAATTAAAACTTTAACATTGAAAACCTTTCATATTCAGGGCTCATTAAATTATTCTTCCCCTTCTCAAACTCTACATTTTAGCCAAACTGGCCTACTTGACACTCTCCACATCCAACATTCTATTTCCCATTTTTTTCAGTGCTGTTCCCAGTACATGCAAAGTACTCCCTCTCCTTGGCTGGCTTCTTAGAATCCCTACTTCCAAAGCTTAGTTCAAGTGACTCCTCCCATAAAAAGCTATTCCTCAACACAGCATTCCCCAGGTATCACAGCCCATTATGTAAACATGTATATGCTGTTTTCCATATAGACTCAGGTCTTTGAGGGCAGGAATGATTCAGATTTTGTCTTTTTATGTAGCATAATACATAAAATAAGAGTTACATTAACACTTGTCACTGATTAATTGGTATTTTATGGACCTCCTATTCTGCTTAATCAGGTGCACAGTGGAGAACTGTTATATCTTGGGGATATTGTTGGAAAAGCCAGATTTGGGCCAATGCCTTCGCAGTTTAGTTTTGGAATGAAATTACATTCAGAAACATTTGATGGTTAACAAATAGACTTATTTTAGCTATAGAAGGAGAAATATATTCAACAAGTATATTAATCAAGAAACTTGATTTACATTCCATTAAGTAAAGTTTCTTTGTGTCGACTGTTTTTTGTACCTGCCATTTGTTAAGATCTGCTAGAAGATTTCTTGAGTTTTTTTTGTTTGTTTGTTTGTTTGTTTGTTTTTATACCCAGGTAACTAAGAAGCTACATCATGGATTTAATCCTCTGAACCAAACAAAACTCAAGGATAATTTTAAGTGTTGTTATTCAGTTTATGATCCCATTTGAGATTTTCTTGGTAAAGACACTGAAGTGGTTTGCCATTTCCTTCTCAAGATCATTTTACAAATGAGGAACTGAGTTTGCTCATGGTCAAACAGCTAATTAAGTGTTTGAGGCTAGATTTGAATTCATAAAAATGAGCCTTCCTGATTCCAAGGCCAGTGCCCTCTCCAAGTAGCCATCTAGTTGTATTTTTCCCTTAGCTACATAATTTCAATTCCTCTTTAAAAAAAAAAAAAATCAGCTCACATGGGTACCTTCTACTGTACCTATCCTTTGTGGAAAGGTCCCAAAGGTCTTTTAGAGGACTATCCACCTTTTAAATAGATTTAGAGCTTCCACTAGATAAACTTGACCTCAGGGATATGATAAACCTGGCATTGCTCATATTAGAAGAAGAATAGAAAAACAAAGCCTGAAGTTAACAAAAGTAAAACAAAACAAGCAACAAATTACCTGAAGGAATGATCTCAAATGAAAGGATGCAGACCAAGAATCCCAGGCTTCCCTTCCCTATTGTCCCTTGAGAAAGACCAATTATTAGAACTAAATGATCTGGTCCATTGTTTAGAGTGTAAACAGAATCCAATCTAGATTAATTCTAATCCTAATTCTAAATCTAATTCTAAGCACTAAATCCATGTTCTTGTATCCCTCCACTGAAGTTTAAGATAACCAACCCAGTTTATGAAGGAGAAAACTAACTGAAAGGGTCTGATGGATTCCTTTGTCCAGATTGCTGAGTTTCATGATCAAGCCACACTCAGCAGCATTCAGCTCACTTTTTCAATTGAAAGTCTACTGCTTTATTAATTATTCATCAATCAATGTTGATTTTTACCTATTGGAGCACCCCCTTTTCCAAAGTTATTTTAAGCATTCAGGGATCTTCCTGGTTTTGCCTTTGCTTACCAAAAGAAACCACTAGCTGTCAATTTGTTATCAGCTAACCCAATTGATAAATTGATTATTAATTACCCAGAAATTTTGTCTCTCAGTCATTTTATTCATAAACCATTTATAGTGACTAAAAAAAAATCTGCTAGGAGACCTTAATAACAGCACCAAAGGATGGGCTCTAATGAGAGTAAAATCCCAAGATCTCACCCCATGCAGATGAAAGGCATAAAGATTGTCCTTGAGATTTAATTGGTTCAGGACATTAGGGCTCAGGCTCAGGGATAGCTTCCTGGTCACCTGAGTTTAAAAACAACTACCACCACCATTGAAAAATGAGAAGCTGGAGCTACTCTCTTGGATTCTAAATCTGAGGCATTCTCCTAGCTATTCTTGCCCTATAAACAGATCCTCAATAGGGTCTTAATCAGGTGAGAATCTTGGTATTTTAGATTCTGTAATGAAATCAGAGACTTCCTAACAGCTAACAAAAGAGAGCAGAAGGAACACTGAGAGTCAGTGCTGATCTTGCTGCTCTATAGTCAGATTCCTTAGGGAGTAGCCTTAGTCCATGACATCCTGGTTGTTTTAGATCAAGGTAACAAGGAAGGTAGGCCAAGAGCCTAAGCCTTAGGCTTCTGATCCAGTGAAGTCTCAAAGACAGTGTCAGTATCTAACAAACAAACAAGAAAAAACTAGCCTGACCTGTATGGTTGGAGGGGAGTAGAAAGTGAAGAGAAGGTTAAAGGTCTTGGGATATTGCTTCTATCACATCTTATCCCTTGGTGCTAAGGTTTAAATGATCTTCTAGTAAACTTTTCATCACTTGAATGAGTTTAGCAACCCTAACATCTGAGACATTGGCTAACATAGGCAGCACCGAAAGAGGAAAAACAAAAACAGAAAGACTACAGACACAAAACATGATTTTTAAAAAATCCAGTTGTTCTCTGAATAAGTGGTTGGATATGGGAAAACACAGATCTAAAATCCCAGGCCTTACCTCCCATTTTGGAAAAGATCAAATGAATGATAGGTCTAAATGGTTTGGCCTATGTCCTGGATGAGGGTGATGGCAAATATTTGCAGTTTACACTGGGTATCCTTTGAAAAAGAGGTGACTATGAGTAGGAGCAGCACCAGAAATATCAGGGCTACAGTGCAAATGGTGGCACTTGTTATATATCCTCATCACAACAGTCAGGTAGCTAAAAGATCCTGTCCCATTAGAGGCCTCTGGGGGGGGGGGGGGGATATTTTGCCTCCTCTCTGTCATCAGAAAGCAGCTACTTCCTAACATAGCCACTCCATGGTCTTCCAAGCTCTTTGGGGAAGAAATGGCACAATGACTATTGGATATGTATTAGTACAATGTACAGGTGCCAATCATTCTAGGTTATAGTAAGCAAAAGGATACAGTGGGTATTTGTCACTGTCTGTGCCAGAGCCGACACTGTACTATGATTTGTGTCTTTAACCATACCATTTCCACTGGGTCTCAAGCCGTTGCCCATTGCTAATGCCACTGAGGCTTGTACAGTGTCTGATATATGGTATGTGCTTAATAAATGCTCTTCTTGTTAATGACTGTGCCAAAAATGCTGTGTGGAGTTATTTCCTCCCGGAGCCTGAGTCTGTCCCATCCTGTGCTGAGGACTGCCAATACAGGGGCCTCACTCTGCCTCTCTGTTCTGGGCTCCTTATTCTTTCTTCTCCCCCTCCCCTAGCCTCCATACTACCTCCTACCATGTAGAGGCCTGGATTTATCCCCCTCAGCATGAAGGGGTACAGTGTTGCTATGGACCTGGCTGCTGTCTTATGGATATTATGGATATCCTTAGTTTAGGGATATGAGCATTGCTATTGCCAGTGCATGTCTTTCCTCTTTTTCCCCATGCAAAGATCTAGAGATAATCCCTTGATGTGGACTTTGTGCTGCCCTACTTTTTCTGAGTTATACTACCCATTTCTGGTGCCACAGACCAGGGAATCATTGCTCCTGGGAATACACCCAGAGCTTGATTTTGTTCTCCTTTGTTACCCTTTTTGATGTAGAAAATTTCTCTTGATATCAGCTCTCAACAGAGAGATGACCTAAAAGCTCTTGATATCTGGGACTCTCGAGGCTGCCATCAAAATTAGGAAAGTCAGAATTGCCCACCTAATATTCAAGCAAAAACAAATAGATACAAAGCAAAAACAAAAAGATACAATGCCAAAGACTCTACAAGGCCAATGTGCTCTGTTTTATGTAAGCAATAGTTAAATAGTCATTTCTACTAGAGATGGGAGGGTGGGGTGGGAAATCTGTGGCCTAAACTGAGTGAGAGGAGAAAGGAAGGAAGAAATGGAAAGAGAAACAGGCAGACACACACACACACACACACACACACACACACACACACACAGAATCATGCTTTTAAAGCAAGACTGCAGGCTGTCTTTTTTTTTTTTTAATTTCTTTTTTTTAATTTTTTTTTATTTTATCTGCATAACATATGTGTGGGTAATTCTTCAACAATAACCCTTACATAGCTTTCGGTTACAAATTTTTCCCCCCAACTCCCCACCCCTCCCCTAGATGGCAGGATATCCACTACATGTTAATTATGTTAAAATATTGGCAAATCGAATATATGTATACATATTTCCAAACTTATTGTTGTGCAAGAAAAATCTTATCTACACAAACGATATATCAGATAAAGGAAACACAATGTAAGCAAACATCAATCAAGGAGTATGAGAATGTTATGTTGTGGTCCACATTTCACATCCCTCTCTCTGGGTGTATATGGCTTTCTTCACTGAACAATTGGAGGTGGTTTGAAACATTTCATTATTGAAGAGAGCCATGTCCATCAGAATTAATCATCATATAGTACTGTTGTTGCTGTGCATAATGATCTCCTGGTTCTGCTCATTTCACTCAGGGTCAGTTCATGTAAGTCTCTCCAGGCCTCTCTGAAATCATCTTGCTGGTCATTTCTTACAGAACAATAATATTCCATAATATTCATATACCATAATTTATTCAACCATTCTCCAATTGAAGGGCATCTATTCAATTTCCAGTTTCTAGCCACTACAAAAAGGGCTGCCACAAACATTCTTGCACATGTGAGGCCTTTTAGAAATGCTGCTGGATCAAAGGGTATGCACAGTTTGATAACTTTTTGAGCATAGCTCCAAATTGTTCTCCAGAATGGCTGTATCCGTTCACAGCTCCACCAACAATGCATCAGTGTCCCAGCCCTCCCACATCCCCTCCAACATTCATCATTAACTTTTCCTGTCATTTTAGCCAATCTGACAGGTGTGAAGTGGTACCTCAGGGTTGTCTTGATTTGCATTTCTCTGATCAACAGTGATTTGGAGCACCTTTTCATATGACTATAAATAGTTTTAATTTCATCCTCTGAAAATTGTCTGTTCATATCCTTTGACCATTTATTGATTGGAGAATGGCTTGAATTTTTATAAATATGAGACAATTCTCTATATATTTTAGAGATGAGACCTTTATCAGAACCCTTAAATGTAAAGATTTCCCAATTTATTGCTTCCCTTCTAATCTTGTCTGCATTGATTTTGTTTGTACAAAAACTTTTTAACTTAATATAGTCAAAGTTATCTATCTGGTTTTCAATTAAGAGTTCCAGTTCTTCTTTGGACATAAATTTATTCCATCTCCATAGGTCTGAGAGGTAAACTATATTACATTCCTCTAATTTACTTATAGTATCATTCTTTATATCCAGATCATGAACCCATTTAGATCTTATCTTGGTATGTGGTGTTAGATGTGGGTCAAGCCCTAATTTCTTCCACACTAGTTTCCAGTTTTCCCAGCAGTTTTTGTCAAATAGTGAATACTTATCCCAAAAGCTGGGGTCTTTGGGTTTATCAAAAACCAAATTGCTATAGTTATTGCCTAGTTTGTCTTGTGATTCTATCCTATTCCACTGATCGACTACTCTATTTCTTAGCCAGTACCAAATGGTTTTGATGACCACTGTTTTATAATATAGTTTTAGATCTGGTACAGCAAGTTCACCATCGTCAGCCTTTTTTTTTCATTAATCCCCTTGAAATTCTTGACCTTTTGTTTTTCCAAATGAACTTTGCTACTATTTTTTCTAGATCTGTAAGATAATTTCTTGGGAGTTTGATTGGTATGGCACTAAATAAGTAAATTAGTTTGGGTAGTATTGTCATTTTTATTATATTCGCTCGGCCTACCCATGAGCATTTTAAGTTTTTCCAATTGACTAGGTCTAATTTGATTTGTGTGGAAAGTGTTTTGTAGTTTAGTTCATATAGTTCCTGACTATCCCTTGGCAGATAAATTCCCAAATATTTTATACTATCAACAGTTATTTTGAATGGAATTTCTTTTTGTATCTCTTGCTGCTGAACTTTATTGGTAATATATAAAAATGCTGATGATTTGTGTGGATTTATTTTGTATCCTGCAACTTTGCTAAAGTTGTGAATTGTTTCTAGTAGTTTTTTAGTTGAGTCTTTAGGGTTCTCTACGTATATCATCATGTCATCTGCAAAGAGTGATAATTTGGTTTCCTCATTACCTACTCTAATTCCTTTAATCTCTTTTTCTTCTCTTACTGCCAAAGCTAACATTTCTAAGACAATATTAAATAATAATGGTGACAGTGGGCAGCCTTGTTTCACTCCTGATCTTATTGGGAATGGTTCTAGTTTGACTCCATTACATATGATGCTTGCTGAAGGTTTTAAGTAGATACTACTAATCATTTTAAGGAAAAGCCCATTTATTCCTATACTCTCCAGTGTTTTTAATAGGAATGGGTGTTGGATTTTATCAAAGGCTTTTTCTGCATCTATGGAGATAATCGTATGGTTCTTATTAATTTGGTTATTAATATAATTGATTATGCTAATTGTTTTCCTAATATTGAACCAGCCCTGCATTCCTGGTATAAATCCTACTTGGTGATGATGTATTATCCTGGGGATGACTTTCTGTAATCTTGTTGCTAAAATCTTATTTAAAATTTTTGCATCAATATTCATTAGGGAAATGGGTCTATAGTTTTCTTTCTCAGTTTTCTCCCTACCTGGTTTAGCTATCAGCACCATATCTGTGTCATAGCAGGAATTTGGTAGTACACCTTCTTTCCCTATTTTTTCAAATAGTTTATATAGTATTGGGATTAATTGTTCTTTGAATGTTTGGTAAAATTCACATGTAAATCCATCTGGCCCTGGAGATTTTTTCTTAGGGAGTTGATTAATAGCTTGTTCTATTTCTTTTCCCGAAATAGGGCTATTTAAATAATTTATTTCCTCTTCTGTTAATCTGGGCAATCTATATTTTTGTAGATATTCCTCCATTTCATTTACATTATCAAATTTATTGGCATAAAGTTGGGCAAAGAAACTCCTAATTATTACTCTAATTTCCTCTTCATTGGAGGAAAGTTCTCCCTTATCATTTTTGAGACTAATAATTTGATTTCCCTCTTTCCTTTTTCTAATCAAATTAACTAAAGGCTTATCTATTTTGTTGGTTTTTTCATAAATCCAACTCTTACTTTTATTTATTAATTCAATAGTTTTCTTATTTTCAATTTTATTGATCTCCCCTTTAATTTTCAGAATTTCCAATTTGGTATTTAATTGAGGGTTTTTAATTTGGTCTTTTTCTAGCTTTTTTAATTGTAAGCCCAGTTCATTAATCTTCTCTTTCTCTGTTTTATGCAAGTAAGCATCTAGAGATATAAAATTACCCCTTATAACTGGTTTAGCCGTGTCCCACAAATTTTGGTATGTTGTCTCATTGTTGTCATTCTCCTGGATGAAATTTTCGATTGTGTCTATAATTTGCTCTTTCACCCATTCATTCTTCAGGATTAGATTATTTAATTTCCAATTAACTTGTGGTCTATTTTCTCCTGGCCTTATATTACATGTGAGTTTTATTGCATCATGATCTGAGAAGGATGCATTTACAATTTCTGCTTTTCTGCATTTGATTTTGAGGTTTTTATGTCCTAACACATGATCAATTTTTATATAAATTCCATGAACCCCTGAGAAAAAAGTATACTCCCTTCTATCACCATTCAATTTCTGCCCTGGGGCAGTTTGCCGAGTTGACTTCCGGTCTGAGGCTGGTCGGGCTAGATTCACACTAGGACCACGTTTTCAGCTACTCTCGATCCACCCTTTACCAAAGGCAGATCTGCCAAAGCACCTGCCCGCAAGCAGAGCAAAGTGGCCCAGGCGTCTCCCAGGGGCTTCCTGGGTGCCTAAAATCCACCCCTCTATTGCAGCCCTGACTTCCACCCCGGCTGGAGTCTGATCTCGACCAGCGGCAGATTTTCCCTGAGGCTAACCTTCTCCAGAGTTCTTTCAAGGTAGATTTTTGAGAGAAGTGCGTTGTAGTCCAAATGTTTGGTGGAGTCCTCACTCAAAAACCAGTTCGAAGGCTCACTTTGTCTGGGTTTGAGGGAAGGTCCCAGGAGTTCACAGAGAAAGCTGTCTGCTGTTTGCCATCTTGGCTCCGCCCCCTGTCTTATTTTTTTTAAGTTAATTGTAGAAATAAGCAGTGACTTACTTATTTTATTGGTACCTTTTAGTTTTTAAATAACAATCAGTTCTTAACATACAGCACTTCCCTATGTTCTGATCCCCTACTGAGTTTGTGATAAAGAAACCAAATGAGCAAAATTGACAAAAACCTCATTTGACAGTGTTTATGACATTCTGCAATCATAGTCCTCCACTACTTCTCTAAAAGGAGAAATGTTTCATCATTTGCTGTCCAGAACCAAGTGTCATTGTAAGTATCTGAATTCAGCTACCTATTAGTCTTTTTTATACTTACTATATTGCAGCTATTATATGCATATTGTTCTCTTTTTTTGTGTATCACTTCATCATACAAATCTTCCCATGTTTCTCTGAATTCCTCATGCTCAGAGTTTCTTTATGAAACAATAAAAGTCTATTTGATTTCTATAATTCTGTTTGTCCAACCATTTCCAACATGGCTACTTGTTTTGTTTCCATTTTTCTGCTCCTACAAAGTGATGCTATGAATATTGTATTGCATTAGGGACTTTACTCTGTCAATAACCAGTTATTATATAAAAAGATTGTTGGATCAAAGACCATGAATGGTTAAATAACTTTTCCACATAATTCCAAGTTATTTTTTGAGAATAGTTGGATCAATTCAGAACTTCACAAATAGTGCATTAATGTTAGAAGATGGCCTCCCATTAGCCTATCAGTCCTGAATCTTAGAGTCTTTCTGCTGAGATTACTCTTGACTTATCCTGTCAATATTTTATTTGTATGTAGTTGTTTGTGTGTTGTCTTCCCAGTTAGACTCTGAGTTCCTTAAGAGAAAAGATTTTGTCTCCCCAGTTTAGCATAGTGCCTGGCACATAGTATGTGCTTAATTTAAAAATACTTATGTAATTTGTGTATTACAATAATACATGACTTGTGTATTACAATAAAAGCACAAACTATATCAGCTGCAAAGTGTCACAGAAGATAGGCACTATATTTTAAGTCAAATCCCTCCTCTAACACTTAAAAGCTTTGTGACCCTGAACAAGTCATTTAACCTAAGTCAGTTTCAGTTTTCTCATCTGTAAAATGGGAACAATAACAGCATTTTTGCTATAGGGTTTTGTAAGAATTAAATAAAATAGCATTGTAAAGAGCTTTTCAAATCTTCTAACATTATGTAAATGATAAGCTGTCTCTTTTCAAACTGATGTAGAGTACATTTGTCCATATCCCAAATTCTGGAAAGGTTTAACCTCTATGAAGAATTAATACCATTTTCTCAAAGGCATTATTGAAAATCAAATGTTTAAGACCCAGTAACACAATTTCTCAATGGTTTGTCAAATGCCATTTAAAAAAAAAAAAGTTCCAAACAATTCCTTTAGTATTTATACATTCATCAAATTTAAGAGGAAATTTAAGGCATGAATAGACCTCAGAAGGATCACTATATTCATAATCAAATACAGAATACTTAAAAACAATATACACAATTGTGGGGCAAGGAACAGTGGAGAGAAGAGTGGCACCCCATCATAAAATATATCAAACAGTTTATATTTTCTCACTTCTGTCTTGTTCAAGGACTTCTAAAAGTTTTCATATACATTTTATATTTATCATATTGGATTTATATTTGGATTTGCTCATGGGAGGACTTCAGTACCAGCCCAAGTCCTGATCTTGGGTGAGGAATGACGAGATGGAATTCATGAAGATGGTCACACAGGAGTACATTTATTCAAAAAATCCTCAGCCTTATATACCCTATACTTACACAATATGCATATATCTATAGGATACTGTGCATGCAGGACCATATAAACAACTTGTTATTGTGTGCAGATGTTTCTTTGCCACTTTAGCACAAGTCTGCTTCAAGAACAACACAAGTTGTCATGCTCCCTGACTTCTCTGGAAGGTCAAGATGCCCTTAGGGGTTTTGGGGATTTTTTACTGGACTAAAGGGTCTTATATCTCCCCCAGGATTCCCCACTATTTATGGCCCTCTACAGATCTAGTTTCCTATAATGTTTGGTTTTTGAGTTATGTATAGCTAATAAGAATCCAACCACTATTCATGGAGTTGCTTGTTCATTTTATCCTTATTACTCTTTGATTAAGCTTGAAACTAGTTCAATATTCAGATACCCACTTAAAGCTACTATCTATGAATACTTAGTAAAATAGGCTATTGACAGTTCCTTTTACTTCATGTTTGTGTTGGAGTGGCAAGGTGCTGTTATTTAGCACACCCATTGAAAGTAGAATTATACCAAACCATTATCACCTATATTCCCACTATTTGGTAGTAGAAGGTGACTGAACCCCTGTATAGAGGAAAAAATAACTGTGTTATTGAAATGTACAGTTTTACTGAATTTCTACCCCAAAAAATATTCTGCTGTAAACTAAATACACTACACCTAATGAAATTGTATTCTCTTGTAGGTTAAATTAAAACAACCACAACAACAACCAGGTTCAACTACTTCTATCTTGCTTAAGCGTCATGTACCAATCCCTGCTGCATACAATACTCTATCTGTCTTTGACCCCACAAAGTTGCACTCAATACTCATCTGCCTATTTTTCAGATAATGTCAGTTGGTAGTGCATGGTCTGAACAAGTTATGTAAGCCATAGCTATACCCTTGAAACTGAAGCTGCTACCAGTAAGCAAGCTTCCCTAATTTTTCCTCTCAATTTGGGACCAGCCAGAGTAGGCCTTCCCTAAAAGAGCCCAGGTCCAGTTGCCTCAAGGCTCCAGGAGGAGACCTGCTAATTTCCACTGTGCAATGCTGATCCCAGATCTCAGATCTCACTGGGGCCTCCAAATGTAATGCTCTGGGAGAAACTGAGGCAGTATCACACATTGGAGGTTAGGTAATATTTTATTGATGTTAATTGAGAGTTCAGAATCCATAGCTATGGATCGAGACTGCTGGGACTCTTGTCTCAAAGCACACAGTCCCTTGTTATTTTAGACTGACAGACATGCCAGCCGACTGGATCTCAAGCAGGTCCAGCCCAGAGAGTTAGACTGACAGACATGCTAGCCGACTGAATAGGACTAATGTCACAAATTATTCAGTGGCTCATTGAGGGCCATCAAGGAAAAGGAACTCATGAGAAAAGCTGAGAAACTGCAGGGACATCTGGGGTCCCAGGAAACTATCAATTCAATTCTGACAGGTAGGGAGTACAGGAAGCTTGGGACAGAACTGGAAGACAGCAAGTCTGAAGCCCAAAGATAAGGGGTATGTCGAGGCTGGCCATCTGGAGATTTTATGAGTCCTTTGGAATGTGAATCCAATTATTTCTGATGGTCAGGAAGAAGGAGGTTGCTATTTTGGGGCAGAACAATTAAGGGAAACTGAAACAGCAACTGAGGGAAACTGAGATATGGGAAGTGTGGCACAACTTTACCAATTCTACCCAGGCATTGGTGTTTATCATTTGCCTTAAGTCCTTGGCTTGGCTACAAATCTTAAGAGATCTGTACCTATTACGTCTATTCCACATGTTCAACTTACACTTTGATCTGCATTTTTTAAATGTCTGGCCCTTGTAGCAAACCAAACTTTTTTTCCAAATTGGACAAGCAGTTCCATAAAATCGTCTCTCTATTACAGCACTTATTGTACTACTTGTAGCTATTTATCTGTGACTAGTCAAGTCTCTACATTCTATGATTTGACAAGCCTCAAACTAAATTGTTTGTAGGGTATTTTTTTCCAGTAATATTTACCCAAACCTTAACTCGACGAACCCCATCCTAAATCCAAAATACTATTTTAGCAGGGGAGAAGCATCAATACTGTATAACCTCCCCCTTTCATGCGATTGATAAAACTCCTTACGGAGACTTAATCAGACACTGTGTAGTTTGGGGGTCTATTCACCAACCAGTTTCAATTCCTTCTCAAACAAATGGGGCCAAAAGTCCCTTGGAGTATGTGGGGTGAGGGGTGGGGGGGATCTCATCGTCTAAAACTACTTCCTGCTGAGAATGGGTATTGAGCTGGATCATCCTACAGGCCAATTTGGAGGGGTTTGAGCTGATTGAAGAACCAGTGAGTTGAGCCATATCCCTGAAGCTAGTCAATGTAGTTGTAATTGTCCAAAACTTAGAATAAAGCAAATCTAACAAGTAGAGGTTAGTGTAGTCTGAGATGGAAATACCAGTCTACAATGAACTATATGATGTATACTATATCTATATCTAAATATGTACATATATATATAGACTGGAAAAGCTAATATAGATTGGCCAGAAACTTTTCATATCAAATAACTTATTTATAAGAAAACATGTTGTACTACAGGACACACGGTACAGACAAATGTCATTTCTACATTAGGAATAAACTTAAATAAAATTGACCTTCCCAATGATGTAACAAAATATGCAATAAGTTATATTCCTCTAAAAAAAACCTTGAAAACACTAAAATTCTCTTCTCTAAACCATATAAAAGATGTTTCAGCTTGTTCCAATAATCAAAAAAATAACAGATCTCACAGATAGTTGTATCAATTTTTCTTACATTATTTTGAAACTTTTAAGGACCTTACTTCATATATCTGGCAACAGATAGATGACTAGGTCAAGTGCTCATTTATCTAGTTATTTAAGATATAAAGACTACATATTTCAGGTTGAAAACTGTAAGATCTTACATACTTGAACTTTGCTTTTAAGCTGACCACTTCCTTAGAATATAGAAATTTTCTGGATTCAAACTCAATAAATCATATTCATTACGATGTAACCAGCAAGAGGGCCCAAAACAGGCAAATAACTAGTATACAGCTTTCAATACTAAATTTAAAATTCCTTGCAAAGAATTTTCAGAAGTTCAAAGGTGAAGAAATTTCAAAACTATTTTACCTATACAAGGGAATTTTATACCTAAGGCCGAGCTTTTTCTCCTAGGGCTGATTACCTTGCTAATAAATCTAGCAAGTTCATAAATAAGGGGAAGGGACTTCAGAGAAGGAGCTGAGTCTGCTTCCCCTTCCTGTCCAATCTTTTTCTATCCTTAGAGTTGCTATGGGCTTTCCTCACATATAATGAATTATCAATTTTAGGTTTCAATAGTATGACAATAATCCCAAATAATTTAATTAATAATCTTACAGTTTTCATAAGTAATTGCCATATAGTCTTAAAATTCAGATATTATATATTTTATCACAAAAATGGATAGAAATATCAAGTAGTTTACAGTCAAGTTTCTAATTGGGGTATTTCCAGTTGAAAAAGTTATTTTAAAATCAACCAATACTTTAGTTTGTGAGATTCCCTAAGTTCTAACTGGATGTTCCATTCAAACTCAATTACCTTTAAGTTGTTTCCAAATTAACACAAATGCCCATTTCCACCTCAAGAATATAGGTCTTTTCACTATGAAATTGGCATCAGTGCAGCCCCACAAACCTGATTCCTGTTAATGGCAATACAAGTTTTTTATTGCCCTTTTAAACTTATCATTTGCTTTTACAATCAAACTTTCTTACCCCTTATTTTTAAACCATCCTTTTAAAAAAAGTTTTCTATAACATTTTTATAAACTCTATCCTTTTAAATATATTTCTTTGTTAAAGGGAGAAAGTAAGACAAACCTTAAGACTCAGAATATAGGTAATATCTAAATAACTTTGGGCCAAATTTCATAAAATTTATACCACATGTTCAGTCCAACTGACAAAATTTCAAAGTATAGCTTTACATAATTTTTTTTTACAAATTGCACAAAAAAATATACAATTACACAATTTAGAAAGCAACATAGTACCTTAAATATATTTAATCTAATTAGGAATTACAAACATGATGATGTAGATGGTGTCCTTGATTGTGTCCCCTGATCATGGGGGGAGGTCTGGAGAGACCCCAAATCTCAAAAACCTTCCAGTAGAGATGGGAGGGGTCCCACCCTCTATTCATTCACAAACTTCACTTTCAATTCAATCAGATAGATATTCAAATTGCTCCATTTGCCTGGGTTTAGAAAAGTTCCATAAAACCAGAGCCCTCTAAACCCATCCATGTGAAAGCTCTAGCAGGCCTCCACCCACTGGCAAGAATTTGTTCTTCTCAGTAAAATAAACCTGTTTCCTTTTTTTACCAAGTAGACGATATAGGGATTTTATATATATATATATGCATATATATATATATATGTGTGTGTGTGTGTGTGCATATATATATATATATACACAGAGAGAGAGAGAGAGAGAGAGAGAGAGAGAGAGAGAGAGAGAGAGAGAGAGAGAGAGAGAGAAAGAGAGAGAGACCACATAGGGATTCGTAGATTCTTCACGAAGCTCACAACTGGCCAAAGGGGAGTCCCACACCATCTCCCCTCTTTCACATACCTCATCAGCAACATCCCTCCCTTCATCAATGAGATCTATTTAGGTAAGTTACCAGAGAACTTTGTTTTAATACCCATTTTTAAAAAATCAAATCAAATACAGATTTAAATGTCTAGTAGCAATACTTCAATATTAAGGCACACATATTTCTAAAATCTTATTCTCAAATGCATCAATTGAATTCTAATCATATGCAATTAAAGTTTAAACACACTGAAATTTAAGTCACATTTTTGGAAGAAAACTCCTCTTCCCCCTCAAAAACTTCACTCTCTCAGACTCCCTGAAGTCTTTGAAATATCAGTAAACTAATTGAGACTTGAGATGGAGAAACAGGCCCTTGAGAGAAAAATGGCAATGGTTCCTATCTCCCCCCTCAAACTTTGTATTCTTTCCTAAACCTATGTGAATGATTTGTATTAGGGGATAATACTCCAACAGGGAAGGGGGAAAGATTTTAAAGTGTAAAGTGGATTTCCTTAGATTTTCCCATATCTTTTTACAGAGTCCAGAGTCCCATGAGGAGAATCTTAGGACTCTGGGGAGTTTGGGAACACAGGGACCCAGGGACCATCTAGAGAGAAAATGAGGCTGACTCCAGAGCTTGGGGTAGATGTTTGGGGAGCCTACCATTCTTTGGAGAAGCTGGAATGGACATACCATTCATTCCCACATGAAGCAACCCTGACCATTCCCCAGTCCCCTCTAGGAAGAGAAGCTTGAAAGCTTAACTTTTAAGGAAAATTCAGGTTAGTTTGAATCAAGATGCCTGACAGGCAAACAGAGACATAAAATGGAGACATAAACTAAGTCTCCTAATGACCCCAATTTTTCCTTTGTAATTCAATTGACTGAAAGAAACAGAAGACAAAACACACACACACACACACACACACACACACACACACACACACACACACAGAGCAAACTCTTTCAAATTCCTTTTCTTTCTGATTAGCACAGGGTTGTTCCTTCCCTATTGCCTGGAGAAGGATTTCTTCCCCAGGGCCCCACTTTACTCCTTCACCCGTAGAGTTTCTTGCAATTATCCTTGCACTCCAGCATGGAGATTTCCACACGCCAGTGATCTCAGATCACCAACATTTAGTCTCTTAGATTTCCTGACAACTTCTCTCTTCTAGGCCTATTTACAAGTACATTCACAAGGTGTTCCTTCATATACATCCTTGGTACCATTAAATTCCCCATTTTACTAATCTGTTTGGGACCTCAGACTCCCATAAGATGCCCCAACCACTAAAGGCAATATTAAGTAGTCCACATTCTTACCTTTGCCTGGTTGCCAAAGAACCTACTTTTTTTCTCTTTCTGATTTCCCAGGTTCATCAGGGGTCTTCCTTACTACTTGATCCTAGGATCTTGGACAGTATATGCGTGTGCTTGAAAGGAGAGGTCCAAGCACACCAGCTGAGCAGACACAGAGCCTTCTCAGCTCCCATGTTCCAACATTGTTCCTGGCCTGCTGAGTCAGAAATAGTAAATTTATTAAATAGCAAAAGACTTGGGTTAATTGGATGAAAAAGGAAGTAACTATTGACCAATGGTCAGCAATGCTGTCTGTTTCCTGTGGGTCATGTAACTTCCTGAAGCTTAGGCCTGAGGTCTGATCTTTTCTACCCTATAGCTCTCTGGGAATAGGGAGGGATCACATGACTTAGGCTTAAGGTCTGATCTACTCCATCTCATAGACTTTTTGATAAATCTTCACTTGGTCTCACTCAGTCCCCACTCTTTTTCATCCGTTTGAAGATTTCTCACACCAATCCTGACATATTTCTTCTGCTAGGGCATCTGTGTTACTTAGGTCTTCAGGCTTGTCCCTCTCTTCAGTAACTCACCTTCTGCCATTTAAAACCAACACCTGCACATCAGTAGAAGCTTTCAGGAACCATTTTAGCTAAGAAATCTTGTACTATTCTAGTGATTAAGTGCATAAGCAAGCAGGTGACAAGATACTGCTGCTTAAAGAAAGGAATCAAGAGCAGGAATCAGGAGACCCTGTTTCCACCAACTCCTACTGTCTTGGAAACCCTGTCATCATGGACCAACAGGTTGGCACCTGGCAGCCAAAGAACTACAGCACTGACAAGGTTGTGTCGGGAACCATCATTCCCACCTCAAGTAGTCCAGGCCCAATTTCATTTGGGACAAAGGGACTAAAGTCTCATTTTCTGAAGCTGCTTCAGGCTGATAAGGGGCACAGAGCTGGCCCTGCCGAGTGGAGTGAGGAGAAGAGACAAGTGATTTATAGGTGGCAACAGCAGTATCCGGTGCTAAATGTTAGAATTAGGTATCAGGTGATTTCAGGTTGACCAGGTAGTTGGAATTTCATGACTTGGAGTCTGGGAAAAATAACTCTCACAAGTAGGTTAAAAATGTAAACACCAAATATGAGCAAAAGAAAAAGAATAAGCCCCAGGAAGCTTCTCACCCCAGGAAGCTTCAAGGAAGTTAAGGGTTTTATGGCAGCAGCCAGAGAAGCCTCCAGGGCTGGGCTGCAGATCAAGATATCATCAACATACTTGTATTGTGCCTCATGTCTTCTACTGACCACTTGCTCTGACTACAGATATTTGCTATAAGAGGAAATTAGCAGGGACATGATCATAATATAATACAATTAATCAAAACTGATTCTTCAGAGCTTCAATCTGAAAGCACATACATGACAAGATAAAGTATTCTTATCTCTGACAACCATTCATGCAGTAACAATTCTACCTCATAGCCAAGACTCAAGAATAGTTAAGCAAAGAAGTAAAGAAACAGAACAGGGAAACTGAGTCAGAAGGTTCCCATTTTAAACAGAGGCTAAGGTTGTCCTCCCAGCTCTTGCCCAGATAAGACATTCATCTGTAATAGTTCAGGAAGGCATCCCTCTGAGTAACTTATGGCATTCTGGAATGGTGGGTTACTGACTTAATGATCCATCAGGTAATAATATCCAAATTCAAAATTCAAAACAATATTAATTACAGGCTCAAGAGATTTTATCTCACTAGCAAGTTTCACTAATCAGGGGCTTCAGGCCTATATAAAAACAAAATAAAAAAATCTTACAAACCATTGTCCATAATATATCAAATGTACCTGCAAAACACAGTCAAAGCTAATACAGGGATATCAGGTTAAAATTCTGCTCTACATACTTCGAGAAAGCTATAGTTCACATTTGTTAAAGTCATTAAACAAGGAGACCATTATGCACTTAAATAAATATTAAATAATTTGCTGAAGTCAGAGACCTTGGTAGAAATAATCATTTTCAAAGACCTTTCAGTTCTAACAAGTATTTTAAAAGTTTCTTGCATTATTAAACAGTAGAATCTTTGATACAGCATCAAAAATGACCTTGCTTTAAAGCAGTCATAAGCTTAAAAATAAAAAGAAATATTCCATTATTAACACTATGTAAATGTAAACTATTCCTTTAAACAATAAAACAATTAAGGTAAAAATAATTTCATTTAACCAGCAAGGTGGGGGGGGGAGAAAGCTCCTCTGAGTGGGTTTATTCTCTCATTTTTTGGGGGGGGGGCGGAGGCATTTGGGGTTAAGTAACACAGCCAGGAAGTATGAAGTGTTAAGTGTCTGAGGTCAAATTTGACCTCAGGTCCTTCTGACTTTAGGACTGGTGCTCTATCCACTTTGTCACCTAGCTACCTCTAATTAGTTCCAATTTTAACATACACATCAATTAAAATTGTTTTAAGACAAATACTTTATCTTGTGATATTCTAACTAGATATTTCATTCAAATTATCAATTGCTTTTGCAAATCAATCTTTCTTGCCCCTTATTTTTAAAAATTACTTCCTTTAAAAAAAAACAACTTTAAGATTCATGATATAGCCAATATCTGAATAACTTTGGACCAAATTTCATAAAGCTTCTGCATATGTCCAGCAGAGCTGACAAAATTTTAAAACATAGTTCATAATTTTTACAAATTACCTAATATGCATTTTAGAAAGCAACATACTCATCTAATTAGGAAATATAAACATGTGACCCTCTAAGGGAAGCTGCCAGAATGTTGTTTTCATAACCTATTTTTTAAACTTAAAATCAAATCAAATACAGATTTAAAATTCCAGTAGTAATGTTTCAATATTTGCACACAAATTTCTAAGATCTTGTGCTTAAAGTAAACAACCTCATGATTCTAGCACATACTATTTAATAGTGATCAGCTCATAAAATTGTAATAGTAAGAGATTCATCATATAAAATTTACAATTCATCTTGATATCTGAGGTGGCCTTAAGTTCAATATTTCTGGTAAAAGCCAATCATTATAAATTGTTCCTTCTTAACATAGTTGTGGATTATCAGTAAACTCATTCCTTCATTAGGACCTATGTAACTCAAATTATTTCTCAGGGATAATAACCTCTCAAAATAGTCTTAAGAAACTTAACAAATTTACAATTTAAGAGAAATTCCAGAAGACTCCTCTTCACTTCCTATCTGTTTACTTTCTTTGATTGACATCAGCTTTCTTTGTTCTCATTTACTTCCACCTAGTAAGAGCTGCATACTCTCAGGTAGGAGAGGTTTTGCTCTTTTTTTCCCCCTATGAATCAGAACAGACTTGCAGACTAGGTTATTTGCTGCTGGGAAATTAGAGATTGTTAAGAGACAGAGGTAAGGGAGAGAGTATATTCTTTTTTTAAAAATTTTATTAATACTTTTTATTTGCAAAACATATGTATGGGTAATTCTTTAACATTAACCCTTACAAAGCTTTCTGTTACAAATTTTTCCCCCCTACTCCCCACCCCTCCCCTAGATGGCAGGATATCCACTACATGATAATTATGTTAGAATACTTAAGAAATCGAATATATGTATAGTTATTGCATCATTTTTGTGAAGGAAAAATCATATCTACAAGAAAGAATAATCCAATAAAGGAAATACAATGCAAGCAAACTTCGATAGAGAACATGAAAATGCTATGTTGTGGTCCACATTTCACATCCCTCTCTCTGGGTGTATATGGCTCTCTTCACCAAACAATTGGAGCTGGTTTGAAGTATTTCATTGTTGAAGAGAGTCATGTCCATTAGAACTGATCCTCATATAGTATTGCTGTTGCCGTGTATAATGACCTCCTGGTTCTGCTCACTTCACTCAGCATCAGTTCATGCAAGTCTCTCCAGGCCTCTCTGAAATCGTCCTGCTGGTCGTTTCTTACAGAGCAATAGTATTCCATAACATTCATATACCATAATTTATTCAGCCACTCTCCAATTGATGGGCATCCCTTCAGTTTCCAGTTTCTAGCCACTGCAAAAAGAGCTGCCACAAACATTCTTGCACATGTGGATCCCTTTCCCTCCTCTAAGATCTCTTTGGGATATAAGCCCAATAGAAACACTGCTGGGTCAAAGGGTATGCATAGTTTGATAACTTTTTGAGCATAGCTCCAAATTGGTGGGAGAGAGTATATTCTTGACAAAGAATAAAGGCCTGTGCAAAAGTACAGAGACAAAAAATATAATATCAAATTTAGGGAACAATTTGTAGAATATATAGGGTGGAAAATATTATGTGTAAAGAGTAAAACTTTACACGAAACTTTACAGGGAAAGCAGACTGAAGCCAGATTTTCTAAAATTCCAAACTGAGGATCATAAGGTCATAGGTTTTGAGCTGGAAAGAACCATAGAGGCTCTTGAGTATAAGCATCTAATTAGACAAATGAGGAAATTGAGGAACAGAGAAGTTATTTCCCCAAGGACAGACAGCTAGTAAAACTCTGTGGTATTATTTAAATGTACCTTTTTCTAACTCTAAGTCTAGGCCTGAATCTCTTTCACCAGCTGCCTTTATGAAGGCTTGTATTTTCTTACCTATTCTTTTTTTTTGTTGTTGTTTGTTTGGTTTTTTGGCTGAGGCAATTGTGGGTTAAGTGACTTGCCCAGGGTCACACAGTCAGGAAGTATCACGGGTCTGAGACCAGATTTGAATTCAAGTCCTCCAGACTTCAGGGCTGGTGCTCCATCCACTACCTCAAGGAGCTGCCCCCTGAGGCTTATATTTTTAAAAGATTATTTCTGACAGTTGTATGGCAGATAAATTGGCAGAAGGACAGCAGGGATATCAGGAGATTCTTATAAAAGTTCTATTAAAAGATGAAGATCTGAACTACAGTGGTTGGTTGCATTAGTTGAGTGACTATATATATATCTAGTTTCAATTAGATTTAGCAACTAATTGGTTATAGGGATGAGGGAGAAAAATAGAGTTAAGGATGATTGAGATTGATAACCTGGGGGACTGATGTCAGAGTTTAATGGTATACTCAATAGAGATAAAGCAGTTTACAGTAGGTTTGGGGGAAAGAGGTAAGATAATAAAGTCTGTTTGGAGTATATTTAGATATCTTATATAGATATAACATCTCCAAAATAGGCAAAGATAAGCTGAATTTGAAATACCCAAAGAATACAAAGAGAAAACATATTTTGATTGTTGATAAATGCCAAGAAAAATGGATAGCTTTTGGAATTTCATTAGACTGTTTTTTCTTTTTTTAACCATTAGAAATCTAAGTTGATTCATATGCACACATATTAAGCAGTGTGTTGATTTCTATACTTAATGAAACTATATTTATTTATTATAATCACTCTTTAGCAATGCAACATTGTTTTACAAAAGCTTCTGAAAAGTGTCTTTCATTGTTTGCTAAGGATAACAGCTATGATGAAGCATGTTCTTTTTTTAAACATCATGGTTTTATTGTTATTATTAATGAATACAAGATAAGAAGTCAAGTGATCAATGGGGGAAATTTTTTTAAATATTTTATAAGGATAAGGATGTGAAAATCAGGATATAGAGACAATTAGCAGAAATATAAAATGTCTAAGGCCATTCTCCCCTAGAAAAGTGGCCAAAGGAAATGAATAAATAATTCTTAGGAAAAAATGCAATCTATTAACAACCACATGAGTGAATGCCCTAAATCTCTAATAAGAGAAATGCAAATCAAAATTCCCCTCTCACCCAATAAATTATAAAAATGACAAAAGATTGGAACCATCAATTTTGGTGGGAATGTGGAAAATGGGCACATTAACACATTGTGGATGTGTGAATTAGCATAGCCATTCCAGAAAACAATCTGAAATTATTCAAATGGCTAAAACGTCCATACTCATTGACCCAGAGATTCCACTGTTAGATATATATCCCAAGGTGGTCATCTACAAAAGAAAAGATCCAGATATACCAAATGTCTATAACAATACTCATTGCAGTAAAAAAAAAAAAATATGGAAGCAAAGTAGATGACCATCAGTTGGGGAATTATTAAACAAATTATGGTACATGAATGAAACAAAGTATTGCCATGACATTAGAAAAATATAAGGAAATAAAAGAGAAACATTGAATTATATGAAATGATGGACAGGGAAGTAAGTAGAACATGAAGGAGAATACAATAATTACATCAATATAATCACAATATATTACAAAATATAGCAATTACATCAATGCAAATGGAAAGAACAACAAAAAATTAGAACATCACCAAAAAAAAAGAATGTTGCAAAATTATAAAGAATAATCTTGGTTTCAAAAAAAGGATATGAAAAGACATCTTACCCAATTCCTTTGCAGAGATAGACAGACCTATGGGTGTGGATTACTGCTTATAGTGTCAGATTTTTTTTTCAATGTTTTGATTGAAATGCTTATTCCCCCCCCCCTTTTTCTTTTTAAAAAATTTCTTTGTTATAAGAAATGACTTTCTGGGAGAAGAAAGGTAAAAGGATATAGGGACACATAATCTTGATTTATTTAGGAAATATAAAAACAAGGCTTACATATATGAATTTTTAAAATATTCTATTTAGGTCTGGTTCTTTTAGTTCATCTTCAAAGTCTAGTCAAGAGTCATGAATTTAATCACTCATGAATTTTTATTTTAAAACATTTTGGTGCTATATCTCTTTTTAAGGGGTAGGAAATGACAAGTTGTCACCTACTGAGAAATATAATACTATAATTTTCTAGGGAGCGTGAATTTTAAAGCAAAATATCATTTCTTGTCACTTTCAGTAATGTATGTTGATAATTTATTGCCATGTGGTTTTTATAAATATAACATTTTAATGAATAATAATTAGAATGTTGGTTTTTCTCATCTTTTGAATTCTAAATTCTGGGTAGTTTCTTCAAGGATAAGTGAAGTCTCCTTTCATTACACTAATAAACCCTTCTTTACTATGTTATTAATTATTTCTATACTCAGATGGATCTTAGGTGGCAAAGAGAAGAACAGTCACTTCTCACTCTATCCTCCTTACCCTTTTGTTTTTTCTCTCATTGTTAGACTCTTTAGCTATTTGACAAATATAAGACTATGAAAAAAATGGCCATAGTATTAGCAGTCTACTTTATGAATACCTTAGGTGGCTATACTCCATAGTGCAATAGCCTCCAAACTGACCTCATTTATTGTCCCCCTTCCAAACCATCTTCCATATAGCAGTCAAAGTGATATCTCTAAGACACATTCTGCCTATACCATAATTCTATCAATAAACTCCAGGATCCTTATTACTTCTGGAATTCACTACAAACTTCTCTGCTTGGCATTTAAAGCCTTTTATAACTTATTTCTAATCTACATTTCCAGCCTTATAGATTACTCCACTTCATTTTGTGGCCAAATGACACTGGCATTTTTACTATTTCTAATAAAAGATAAGCCATTTCTCTTCTACATGTTTTTCCATTGACACAATTGTTGGATTTTTTTTTTTTAAAAACACCTGACTGCTCTTTTCCTTTGTGCATGACAGAAACTCTGGAATTTTTAGACATCTAAACTAAGCAAATCCTTGAAGCATTTGTCAGAACCTCTTCAAAAGTCCATTTGTATTCTAGGGGGAAGAATAATTGATTTGGAGTAAGAAAATTCAGGTGTAAGTGACAGAATCACAAATTTAGACCTGGAAGGGGCCTTGGAGATTAAGTAGTCCAAATTTCTCATTTTTCAGGATAAGGAAAATGAGACATAGAGAGTTTAAATCACTTGTCTAAAGACATAAAATGAGAATTTGTACCCATAGCCTTTAACTCCCTAGTGAAAACTTTTCCCAATGTATTCCACATATGTACTTACTATGCATTTATACAATATAACATGTATGCAAGGTAATTTTTTAAAATTTTAATTTAATTAATTTTTTAAGGGAAGGTACTACCAGCAACTGAAAGATTCAAGAAAGGCCTCATGTAAGAGGTAGCACTTGAGTTTTTTTTTTTTTTAAAGAAAACTGGGGATTTAAAAAGGGAAAAACTAGATAGGAGTCCATACATCAAGTTATTAAAAATTCCTTGAAAGATATAACTTAAAAATCCTCTATCCTTTTCAATGTTCTTCTGATAGAAATGTCAGGTGAGGCATAAACCAGATATATGCTCAAAGAAAATGTTCATCACTATAATGGAGGAGAAATAACCTAAAGTGCAGGTCAAAAAAAATTCTTTGAAAATGGTAATAATCCTCCAGATGTTCCTACTTATAGATGAAATTGTGTTGGTTACATTGAACCTAAAGAAATTTCATTACTACCTCCTGAAAGACATTTGAAGTCACTCAGAGAAGTTTGTTTAGTCTAGCCATTCACACAGGAAAGATCCAGCAGATGAAAATTGTCTATTGCCAAGATTTTAACAAACATTTGGTTTGATACTCTATAGATTCTTTCCAATAGTATGTGTATCTGCAACAAATGGTACAAATAATCAGTGAGTTAGACCTAGACTTGAAGAGGAAGAGGAGAGCAGGCTGTATTGCCTGTGGGAAACTTACAAAGTTCCTTCACTAATTCCAAGCTTCCTATTAAAACAAAGGTTCATGTTTTCAAAACTAACAGAATATTGGTGTTGCTATTTGTCTGTAAGATGGGGAATAAATTGTCTCTGAAAAATTAAAATTTCTATCATAGAGTGATGATCAGACCCGTGAAGAGTGTGAATAGCATGTCATATGATGGGGGTTACCTAAGCAATGCAGCACTCCAAAGAACAAGAGTAAAAAATGGTATTTTAAAAAAAAAGTATGAAAAAAGAGAAGTGGGCTAGTCATGTGGAAACAGGAAAAGATGAGTTGATAGAGTGCTTCACTGGTGTTCCCAAAATGCCAGGAGAAAGTGAGGACAGTTTCTAAAATGCTGGGGCAACCTCCATGGCAGACTTTGGGGAAGACATAAGCAAGTGTCACATAGAATGAGATGGCAGGTGAGTTATAATCTGCATTGTTAGAGATTTTTAAAGTAAGCGCATAAATCTATTTGGATATTTGAGCACGAGACAATACATGATTAAAGAAAAAATGAAGAGAACAGTACTTAGAAATGCAATATGACACAGTTTAAAGCTGGAATTCAGAATTCAGGTTTTATCAGATCAAAGCAAATGATGTGAATGTGTTATTTCTGTAGGAGTTTGTCTAGTTTTCCAACACAAATCATATCATATGCTTGATTCTCTTTGATATTCAATTTAAGGAACATATCTCCTATTATAATAATGGCAATTTCTTTTCCTTTCAACAATAAGATTTAAAAGAAATAATCTAATCTTTTATAAAATTAGGGTTATTGTCTTTCATTAAATATGAGGGGGAATCTATTATCTATCTATCTATCTATATGAATTTGTGCTTTCATTCATACAATAGCACTTTCAGTATGAAAACTCCTTTCACTAATGCAGATGTGTGGTTGATGGTGGGAATAATTTCGTATATTCATTGTTCATATGTAAAGCTCTTCCCATTTGTGGATAGGCATCAAAAAAGTACTGTTTCTACGTAGGTACAGCATCATAGATGAAGTTAGTAAAATGGCAGTTATAGTAGGGGGTGATGTAATTTTTTTAATAGCTAATACCTGTATATCACAACAATTCTGTAATTATATGTATATTTATGTGTGTGTATGTATGCCCATTCTCAACCTGATCTTATAAGCTTTTTACATATTTGCATGTGTAATTCAGTGATAGAGAAGATAGAAAAGTGACACACAATAGAGTTTATACCCAGTACACACACACACAAAAAAATCCCATTGTATTGGTCCTATGCTTTCCATATTACTCCTTATTTAATAATTATACTATTGATTTTTTTAAACAATAGACTGCCAAAACAAATAATCCAGGGACCCAAATCCACTAGAACCAGATAAATGCTCTTTTTTGGGAGGGGGGAGGGGGAGAATGCAAGAAGGATCTTGTTTTAAGAAATGCCATTCATAATGTGGTAGAAAGACAATTGAACTGTAAACCAGGAGACCTAGTTATTTTATTTTTTTTTAATTAAAAGCTTTTTATTTACAAAACATATGGGTGATTTTTCTACATTGACCTTTGCAAAAAACTTTTTTTTTGTTCCAAGCTTTTCCCCTCCTTCCCCCCACCCCCCACCCCTAGATGACAGGTAATCTAATACATGCTAAATAGGATAAATTATATGACAAATCCAATATATGTATACATATCTATACAGTTATCTTACTGCACAAGAAACATCAGATCTAGAAAGAGAGAAGAAAAAAAAACAACCTAAGAAGGAAAACAAAATGCATGGAAATATTCATAGAAAGCGTTAAAATGCTGTGTTGTGGTTCACACTCAGTTCCCACAGGCCTCTCTCTGGATGTATATGACTATCTATCATCGCTGAACAATAGGAACTGGTTTGAATCACATCATTGTTGAAGAGAACCATGTCCATCAGAATTGATCATTATATAGTCTTGTTGCTGTGTATAATGTTCTCCTGGTTCTGCTGATTTCACTCAGCATCAGTTCATGCAAGTCTCTCCAGGCCTCTCTAAAATCATCCTGCTGGTCGTTTCTTACAGAACAATAATATTCCATAACATTCATATACTATAATTTATTCAGCCATTCTCCTATTGATGGGCATCCTTTCAATTTCCAATTTCTTGCCACTATAAAAAGGGCTGCCACAAACATTTTTGCACATGTGGGTCCCTTTCCCTCCTTTAAAATCTCTTTGGGATATAGGCCCAGTAGAAACACTGCTGGGTCAAATGGTATGCACAGTTTGATAACTTTTTGAGCATAGTTCAAAATTGCTAGGAGACCTAGTTCTGATTCTTGTTTTGCACTGACCCTATCCTGTGACTTTGGTAAAATCACCTAAGCTGACATAACATTATTTTTATCATTTGAAAAATGAGGTAATTGGACTAAATGAGTTTTGGATTACTTTTTAGAATGAAATACATTTTAGATTGCTAGAGGCTGAAAAAAATTCTAGCAGTCTGATTTCAGGTCACTTTGGGGAGCATTTGAATTAGAGTTAAATGAACATAGAAATCTAGAACAATATTTGACCTTTCCTTAAAAAAATACTTCTTATATTATAATAAAAATATATCACCACTTATCTCTATTCTGACATTTCCTTGGTTTAGTTTGTTAAAATACTTACTTACATGTTCAGTTTTCATTCTAAGGAAACAAAAGATAATTTATTTCTGCCTTTGGAGATTTGAGGGACCAGTTATAGAAGGAATAGAACCATGATTATGACTGACTAATAAAATGGGAGGAAAAAGAGGTTGGGGATATAAACAAAAAAGAACATTTGTGGGCCCATGGGAGTATCCTGCTCCATAAATACTTAAACTGGTTGTGGAAAAAAATAGGCCATACTTAGTCTATGTCACAAATACTAGAGATGTGAGAGAGGAGGTGTGGATTAACATAAATTCAAGTGAAAAAGACATGGACTTCAGTTGATTGTGAATGGAGTGGTATTGTTATTGAATCTGTCAATGTGAAACTTTCAATTTGATAGACATTTTGGTAAATTTCTATTATGTAAGAAAAAAGCAGCATGGTACATGGATAAAATCCAGGCTAGGAGTCAGAAAAGTCTTGTTCCTGTCTGCTTTCTGACAAATAGTAGCTACATGTATGACCAGGGCCAACTCACTTGACCTTTCAGTGTCACAGGCAATTCTCTAAAACTATTAGTTATCTATCTATATTGAAGGTGTAAATTTCCACAATGGGAGCTCTCCAAATTGAAGAAATAAAAAATCACAAGTTCTGACTCTTCCTCCCCTTCATTTTCCTGTCACTTTAACACATTGTTGCTGGGGAAATAAAGATGAAAAAAATTGAACAGTCTAGTAGCTAAATGGAGGAGAAAAATAATTTTCCTAAACTGCTATGGTTTTCAGCTCTAGATGTTACATTTTTAAAGTTCTTTAAGCAAGTGAAAGAGATGTCAAAAAAGACAATACCCAGGATAGGAAGGGGTCTGGAAATCATGTCATTTGAGGAATAGGCTATCCAATACTCATTCTTTTTCTAACTTGTAAGTTTTTTTGTTTTAATTCTATTGATAATTTTACTCTTCTTGAACTGGTTTCATTTTCAACATTATTTATCTTTTAATCAGCAAATAGAAATAAAGGAAACATGAGCAAAATATATAAATCAAAATGGATAACAAAGAATACTATCCTGAATTTTAATAATAAGTATATAAATAATAAGTATATAAAACATAATTTTTATTTATAAGAATAAAAATAATTAATCTAAAAATAATAATGAGACAACATACCAACACTTGTGGGATGCAGTTGAAACAGTCCTCAGAGAAAAGTTTATATTTCTTAAAACTTAATAAAATCGAAAAAAGGAGTATCAAAGGACTTAGTATGAAATTTAAAACATTCAAAATTAAACAAGTTAACAACCTAAAGCAAGCTTAAATAAATGAATCTTAAAAATTAGAGTAGAGGTGATATATGAAAGTAATGGAATATTATTGTTCTATAAAAATGATGAACAAGCAGATTTTAGAAACACCTGCAAAGATTTACTTGAAATGATGCTGAATGAAGCAAGCAGAACCAGTAATATATTGTACACAAATAACAACAAGATTATGTGATAATCAGCTATGACAGACTCAGTGATCCAAAGTGATCCCAGTAAACTTTGAATGGAAAATGCCACCCCCATCCTGAGAAAGAACTATAAAGATAGAAGGTAAATCAACACATGGTATGTTCACTTTTTTCTTCTTCTGTTTTTTTCCCCTCTCGTGGTTTTTCCCTTTTGTTCTGATTTTTCTCTACCAACATGATTCATAAGGAAATATGTAAAAAAACTCTGAATGTACATGGATAACAAAAAAAAGTTTTTTTTTTAAAGTTTAAATGATTTATCTAGTGATATACAGTTAGCAAGATTCAAAGTCAAAATTTTGATCCCAAAATTAGGACTCCACCATATTTTGTGCCCTTTCAACATATGGAATCAACATCCAAAATTTATGCAATTTTTTTTAAATTAAAGCTTTTTATTTGTATAACATATGTATGGGTAGTTCCCCAACATTGATCTTTACAAAGCTTTCCATTACAAATTTTACCCCCAGTCCCCTCCCCTCCCCTAGATGGCAGGAAGTCCACTACATGCTAATAATGTTGAAATGCTTGAGAAGTTATGCAAGAAAAATCCTATCTACAAGAAAAAAAAAAAGAATCCGAGAAAGGCAACACAATGCAAACAAATGTCAATAGAGATCATGAAAATGTTATTTTGTGGTCCATATTTCATTTCCCTCTCTCTGGGTGTATATGGTTTTCTTCAGTGAACAATTGGAACTGGTTTGAGACAATTCTTTGTTGCAGAGAGCCATGTCCATCAGAATTGATCATCATGTAATACTGTTGTTGCTGTGTATGATGATCTCCTAGTTCTGCTCGTTTCACTCAGCATCAGTTCATGCAAGTCTCTCCAGGCTTCTCTGAAATCGTCCTGCTGGTCGTTTCTTACAGAGCAGTAATATTCCATAACATTCATATACCATAATTTATTGAGCCACTCTCCAATTGATGGGCATCCCTTCAGTTTCCAGTTTCTAGCCACCACAAAAAGGGCCGCCACAAACATTCTTGCACATGTGGGGCCCTTTCCCTCCTCTAAGATCTCTTTGGGATATAGGCCCAGTAGAAACACTGCTGGGTCAAAGGGTATGCACAGTTTGACAACTTTTTGGGCATAGTTCCAAATTGCTCTCCAGAATGGTTGGATCCGTTCACAGTTCCACCAGCAATGTATTAGTGTCCCAGTTTTCCCACATCCCCTCCAACATTCATCGTTATCTTTTCCTGTCATTTTAGCCAATCTGACAGGTGTGTAGTGGTATCTCAGAGTTGTCTTAATTTGCATTTCTCTGATCAATAGTGATTTGGAGCAACTTTTCATATGACTAGAGATGGTTTTAATTTCATCATCTGAAAACTGTCTGTTCATATCCCTTGACCACTTATCTATTGAAGAGTGGCTTGAATTCTTATATATATGAGACAATTCTCTATAAGTTTTAGAAATGAGGCTTTTATCAGAACCATTAAATGTAAAGATGATTTCCCAATTTGATGCTTCCCTCATAATCTTGTCTGCATTTGTTTTGTTTGTACAGAAACTTTTTAACTTAAGATAATCAAAATTATCCATCTGGTGTTCAATTAGGAGTTCCAGGTCTTCTTTGGACATAAATTTATTCCATCTCCACAGGTCTGAGAGATAAATTATATTACGTTCCTCTAACTTGCTTACAAAGTCCCTCTTTATATCTAGATCATGAACCCATTTAGATCTTATCTTGGTATGTGGTGTTAGGTATGGGTCAAGCCCTAATTTCTTCCACACTAGTTTCCAATTTTCCCAGCAGTTTTTGCCAAATAGTGAGTATTTATCCCAAAAGCTGGGGTCTTTGGGTTTATTGAATACTAGATTGTTAAGGTTATTGCCTAGATTTTCCTGATATCCTATCCTGTGCCACTGATTGATTGACTGCTCTATTTCTTAGCCAGTACCAAACGGTTTTGATGACCGCTGTTTTATAATATAGTTTTAGATCTGGTACAGCAAGGCCACCTTCATCTGCCTAAAAAAAAAAAAAAGTTTTTATGTGTAACTAAGGAAAACAATATTTAAAAGAAAAAAAACTAGAGTAGAGGAAATTTAAAATATGTGGATTGTAGATCTGGCAAAAACTGAGCTGTTTTGAAAGATTAACAAAATTGACGAATCTTTAGCCAACATGATGAAAAGGAGAAAATTAAAATAAACAAAATGAATCCACAATATAAAGAAAATAAAAAGAACCATTAGAAATTATCATACACAATTATTTCCTAGCAAAGCTGAAAATTTAAAGGGAATATATAAAAAATAAAAAAATACCCGAGATAACAAAACAAAAAAATAAATGTCAAACAACTCAACTTCAGAGGAAAATAACAACCTCTGTTCCATGATACCATTTATAAATGAATGTTATAAAATATTAAAGAAAAATTGATATATAGAGATGATACTAGGCTTGTGCAGTTTCTTTTTGTTTTTATTGTTGTTTTTGGTATAAGTAATTCCTGATGAATTCTTTCTATCAATGTAGATTGGCACTTTTTCTGAGAGATTTAAATGGGAGTACAAAGAAATTAAGTGACTTGCCTAGAGTCATACCATTGGTATGTGTCAAAGCAAGGTTTTACCCAGGTCTTTCTGGCTAAGAAACTGGTTCTATATCCATTATGTTATACTAAAAAAAATTATTCTCAGAAACTGAAAAAGAAGGGACTCTACTAAATTCCTTTTATGTGACAAGTTTAGGGCTATATGAATTTAATTACCAAAAAGATATCTTATGTAAATAGACAAAATGACAACAATTTAGATGAAGATAAATCTAAGTTCTCAAGGGAGATTTTTAAAAAAGTAGAAATGAAAGCATATCATTGTATCTCAGACTTTATTATAAAACAATAAATAGATAACTATTTAGTCCTAGAAACAGAAATAGAAAGCATAGCCATGGAAAAGTTTAAATTCATGGAAGGATAGGATTCCTTCCCTTATCCCAATCAATCACTGACTGTGATGAAGTTTAAAATGTACAAACCAGATGGTTTATACCTGTGATCTCTTTACAAGGTATGATTCTCTTGGATAGGGGTCAAAGAAAAAGCAATTCGATTGGTTGAAAATATTAGGAATGGCTCTTGGGTCTTCAAATAACATGTCAGTCTATCTGTGAATTTAGTCCAGAGGAGTCTATTCCAGATGTGGAAGATTCCAATTCTGAAGCTGAGGATTCCAATTCCAAGCCCCTGAGAAGGAATTTTTTTTCAATTGGGAGAAGACTAAGTTTCTTCCTATTTCTCTCTTTCTTCCCACTCCTACTGTGTCGCTGGAGAGAGTGTCACAATATGAAACAACCCATGCAATCTAAATGAGAGAGACACACACACCAAGGACAAACATGGACAAACACAGAAGGTTATGGGAGATATTAATCCAAAATATGTTTCAGGGAGCATGATTCCCCTAACTCCTCAAGGAGAAAAGAATTGAGACCAATCTTCAGACACAAGCTGAGAGCTAGACTTAAGAACTTAATGGGGACTCCATGTTGAGAGAAAAGGACTCCCAGAACTTGTGAAGGACCACTTTGCTATATATGTTCATTATTTATTTGCTTCTTTATCTTTGTAGTTAAGTACACTCCTCAAGATCTTGTGTGTATAGAGGAATAGTAGTTCTGGTGTGTGTGTGTGTGTGTGTGTGTGTGTGTGTGTGTGTGTGTGCGCGCGCGCGCCAATATCTACATTAGGGGTTGGGGAGGGATGTGGAGAAGGAAAGAGAATATTTTGTACCAACTATTCTTACTACACCCATTTGGTAAAAACCCTCTAATTAAGTCTTCCTGTTTGTGTGGGGAGCACACAATCTTAGGAAGGTGTGAGAAACAATCTTAGGAAATGCCCCACTCTTCAGGATTACTCCTAGAACCATGAAAGAAACAGGAGTCATTGCCATAAAGGGAATCAATCTTCCAGTTCAAGTGGAAATTGAGAGATTGAAACCTGTGGTGGATAAATAAATAAGGACCAGTTACAAACTAAACCACCATATGGAAGCATGCACTAAATTATTGTTATTGATTCATAAGAAAAATGCTAACTCCAATTACTCTAAAAATGTGCAAAGATGAGAAAAAATGAGAGCAGTTAATGTTGAGAGTTATGTGGGAAGACAGACACATTTTTACAATGTTCTGAATAGCAATTCAGAATTGTGAGAAAAAATGATTAAAACATTCATTCTCTTTGACCTAGTAATTTCACTACTGAGCATATATTCCATAGTGAATTTAATGGTAGAAACAAAGTTACAATATGCACCAAAATATTAACAATACTTTTTTGTGAGAGCACACATGCAAAAAAAAAAAAAAACAAACAACAACAAAAAAAACCCCAAACAAACAAAAAACAAAACTGGAAACAGAATATTGCATTTGTTGTAAATGCAGCTACTGCATTGGTTTTATTTGCATAACTGTTTTCCTTTCTTTCTAGGGAGAATTCAAATCAATACTTCCTTACTCCTGGAAAGATTGTATCAATGTACCCCCTCTACTTACCAAGGGTAACTTTCTAAGCCAAAATACCTCATCATTCCCACTATTATACACACACATATGCATACAAACCCACAAACACACATACACACACACATTCTGCCTTGCAAACTTTAAAGTCCTATATAAATGCTAGCTAGTATTTTCATGTAACATATCTTTTAAATCTGTCTTAAACCTCAACTGACAGAAGCAAGCTGATCCTTAGTAGCAAAACTCTATGGAACTTAAAGTTTGCTGAGTCTAAGGAGTATTACTTAAAAAGATGAAGTATTACTTAGCAGAGGGAATGTTTAAGGTATACTGAGAAGTTAAGTAGAGGAGATGGGGTCTGAAGCAGGTGATTCTAAAAAATAAAGAAATGGCAGCAGTATCCTTTCTCTTGCCCTCCCTGCTTCCTTCTTTCCACCTCCTCTGTCCCCCACTTTCCAGACTCAACTCTTTTACTTCCTCCTTTTCATCTTCTCTCAGATTTTCCACATGCTAAATTACCTCCTCCACAGTTTCTCATTTCTTCTGGTGATGGTGTGGAAGAAGAGAAGATGTTCCAGGGAGAGATGAACATCTATGACCAGAGGGAATGTTACATTCATATTGGAAAAGTTGCCATAGATGATAAATGTTTTGAACACATACATAATTTAATATTTAAAGTTTGAGAGGGAGAAATACTGCCAGTATCAATATTTTCTCCCAGAACATATCATGTGCAGTATAGTTAGAGAAATGGTAGCCTAACTTATCTTGGTATTATGGTTACATTTGGGTGTTTAGACTAATTAGTTACATTTTGTACCATTGCTCCCCAGGTCATTAAAAACTTATTCTTACTGAATTCTCCTCATCTTCAGCAATGCTGGTTTGGCAGTATTGTTTGATTTTTTTTTCTTTTTGCTGAGGCAATTGGGGTTAAGTGACTTGTCCAGGGTCACACAGCTAGGGAATGTTAAGTGTCTGAAACCAGATTTGAACTCAGGTCCTCCTGACTTCAGGGCTGGTGTTCTATCCACTGCACCACCTAGCTGCCACAGTATTGTTTGATTTAGAAAAATGCTAAGAAGTCTCATCTCAGGTAAAAGCAAGTAAAAGTCACCTAATCTCTCTCTCTCTCTCTCTCTCTCTCTCTCTCTCTCTCTCTCTCTCTCTCTCTCTCTCTCTCTCTCTCTCTCTCTCTCTCTCTCTCTGTCTCTCTCTCTCTGTCTCTCTCTGTCTCTCTCTGTCTCTCTGTCTGTCTTTCAATGTTCTCACAGTAAAATGTACTTCAAGGAAGGGAGCACATTTACATCTATAGAGGGATGACCAGAACAAGGTCTGAACAACTAAGCATGGTTAAAAGATGGGTTCATTGTGTAGGTCTTTGATTACATGGTTTTGATAGGTTGATATTCCCACTGATTGAATCAATCACTTCATCAAGTATTTAGTAAGTGCTTACTATTTGCAAGGCATTGTACATCTTTGAATTGGGGATGCAAAGATAAAATTGAAAACAAAAAAAAATTGTCCTCAATGTTACATCCTAATAGGGGAAACAATATAAATATACCGTGTAGAAAATGTCCTGACAGATCAGACATTTATTTTGTTTCCTTTCCCTCTCCCTGACAAAGGGAAAAAATAATACTTTTGAAACAATTATTCATGGTTAATCGAGATATAAACATTTTGGCTGCATATTTAATTAATCATCTCTTTTTCAGGAAGTCTATGGCATCATCAATCCTCTAAAATCATGGTTTATTATTATTATTATTATTTTTTGCTGAAGCAATTGAGGTTAAGTGACTTGCGTAGGGTTACACAGCGAGGGTATGTTAAGTGTCTGAGACCAGATTTGAACTCAGGTCCTTCTGTCTTCAGGGCTGGTGCTCTATCCACTGCGCCACCTAGCTGCCCCATCATGGTTAATTATTGAGCCAATCTCAGTTTTTCAGTTCTTCAAACTTGTTCATTTTATGATATTGTTATATTATAAGCTTTTCTGGTTGTGTTTATTTCACTTTGTATTAGTTCATACAAGTTATTCAATTACATTCATATTGGATAATTTATTCATCAATTAATTCCCCAATTAATGAGTATCCCCTTAATTTCTGGTACTTAGACAACAAGCTTATATTAATATTTTTATACATATGGGGATTTTTCTTTCTTTGTTGTCTTTCTGTTATGAATCCAGGTATTGATCTTACTGTATCAAAGACTATGAAAAATTTAGTAACTTTTTGATCATAATTCTATCTTCCAGAATGATTCTACTAGCAATTTTAATTAATATCTTACTTTTTCTGAAGCCCCTCCAGAATTTGACATTTTTCTTTTTTGGATTCAGTTTTGTCACTCTCATGTATGGAATCTTAGAATTCCTTTAATTTGTAGTTCTTTAAGTATTAGTGATTTGGAACATTTATTTACATGGCTGTAGATAGCTTGGATTTTTTTCACTTAAGAATTACCAATTCATATGCTTTGTCTATTTATTAATTAGGGAATGAATTATATTCTTACAAATTTGGATCTCTTCATTGTATATTTTGGAAATGAGACCTTTATCAGAGAAATTTACTACAAAGATTCCCTCTTTTTCCTTCAAATCTTATATGCATTGGATTTATTTATGTAGAAGCTTTTAAATTTTATATATGTGACATATAGAAGTTCAAGAGACGTATTTCCTACTCTCCTGGTGAATTCTTGTATGTGAGAGACCACAAACATTCTTTTCTGCCCTAAAACTCTGAGGAGGGTCCCTCTTTACTTTAGCTGCAAGCTCTGGTATATTAGCCTTCCTTCTTGCCTTGGGACTTCTTACCTAGGACTGTAACACCGATCCAAGTATAGGCAAAGCAATAAAGTCCTGCCTGCCTTAGTTCTAGTAAAGAGATCACTGTAATCTCTTTCTGATTAGTTGTTTGACCCTTTTACCATTTGTTACCTAAGAACTCCAGAAGCTGCAATTGCTACTACTGATTCATAGCTTCCGAGGCCTACTCCTGGTTTGCTGGAGCTTTGTTGGAGCAGATTGCGCCAATTGGTTTCCACTCACCTAGGACAATAAACCTTTCCTGCTGACCTAAGTTGTCTTTGGTGTCTGTGGGCTGGGAAGTCAGGATACCACCATTGCTGCTACCTCAGTGGACATGAGGCCTGTTCCTGATTTTCTGGGGTCAGGGTTGTGCTGTCATGGATGGTGCTTCACTCTCACCCTGGTGAGATGGGTCTTTCCAGATGACTTTTCAAGTTGTCCTGGCTGGAAAATTATTCTGCTCCATCTATTTTTGATTTTTGACACTCTAAAATTTGTTTAGAGTAATTATTTAAAGGTATAGGGAAAACTCAGATGAGTGTCTGCTTTTACTCTGACATCTTGCTTCTACCTCCTCAACAACTGATTATTAATATGAAAGAAATAATTAATTCTCTTAAATAATTTATTATTTATTGTTCTCCTCTTTCTTTGATGATAAACTTACCCCCTAATCATAGATATGAAAGGTAGTTTTTTTCCTTGCTTTTATAATTTGTTTGTAATATGAACTTTTACAGCTATATCATGTGGGGAGGATTCTGGGAAGATGGTGAGGTAGGTCAGTAAATTCTAAGCTCTTCTGATTTCCCTCAGGGAAAACAAAGAATGAAAAAAATAGAACAATGTGAAACAGCTTATAAGAAAAACAACAGAAAAAATATCAGAATAATAGGACTACTTAAAAGTTATGACCAAAAAAAAAAAGAATTTTGACACAATAATGCAAGAAATAATCCAAGAAAATTGTCCTGGAATGATGGAATAGGAGGAAAAGCAGAAATAGAAAAAAATCCACCCATTATCTTGCCAAATTTTGAAATCCCAAGATCAAAGAGAAAAATTTTGCAAGAAACAAACAAACAAACAAAAACAAAACAAAAAACAATTCAAACATGCTAGAGCTACAATTAGAATTGTACAGGGCAACACTACACATATATACCATGAAAGGTGTAGCTCCCTCCAAAATCTATAAAATGATAAGGGGAGAAGGGGAAGCAAATTATAAGCAAGGGGGAAGAAGACAAAAAAGAGAATCCATGGATGGGGGGAGGATGAGTATTAGCAGGGCAAGTTAAGGAGCAGAATTAAAATAAAAGAGTTAGCAGGGATAGGAAAGAAGAGATACACAAACATTACAACAAAGATCAGAAATAGAATTAGAAAAAAAGTAGAACTTAGACAAAGTCAAACTTAAAGATTCAATCAAGAGAGAAATCTACCTTATATATCAGCCATATTAATATTTTTATATGCATGTTTATATATACCTAAATACATATGTATGTGTGCCCTTGTGCATGTGTGTGTATCTAAATATATGTAGGTATGTGTGTATGTAGCTCTATGCATGAGTGTGTATGTGTGTATGTGTATATATATATATGTATATATATACATATACATATGTATATATATATATTTATATATGTGTATGTATAGGCCTGGAAGTGGAAGTGAATGTATACGTCTATATATACATATATAAATATATCTGTGCTTAACTATAACCTGCTTGGGGGAGGTAGGAGGATGAAAAGGGGAAAAAATAAAGTAAAAAAAGTGCACAGCATAGAATAAAAAAACAATTTACAAGGAAATATAATTTCTTCTATTATTATATATACTTTCTTGGAAAGGAAATTTATTATTATATATTCTGAATTCTCCCTGATGCTGGGTACATGACAATGTATTGTTTTGTTTTGAATTTTTAAAAAATTTCCTTTTTTATCTCTCTTTTTTCCATTCTGCTTTTTTTCTTGTTTTATATTGAGTGTAATAAATACATTTTTTAAAAAAGAAAAAACATCTACATCATGTATTAATTTGGAGCTTATTCTCAAAATATAGTATGAGGTGTTGGTCTATAGCTAGATTCCGATAGACTTTTTTTTTTTTTTTTTTTTTTTGCTGAGGCAATTGGGTTAAGTGACTTGTCCAGAGTCTCAGAGCTAGAAAGTGTTAAGTGTCTGAGATCAGATTTGAACTCAGGTCCTCCTGAATTCAGGGCTGGTGCTCTATCCACTGTGGTACCTAGTTGCCCCAACTGTTTTCTTTTTTCACAATGGTTTTTGCTAAATAGTGAGTCTTCACCCAAGTAGCTTGTGTCTTTGGATTTATTAAACAATGATTATCTATGTTCTTTTGCTGCTGATATATTGTGTACCTGAAATGTTATAATAAATATCTCTATTTTTTATGATCTATGTGTTTTTACTGATTTTGTTAAACATCTCCAATTACATTTTTTAAAATTTTTATTGTTATTTTTTTTATTTGCAAAACATATGTATGGGTAGTTTTTCAACATTAACCCTTACAAAGCTTTCTGTTACAAATTTTCCCCCCCTACTCCCCACCCCATCCCTAGATGGCAGGATATCCACTATATGTTAATCATGTTAAAATACTTGACAAATCGAATATATGTATACATATTTCCACACATCATTGTTGTGCAAGAAAAATCGTATCTACAAGAAAGAAAAATCAGATAAAGGAAACACAATGCAAGCAAACATCAATCGAGAGCACGAAAATGTTATGTTGTGGTCCACATTTCACATCCCTCTTTCTGGGTGTATATGGCTTTCTTCACTGAACAATTGGAACTGGTTTGAAACATTTCATTGTTGAAGAGAGCCATGTCCATCAGAATTGATTGTCATATAGTATTGTTGTTGCCGTGTACATTGATCTCCTAGTTCTGCTCATTTCACTTAGCAGCAGTTCATGCAAGTCTCTCCAGGCCTCTCTGAAATCGTCCTGCTGGTCGTTTCTTACAGAACAATAATATTCCATAACATTCATATACCATAATTTATTCAGCCACTCTCCAATTGATGGGCATCCATTCAGTTTCCAGTTTCTAGCCACTACAAAAAGGGCTGCCACAAACATTCTTGCACATGTGGGTCCCTTTCCTTCTTTTAAGATCTCTTTGGAATATAAGCCCAATAGAAACACTGCTGGGTCAAAGGGTATTCACAGTTTGATAACTTTTTGGGCATGGTTCCAAATTGCTCTCCAGAATGGTTGGATCCGTTCACAGTTCCACCAACAATGCATCAGTGTCCCAGCCTTCCCACATCCTCTCTGACATTCATCATTATCTTTTCCTGTCATTTTAGCCAATCTGACAGGTGTGTAGTGGTACCTCAGGGTTGTCTTAATTTGCATTTCTCTGATCAATAGTGATTTGGAGCATCTTTTCATATGACTACAAATAGTTTTAATTACATCCTCTGAAAATTGTCTGTTCATATCCTTTGACCATATATCGATTGGAGAATGGCTTGAATTCTTATAAATATAAGACAATTCTCTATATATTTTAGAAATGAGACCTTTATCAGAACCCTTAAATGTAAAGATGATTTCCCAATTTATTGCTTCCCTCCTAATCTTGATTGCATTGGTTTTGTTTGTACAAAAACTTTTTAACTTAATATAGTCAAAATTATTAAATATCTCTATTTAAAAATAAATATTGTCACAGTTTTCCCAGTATCCTTTTCACTCTTCCTACCTGCCAGAGAGTAATCAAATGTAGCAAATATTTTTATAACATTCTTAATAGTATTTTATTTTCCCCTCTATTACAATGTTCTCCTGGGTTCTGTTTATTTCATTGTTCACTATTTCATGAAAGTTTTTCCATGTTTTTCTAAAGCCAACCTACTCAACATTTCTTATACCACAGTGGTATTTTATCACAATCATATACTAACTTCTTTAGACCTTCCCTAATTAATGGACATTATTCTTTACTACCATAAAGAGAGCTGCTATAAATATTTTTCAACATAAAGTTTTTTTTTTCTTTTCCACTGATCACTTTGGGAAATAGTCCTATTAGTACCATTGATCAGTCAAAGGGTAACCAGAATTTTATAATTCTTTTGGCATAATTTTAGATTGTTCTCCAAAATGGTTGAAACAATTCACAATTCTCTCAACAGTGTATTAGTGTCCCACTTTTTCCACATCCCCATCTATCATTTTTAGCAAATCCAATAAGAATGAGATGTTAAATAAATGTTGTTTTAATTTGTGTTCCTCTAATCAAATGATTATATATAATTTTGATGTCTTCATCAAAAACTTCATGTTCATATACTTTGACCATTTATCAATTATGGAACTATTCATATTCCTATAAATTTGATTCAGTTCTTTATATGTTAGAAAAATGAGGCCTTTATCAGAAAAACTTGCTTCAAATTTTTTTTTCACAGTTATTATAGCTAAGTATATTTCCCTCCATCCTATTGCCCATCCTGTTTATTCTATTCTCTCTCTCCTTTCGCTCTGTCCCTCCTCAAAAGGATTTTACTTCTGACTACCCCTTTACCCAATCTATTCTCCTTTTTATCAACCCCTACCTTCTATTATCCCTTTCTCCTCCTACTTTATAGGTATAGATTTCTATGACCAATTGAGTGTGTATATTATTCCATCTTTGAACTAATTCTGATGAGAATACATTCCAGTAATTCCTCCTTATTTCATCCCCTCCCCCTTCACTGGAAAAAGCTTTTTTTTGCCTCTTTTATTGTGAGATAATTTACCCAATTCTACATTTTCTTTTCCCTTTTTCCTATTACATTTTTGTCTCAACTCTTAATTTTATTTTTAGGCTATCATTCCTTAATATTCAATTCACATCTCTGCCTCTCTGTCTCTTCTCTCTCTCCATATATATACTTATATATGTATGTGTGTATGCTCCTTTTAATTGCCCTAATATTGAGAAAGCTCTTATGAGTTACAAGTATGATCTTCCCATGCAGAAATGCAAACAGTTTAAGTTTATTAAGTCTCTTATGATTTTCCTTTCTTTACTTTTTTTATGCTTCTTTTAAGTCTTGTATTTGAAAATCACATTTTCTATTCATCTTGGGTCTTTTCATCAGGAATACCTAAAAGTCCTCTATTTCATGGAATGTCATTTTTTTTCCTCCCTGAAGACTTCTACCCAGTTTTATTGGATAGGTGATTCTGGATTGTAATCCTCGCTTCTTTGCTCTCCAGAATATCATATTCCAAGTCCTCTAATACTTTAATGAAGAAGCTGCTAAATCTTGTGTTATCCTGACTATGGCTCCAAAATACTTGAACTGTTTCTTTCTGGCTGTTTATAATATTTTCTTCTTAACATGGGAGTTCTGGAATTTGGCTATAATATTCCTGGGAGTCTTCATTTTGGGATTTCTTTCGGGAGGTAATGGGTAGATTCTTATCAATTTCTATTCATCTTGGCATCTCTTTTAAATGGTACTTGGTGGATCTTTTCAATTTCAGTTTTATCTTGTAGTTCTAAAACTTCAGAGAAATTTTTCTTAATTTTTTGAAGTATTGTGTATAAACTCTTTTTTGAAAAATCACAACTTTTAAGTGGTCCAATAATTCTTATGTGGTCTTTTTTCTATTTGTTTTCCAGGTCAGTTTTTTCCTAATGAGATGTTTCACTTTCTTTTCTATTTTTTCATCCTTTTGATTTTGTTTTATTATTTATTAATGTCTTATGAAGCCATTATCTTCCCTTTTCCCAATTCTAATTTTTAATAGTTATTTTTCTTACATAAGTTTTTGTGTCTCTTTTTCCAATGAGTTGACTTTCTTTTCATAGTTTTTTTTAATTTTCTTGCATTACTCCTCCCTGCCCCAAATTTTTACTCAACTTCTCTTATTTGATTTTTAAAGTCTCCTTTGAGCTCCTACAAGAACTCTTTGGTTTTGTGACTGTTTTGCATTATTCTTTGAAGTAGAAATAGTTATTTCTTCACTGTCTTCTGAATTTCAATCCAAATCTTCTCTATCACCACAGTAACTCTTGATGGTGAAGTTTTTTTTTCCTTTTGCTTACTCTTTTTTTGCATGTGAGGGGTGGGGTTGGTATTTCTTGACTGTTAATTTTGTATTTGAGTTAGGCTCTAGTCCTGTGTATGGAAGATAATGTCCCAAATTTAAGATTTTTCATGCTATTGCTTTCTGAGTATAATCTTATTCCCTGTGGTCCCTCCTGTGGCTTCAAGTTTCAATTCACTGCTCCATCACGGAACCCAAACGAGGGATTCTGCTCTCACATGAGTGTTCACAGCCAGTGGGACCCTCCCCTTTCTCTATGATCACATTTATTGGTGTCCTGTTTCCTCCTCATCTGCAATCACAGTCTGGGACTGTATTTCATCAGCACACTTGAGCCCCATGTTCAATTCCAGTGGAGGACCCTAAAATTTTCCCCATCAGCTCTTTGGTCCCCAAGCTCTCTGTAGGATAAAAGTTCCTGGAGCTGATCTGCACCCAGAGCTCATTATTTGTTACTTTAGATTGAGGGGGCAGCTTTTACTATCAAGGGCCATTTGGATATTTATAACATCATTGGGAGAGGGGCATATAAAATGATCAACTTAAAGAACTTAAGTAGTGGGAGGTTGTTGCTACCTGTTTTGGCAGAGCCATAGCAAGTGATCCTGTGGGCTTTATATAGTCTGCTGGCTAGAACTCCCCCCTTCCCTGCTTCAGATGCATCTGCCTTGAAGTATATGCATTTCAATCTGTCTAGACTACCACTTGAGATCAGGCCTTTCCTAATGCTATTCTAAGGTTTTTAGGCTAGACAAGTGCTTTACCCTGACTTTTAATTATTTCTCCCACCCAAAATTCACTTTGAAGTCTTATTTTACATATTTTTTTTGTGGAGGATTTTATGAGAGCCACTGCCTTATTCAATTATCTTCCCAGAATATTCTTCAACATTTGTTTTTGATTTTTTTTATGTGGGGGTTATACTTTCCATTTCAATTGTTGTAGTCATTGTATATATATATTTTTGGTTCTGCTTACTTTACTCTGTATCATGCAGATTTTTTCATACTTCTTAGTAATCATCATATTCATAATTTCTTTTTTTTTGTTTTGATTTTTTATTAGGTAAGAGTCCATTCATTGCCTCAATTCTTAGCTAGCCTTAATCATTGTATGAGCAATGCCTCAGTCAAACTGAGATCTGTTAAAGACCTTGGCTTTATCTCCCACTGCATCCAAGGTCATCTCCAGTAATTCTTTTTTTTTTTAATTTTATTTTATTTGCATAACATATGTGTGGGTAATTCTTCAACAATAACCCTTACATAGCTTTC
>JAJPUD010003619.1:166554-198370 GCA_023553655.1 Myrmecobius fasciatus
GATTGTTTTCATACTGTCAGGATCTGGGGACTGTTCTATTTTTTCTCTGTAAAAGCTTTCTATGGTGAGAGCTCTCTTCTGCTTCTTGCTCATGTTTTAAAATTGGGATATTGGTCAAAAACAGAGAAAACTGCAACAATTTTTATTTGCCCTGGGGCAGTTTGCCGAGTTGACTTCCGGTCTGAGGCTGGTGGGGCTAGATTCGCACTAGGACCACGTTTTCAGCTGGTCTCGATCCACCCTTTACCAAAGGCAGATCTGCCAAAGCACCTGCCCGCAAGCAGAGCAAAGTGGCCCAGGCGTCTCCCAGGGGCTTCCTGGGTTCCTTAAATCCGCCCCTCTATTGCAGCCCTGACTTCCGCCCCAGCTGGAGTCTGATCGCAACCAGCGGCCAATTTCCCCTGAGGCTAACCTTCTCCGGAGTTCTTTCAAGGTAGATTTTTGATAGAAGTGCGTTGTAGACCAAATGTTTGGCGGAGCCTTCACTCAAAAACCAGTTCGGAGGCTCACTTTGTCTGGGTCTAAGGGAAGGTCCCAAAGGAGTTCACAGAGAAAGCTGTCTGCAGTTCGCCATCTTGGCTCCGCCCCCCTTCATAATTTCTTATAGCACAGTGTCAACTGAACCAAACCAATTTCTCACATGGACATGGCTGGTGCCAAAGTAGGCTAGAGATAGGAGAGTCAGCAATCAAACAGAAGTTTAATTTCAAAATGAGGAAAATGTCTTGCAAACAAGAAAGGAATATAAACACAGATGCCCTTCCTACCTGCAGTGGAGAAACCTGATATAGTAGAGGCAAATCTCAATACTTATACCAATGGCTATATAGTGAGCTATAGTCCTGACAATGATGGGTAATACTGATGATAAGACAAGTTTAATTTATAGCAGGGCTTCATGACAAGAATATGGAAATAGCAGTTGCTTGTCCAACCTCAGAGAATGTCTGATGCTAATCAAAGCAATGCAAAAATTATATGAAACAACTCTTTGATTTTCCTGTGGCTTAGATCATCCAGAGGGTGAGTACAAAGGATTGTTGTTATACCAAGCTCAGGGTATATTCTTTGCTGGGATATAGTTCTATAAAACAAGGTGTCTCAATCTTGACAATAGTAATGTTTTATCATACAACATTTCTACTTTTTAAATAGCATCAAATCATTGTGATGATTGACTTATGTAGTGTACTATGAGATCTGATAGTCATAGTGGAGCCCCTTTACTAATCTCTGTGGAGATCTAGATCTAATATATATTTGGATAATCCCTGAGGAAACTTAGGAGAGGATTTACAACAGGTCTGATTCTGAGTTTGCCCACAGAAACACTGGATATGACCAAGACAAAGATATCATTTCATGAGAAACTCTCCAGGCTGAATCTGGTTTAAGATGAAACTACTGGGTCACAGGTGATATATATTAGCTAGAAATTTTAGTAAACTCAAAATGTATGAATATGTAGTGTTGATGAAAGCTCTCTAAAGGTATGAGGGAGAAGAAAAATTGTAAATATTCATTCTCCTTAATGAAATACTTCTCTATGGCTACCATTTCCAAACTTCCTATACAACTTATAGAAATAAAAATTACACCAAAGGAACAAAACTATGTAGATGTTTGAATTATCTGAAAGTTGTATTGAGAACTCTCAGGAAAGGTAATGTGTCCTAATGTTTTTCTGAGGGCATGAAATGATTATTTTGTTATTAATTATAAAGCACTTTAGCAAGAAAGATGATGTTTAATGTGAGTATTGTATTTTCTTGCACTTGGATGAATAAATATTCATAAAAATTTGATAATGAAGTAAAAATCTTAAAGATCTTAAAAGAGCAAGAGAAATGTCATTAAAAGATTGATTGGACAATCTAGAGAACTTATGAAAAGACATGATCAAGAATTACACAGAAATCAATGGTGTAGATGACTTGTAGCGTGTGCACTGATCAGACTCTGCAAAGATAAGAGTGGTGATCTATCTCTTCCTAGCCTAAAGTCTTCATTAATTTTTTATTAAAGCTTTTTATTTGCAAAACATAAGCATGGGAATTTTTCAACATTGATCCTTGCAAGACTTTCTGTTCCAAATTTTTCCCTCCTTTCCCCCATCCCCTCCCCTAGATGGCAGGTAATCCAATACATGATCCCACAGGCCTCTCTCTGAGTTGGATGGTTTTCTTTATCACTGAACAACTGGAGTTGGTTTGAAACATCTCATTGTTGAAGAGAACCATGTCCTTCGGAATTGATCATCATATAATCTTGTTGTCATGTACAATGATCTCCTGGTTCTGCTCATTTCACTTAGCATCACTTCATGCAAGTCTCTCCAGGACTCTGAAATCATCCTGCTGGTCGTTTCTTGCAGAACAATAGTATTCCATGACATTCATATACCATAATTTATTCAACCATTCTCTGATTGATGGGCATCCCTTCAGTTTCTAGTTTCTAGCCACTACAAAAAGGGTTGCCACAAACCTTTTTTTTTTGCATATGTGGGTCCCTTTCCTTCCTTTAAGATCTCTTTGGGATATAAGCCCAGTAGAAACACCACAGAATCACAGGGTATGGACAGTTTGATAAATTTTTGAGCATAGTTCCAAATTGCTCTCCAGAATGGTTGGATCCATTCACAGTTCCACCAACAATGTATCAGTGTCCCAGTTTTCCCACATCCCCTCCAACATTCATCATTATCTTTTCCTGTCATCTTAGCCAATCTGACAGGTGTGTAGTGGTATCTCAGAGCTTTCTTAATTTGCATTTCTCTAATCAATAGTGATTTGGAGCACCTTTTCATATGACTAGAAATGGTTTTAATTTCTTCATCTGAAAATTGTCAGTTCATATCCTTTGACCATTTATCAATTGGAGAATGGCTTGGATTCTTTTAAATTTGAGTCAATTCTCTATATATTTTAGAAATGAGGTCTTTATCAGAACCTTAAATGTAAAAATGATTTCCCAATTTATTGCTTCCCTTCTGATCTTGTCTGCAGTAGTTTTGTTTGTACAAAAACTTTTTAACTTAATATAATCAAAATTATCTATCTGGTGTTCAATTAAGAGTTCCAGTTCTTCTTTGGACACAAACTCCTTCCTTCTTCACAAGACTGAGAGATAAACTACCCTATGTTCCTCTAATTTGCTTATAATTTCATTCTTTATGCCTAAATCATGAACCCATTTAGATCTTATCTTGGTATGTGGTGTTAGATGTGGGTCAAGCCCTAATTGCTTCCGTACTAGTTTTCAACTTTCCCAGCAGTTTTTGTCAAATAGTGAGTTCTTATCCCAAAAGCTGGGGTTTGTCAAACACTACATTGCTATAGTTGTTGCCTATTTTGTCCTGTGATCTTATCCTATTCCGCTGATTGACTACTCTATTTCTTAGCCAAATGGTTTTGATGATCACTGCTTTATAATATAGTTTTAGATCTGGCTCAGCTAAGCCACCTTCATCAGCATTTTTTTAAAAAATTAATTTCCTTGAAATTCGTGATCTTTTGTTCTTCCAGATGAACTTTATTAGTATTTTTCTAGATCTGTAAAATAATTTCTTGGGAGTTTGATTGGTATGGTACTAAATAAGTAGATTAATTTAGGTTTGCCATTTTTCTTATATTTGTTTGGTCTACTCATTAGCACTTGATATTTTTCCAACTGATTAGGTCTGACTTTATTTGTGTGGAAAGTGTTTTGTAGTTTTGTTCCTATAGTTCCTGACTTTCCCTTGGGAGATAGATTCCCAAATATTTTATACTATTGACAATCATTTTGAATGGAATTTCTTTTTGTATCTCTTGCTGCTTAACTTTGTTGGTAATATCTAAAAATGATGATGATTTATGTGGATTTATTTTGTATCCTGCAACTCTGCTAAAGTTGTGAATTGTTTCTAGTAGTTTTCTAGTAGTAAGTCTCAGGAGTTCTCTAAGTATACCATCATATCATCTGCAAAGAGTGATAATTTAGTTTCCTCATTACCTATTCTAATTCCTTTAATCTCTTTTTCTTCTCTTACTGCCAAAGCTAACATTTCTAATACGATATTGAATAGTAATAGTGACAGTGTTGTTTCACTCCTAATCATATTGGGAATGGTTCTAGTTTGTCCCCTTACATATGATGCTGGCTGATGGTTTTAAATAGATACTATTGATCATTTTAAGGAAAAGCCCATTTATTCTTATATTCTCTAGTGTTTTTAATAGGAATGGGTGTTGGATTTTATCAAATGCTTTTTCTGCATCTATTGAGATAATCATATAATTTTTGTTAGTTTGGTTATTAATCTAGTTGATTAAGCTGATAGTTTTCCTAATATTGAACCAGCCCTGCATTCCTTGTATAAATCCTACTTGGTTATAGTGTATTATCCTGGGGATGACTTTCTTTAATTTTATTGCTAATATTTTATTTAAGATTTTTGCATCAATATTCATTAGGGAAATTGGTCTATAATTTTCTTTCTCTGTTTTTACCCTACCTGGCTTAGTTATCAGCACCATATCTGTGTCATAGAAGGAATTTGGTAGAACACTTTCTTTCCCTATCTATTCAAATAGTTTATATAGTATTGGAATTAATTGTTTTTGAATGTTTGGTGAATCCACATGTAAATCCATATGGCCCTGGAAATTTTTTTCTTAGGGAGTTGATTAATAGCTTGTTCTATTTCTTTTTCTAAAATGGGGCTATTTAAGTAATTTATTTCCTCTTCTGTTAACCTGGGCAATATATAATTTTGTAGATATTCCTCCATTTCATTTAGATTATCAAATTTATTGGCATAAGTTAGACAAAGTAATGACTAATTATTGCTCTAATTTCCTCTTCATTGGTGGAAAGTTCTCCCTTTTCATTTTTGAGACTAACAATTTGATTTCCTTCTTTCCTTTTTCTAATTAAATTAAGGCTTATCTCTTTTGTTAGTTTTTTCATAAATCCAACTCTTAGTTTTATTTATTAATTCAATAGTTTTCTTATTTTCAATTTTATTAATCTCCCCCTTTTATTTTCAGAATTTCAGATTTGGTATTTAATTGAGGTTTTTTAATTTGCTCTTTTTATAAATTATTAAATTTTAAGCCCAATTAATTGATCTTCTCTTTCTCTATTTTATGCAGGTAAACATCCCCTTATAACTACTTTGCCTGTATCCCACAAATTTTGGTATGTTGTCTCATTATCATTCTCTTGGATGAAATTATTGTTTGTGTCTATGATTTGCTGTTTCATTCATTTATTCTTTAGGATGAGATTATGTAATTTCCAATTAACTTTTTGTCTATTTTCTCTTGGCCTTATATTGCATGTGATTTTTGTTGTATCATGATCTGAAAAAATGCATTTGCTATTTCTGCTTTTCTGCATTTGATTTTGAGGTTTTTATGCCCTAACACATGGTCAATTTTTGTATAAGTTCTATGAACCACTGAGAAAAAAGTAAATTACTTTCTGTCTCCATTCAATTTTCTCCAAAGATCTATCATACCTAACTTGTCTAACATTTTGTTTACCTCCTTAACTTCTTTCTTATTTATTTTATAGTTTGATTTTTCTAGTTCTGAGAGAGCAAGGTTGAGATCCCCCACTAGTATAGTTTTGCTGTCTATTTTTTCTTGCACCTCTGTTAATTTCTCCTCTAGGAATTTGGATGCTATTCCACTTGGTGCATATATGTTTAGTATTGATATTGCTTCATTATCTATGGTATCCTTTAGTAAAATATACTTTCCTTCCTTATCTCTTTTAATTAGATCTGTCTTTGCTTTTACTTGATATGGGATCAGGATTGCTACCCCTTCTTCTTTTTTTTTTTTTTTTTTGTTCACCTGAAGCATAATAAATTCTGTTCCAGCCCATTACATTCACTGTGTATGAATCACTCTGCTTTAGATGTGCTTTTTGTAAACAACATATTGTAGGATTCTGGCTTTTATTCCAGTCTGCTATCTGCTTCCATTTTATGGGAGAGTTCCTCCCATTCACATTCACAGTTAAAATAACTAATTCTTTATTTCCTGCCATCTTATTTACCCAAAGTTATGTTTTTCTCTTTCTTTTCCCCTTTCTCTCTTCCCCCCTCCCCTATATTTTGCTTTTGATGACCACCTCCCTCAAACAGTCCTCCCTCCTTTGGAGCCCCTCCCCTTTTTTTACACCTTTCCCATAATTCTTGTATTTTCCCTTCTATTAGTCTTTCCCTTTCTTTTCCCACCTTCCCTCCCTCTTTCCTATAAGGTGGGACAAGTTTCTCTGTGAAACCAAATATGCCTAATATTCTTTCTTAGAGTCAAATCTGATGAGAGTAAGATTCTCATAATGCTTATTCCCCTCCCTTCTTTCCCTCAATTATAATAGGTTTTCTTTGCCTCTTTGTGAGATATAATTTCTTTTATTTTACCTCCTTTTCCCTCTTTTTCCAGTATAATCCCCTTTCCACCTCTTGTTACTTTTTCATATTATCAAAATAAAATAAAATTATACCCGCATTCTCTAAGCATTCCCATAATAGAAATATAATTCTCAAGAGTACTTTCCCTTTTACTTTTTTATGCTTCTTTTGCATTATGTGTTTGGAGATCAAATTTTTTGTTTAAATCTGGTCTTTTCATTAGAAATAGGTGAAATTCACCTACATCATTAAATATCCATCTTCTTCCCTGAAAAATAATTCTCATTTTAGCTGGATAGTTTATTCTTGGCTGTAATCCAAGTTTCTTTGCCTTTTTGGAATATCAGATTCCAGGCCCTTTGATCATTTAAAGTGGAAGCTGATAGATCCTAGGTGATCCTAATTGTGGTTCCTCAGTATTTGAATTATTTCTTTCTGGCTGCTTGCAATATCTTTTCCTTGGTGTGATAGTTCTGAAATTTAGCCATGATATTCCTTGGGGATTTAATCTGGGGGTCTCTTTTAGGAGGTGATCAGGGAATTATCTCAATGGCTATTTTACCTCCTGATTCGAAAACATCAGGGCAGTTTTCTTTTATGATTTCCTGTAAGATAGTGTCTAAGTTCTTTTTTTTTTTTTCCATCATGACTTTCAGGAAGTCCAATAATCCTTAGATTGTCTCTCCTAGATCTATTTTCCAGGTCAGTTGTTTTTCTTAGGAGATATTTCATAATTTCTTCTATTTTTTCATTTTTTTTTGGTTTTTGTTTGATTCTTGAAGTCTCATTGAGTTATTCACTCGCATTTGTTCAATTCTAATTTTCAATGTATTATTTTCTTCAGTTACCTTTTTTAGCTCCTTTTGTAATTGGTCAATTGAATTTTTTTGTTCCTTGCATTCTTTTTTCACCAATTTTGTTTTTCAGTGAATTGGTGTCTTTTTCATATCTCTTTTGTAGAGCATTACATGCTTTTTCCATTCCTTCTTGCAATAATCTCATTTCATTTCCCCATTTTTCTTCTAACTCTCTTTTAAGATCCTTTATGCAATCTTCCAGGTAAGCCTTGTGAGATGAGGACTCACTTTGTCATATTCATGCTCATGTCTCACTTTGAGGCTTCCTCTGGAGTTGCTTTACCTTTAGGAAACTTAGGATCTGAGGTATGTTCTCTCTCTCCATAAATGCTGTCTCTGGTGAGAGTTCTTTTTAGTTTTTTATTCATTTTTTTAAGGCTTGAGGTCTGTTCAAAGCAAAGTAGTGAGAACTGCTTTAATTTGCCCTGGTGCAGTTCTATTGATTGATTTCTGGTGCTAGGTAATTGGGGCTAGGTCCAGTGTTCTTCCCGGGTTCAGTGGTTTACAATTTACCTTTTATAAAAGGCAAATCTCCAAACCACCTGCTTGTAGCCAGTTCAGAGTAGCCTAAGAGGCTCATAGAAGTTTCCCAGGTGCCTCAAAACTGCAACCTTCCAACTCCCAGCCCCAGCTTCCTGCCCCAGTTTCTCTGTGCTGAGGTCTAGACTCAGAAGACTGTCTCCCTGCCAGATTGACACAGACCTGTTCTGAAGTTCTTCCAAGGTAATTTCTTTTGGGAATGTGTTGTATTCCAAATATTTGTGGATGCTTTGACTTCAAAACCAGTTTAGAGGCTTAATCTGCTGTTGGTTTGAGAGAAGGTCAGAGGAAGTCACAGAAAGTGTGTCTGTTCTCCACCATCTTGGCTCCCTAGCCTAAAGTCTTAACGACTAAAAATTGCTATGATCCCTTCAACATTTGATATTTCACATATCTTTTTGTATCTTTTATTTACTTCAATTTAGCAACACAGAAAGGATATATTGGGTTTCTGGTGGATAATTTTTCTCCAATCACCATTTTGGAAGAAGTAAAGTTTATAACTTTTCTTAAATCTTTGTATTCTCCCCTTTTAGTCCTAGTGAGAATCAATCCCTTGATGCCTTCAAAATTGTGCCATTATGTGCATGAACTTCTTCTGGCTATATTTTACCAAGTTTAGTTGTTTTTTTTTTTTTTTTCATTCTTGTTTCTTCAGTGCCATTTCCACTTCTTCATGTATTAAGTACATTAAGGATTAAGTTATTAGTATTTAAAAAAGAATAAAAGTATGATAGTTCCACTTTCACAGTGACAAATTTTCTTACAAAAATTTTTACAGAAAATTTCTATTTTTCTCTTGGTTCCCCTTCAGTTTCATTTTAATTAGCATTGTAATAGACATTGCTTACTTGAGTCTTTAGCCATACTTATTAAACTTCTTTTTTCCTTTATTAATTCTCACTGCTTTATGAAATAATGATCCTTATAATCTCTGAGCATCCTAATCCAAAATTTTTTTGACATGAATTTATATCCTAAACTGTTCTTCTTGGCTGCTACATCATTTCTCTCAGGAAAGATCTTAAATGTTTTCTGGTTGAGATTATTTCTAGGCTCTTTTTGTATCTTCATTATGAAAATTGATTTACAACAATTAAACTTCCTTCAGAAATGTCATAGTTATGCACATGTCTATTCTTTTATCTATTTCCAATTTTGGGGAATCACCAATAGTTTTTTTTAAATAACACAGGGTTGAGTCACCTCAACTGCACACCATAACTTCTATTTTTTTATAGTTTGGTATTGATTTTGATTTTTGTTTTAACAAGTCAATGGTCAGACACAGGCTTCTGGCTGAAGAATTACTCCTAGTATCTAGTATTTATCTATCCATTTAAATACAATTACTTTTAATTTTTAGGATATTTTATAATTGGTATATCTAGAACTTCCTAATTTTTTTAAAGAATGTATTAATGATATCAAGGTGTAGATTTTCTGTGTAGTCTAGAAGCCTTTGGTCTCTTCTCATCTCTTACCCAAATGATGCTTTCTCTATTTTGTTGTCCTTTCTTGCATTTGTCTTTATAATAAAATAATGTAACATACTACTGAATTCATTTTAGAACTTTTCTTCCTTCTTATCTTCTATAATAAATGGCACACAAGCAATAATGGTTTTCATAGGGGCTGTTTTTATAAGTGTTTATTTTAAACACTGAAATTGGAGATGACCAAATGTACTATGAAATAATGTTTATTGTTGTTTTTGAATACAATAAAACTAACTCCACCAAGTTTATTTTCTTCTCCTTGGGTGCCTTGTGAGTCATTCTTCCATTTATCAGTCACTTCCTTTTCTTTTCTGTTTTAATTGATTCAAGAAGGTCAAGATTGGTTCAGTTTCCTGAGGTGTATATCCATTGGTCTTTGGACTACATTTACAATATCAACAGAATGCAAGTTTTACATTTATCTAAAACTGAGTGAGTTTTAGTACCCTTGGCTTTTCATTCTACCACTTTGTCACCATCACTGAAGAAATAGAAAGGGATTGCTCAAGAATTAGGGACATTTTATATTTGTCTTGATTTCATGGGTTGACATAGACAATGAATTCCTTGCCAAATGTTCAGCTTACTGGAAACTAATCTTTTTGTATTTAGCCAGACTGCTACTTGGAAAAACAGATAGTTTATTATCAGTTCTACACTTGGAGCCTTTCCACCTTCATAGTTTGCTAAAGTTTCCCTCAGCTGATACAATCTTTAACATGCAGGATGATCTCTATGCCACATAAGGCATTAGAAACATTGTGTCCAGAAAAGAAATGTGTAGTAGTTGTGCTATGTTCTGTCAGTCAGAGTGCAGTTGTATTGAGTTAGTTTTGAGCACCTCATTTTAGGAAATATATTGATAAATGAAAGTAGAGGTAAAAAACTGTGATTAGGGGGCAGCTAGGTGGCTCAGTGGATAGAGTACCAGCCCTGAAGTCAGGAGGACCTGAGTTCAAATCTGATCTCAGACACTTAACAGTCCCTAACAGTGTGACCTTGGGCAAGTCACTTAACCTCAATTGCCTCAGCAAAAAAAAAGCAAAAAAAAAAAAAGAAAGAAAGAAAACTATGATTAAGATCATGAGAGGACTAAAGACTATATCATTAAGATAGGTTAAAGGAACTGTGATTGGGAAGACAAAAGGAAATGAGATCTGCCTTCAAGAAGTTTAAGGGATGTGATGTGGAAAGATTAGATTTGTTCTTTTTGTACCCATAAGTTTTCTCATCTGTAAAACAGTTATAATAGCATTTACCTCCTAGGGTTACTAGGAAGATTAAATGAGATAACATATGAAAAGTACTTTGTTAACTTTAAAATACTTTATATTTCTTATTAAAACTAAGAATGATGAATGATGAACGAGCATTTTGTGGATAGGAAATGCCAGCCAAGGCCATGTGTCTTTTACAGATGACCCCCCTCTGCCCCTGAAGAAGAAGAAGAAGAAGTAATAGTAGTAGTAGTAGTAGTAGTAGTAGAAGAAGAAAGAAGTGATAGTAGTAGTAGTAGTAGAAGAAGAAGAAAGAAGTGATAGTAGTAGTAGTAGTAACAGTAGAAGAAGAAGAAGAAGTGATAGCAGTAGTAGTAATAGTAGGAGAAGAAAGAAGTAGAACTCGCAGAAGAAGAAGAAGTAGTAGTAGTAGAAGAAAAAGAAAAAGAACAATAACAGCAACAACAATGGAGAGAGAGAGAAAAAAAGGAATAAGAAAGGAGAGAGTGATACAATTTTGGGGACAGTAATAAGGCAGGAGAGGGGAAAGAAGAAAAAAGAGGAATAAATTCACTAGATCATAGTAGCATTGACAATCAGAGAAAACTCAGAAACCTATCCATGCAAATCTTGAGCAGTTCAGTGAGCTAGCCAATTTCTAACTGTTCATGATTTTATTAACTTTGAGATAGCAGTGCCTTTCACTTGTATTTGACCAGCCATCCTCTCTATAGGAATCAAAAGTCCCAAGACTTCTGCTTCTTATTGTTTCTGCATCCTATTATTTTTTTCTGCTGGGAAAAAGTTATTGATTTTTGTCTTTCATTTTCAAAGAGTACTGATAACATCATGAGGGTGATATCTTGACTTGTTTGTGAACTGGATTTAAGTAAGGTAGAGTTGCACAAAGTCATTGACCTCACTCTCTCTTCCTGAGTCATCCAAGTTCATTGGTAGGAAAAAAGTCAAGAAGACTGGTGATGGCCAGAGTTGTACTTCATAGCGATTGCTTCAGCTGTCTTCATGGCTATTGGAATAAATTGTTGTCATTTCCCCCTAGTTTCAGGGGAAGTCTTCACATACTTGGAGTAGACTTACTCATCGACAGGATTAATACCTGTCAGTTATCCTTAACCTGGTTTACCTCATTTGCCCAGATGGCTTTTCTGGGGTTCATTGCTCATTCTATAGCTGAGAAAAGCTACACTTTTCTTTAACCTTCTTGACAGTAAAAGGACTCTTGATAAATCCTCTTTCAGATTTTGAGGGAATGGAAATGATTGTTTTCTTGTTCAAAGTACAATGCAAACAACCCAGGTCTCTTGAATTATAAGGAGCTAATAAATTTTATTGTGATGTATTGTGATTATATGATACTCATAAATATGTGGAAAATGGGGTTTGCAATTTCATCCTTTGGCTTTGTCTCATTCTAAGTTAAGCTTTTGTTAGGAAATTTTACTTGAAGTTACATTGTTCTCACACCTCATGCTCTATGAACCCTTGTGCATATCTTGGGCACTTGCTCTTACTTTCCTTGTGATGACCATAGGGAAATAAATATTTGGTTTTTGTATATGCAATATAGAATTTTATTAGGTTCTTAATCAGGATTCTTCAGTGCTGGTATTATTGAATAAAAGACCTATTAGAACACAGATCACAACACTGACTCCAATTTTTTTGATCTGGGACTATAGATCCAACCTTGTACATTCCTTGATTCTTTTGCATAAATCCATAAGAGTTCCTGCCTTCCAATATCTCCCTGACTTACAGTAATTCTCATTAATACTCTCTGCTTCTTTCAAATACATTCAATTTTTTTTCTTTGAATCCCATGGTTATCTCATCTGTCAATAACCCTCATGGCAAAATCTATATATATATCCTGTGACTAGTTTTTGACAGCACCTCAATGTCAAGAATGTGTATGCATTCATTAAATAAAGCTATTAATTTATAGATAGTTGCATCTTGGCAGAGATTCTAAAATATCCTCTTTCTAATTCCACCCAGCCACCCTTCTAGATCCCTCTTGATTTTTAATTCCCCAAACACTAAAATTTAAAAACTTTTGTACAGTAGAAAAAGTGTACTGGAGTCAGGGAACCTGAGTTTCAAGACTGATTTGGTCACTTGCTACTTGTCTAACACTGAGCAAGTCAACCGTCTCTTGGTCTCAGTTTTTTAATACATAAAAATAAAGAAATCTGATTGACTAAATGGTATCCAATGTATCTTCTACTTCTAAACTATATTATGATAATGCTGTATAGGCTCTCTGTCCTTGTTAGAGACATCAGTCCACTTTTTCATCTCCCAATGGGTTTTTAAGAGTTTGAAGGAGTTTGGCAGTGGACTTCTCAAATTCTCCCAGTAGGGGGCTGTCTTCAGTCATGAATGACATTATCTACTAGGCAGTCTGCCCATTTAGATTTGAGAGAAGAAACCAACTTCTACAGTGATTGGAGGGAAATGTTGAGGCTGAAGTTTTAGAAATGTTCTAAGTTTGGTTAGAAACCATGACCAACTTCTTTTTTTAAAAATTATTTTATTTTATTTTATTTTTTTAAATTTTATTTTATTTGCAAAACATATGTATGGGTAATTCTTCAACATTAACCCTTACATAGCTTTCTGTTACAGATTTTCCCCCCCAACTTCCCACCCCTCCCCTAGATGGCAGGATATCCACTACATGTTAATTATGTTAAAATACTTGACAAATTGAATATATGTATACATATTTCCAAACTTATTGTTGTGCAAGAAAAATTGTATCTACATAGAAGACATATTAGATAAAGGCAACACAATGTAAGCAAACATCAATCAAGGGTATGAGAATGTTATGTTGTGGTCCACATTTCACATCCCTCTCTCTGGGTGCATATGGCTTTCTTCACTGAACAATTGGAAGTGGTTTGAAACATTTCATTGTTGAAGAGAGCCATGTCCATCAGAATTGATCGTTATATAATATTGTTGTTGCCGTGTATAATGATCTCCTGGTTCTGCTGATTTCACTCAGCATCAGTTCATGCAAGTCTCTCCAGGCCTCTCTGAAATTGTCCTGCTGGCACGACCAACTTCTGAACTCATTCATTAAATTTCTTCAAGGGGATTATTGTATTGTCAGAAGGCTGAAAAGTAGCTCTTACTACTGCCTGAACCAATATATTTCCCCCCTCCTTTTTATCTTTTATCTACTCTTAAATATAGTTTTCCTATTGTAGCATATCTGCTTCTAGGAAAGTACTATCTAATTGGCTTATACTTCTAAATGTACCTAGAAACTATTATAGCCAGGGAATTACCAGGCTTTATTAAACTATTTCTTATGAAAAAGTAGTTCTTTGGTTAAGTTAATTTCCAATTTTTGATGAATGTTTGCATATTTACCTTTGAGCTACCTTTTCCTCCAAAAATCATGCTCAATAATGAACAATCCTGTTTTGAAGATCAAAGATTTGGAGCTTAAGAGTACTAAGGAGGTGGTTTTTTTTATTTATTTTTTTTTGTTCTAACTCGCTCATTTTAGAAGAGGAAATGGCCTCAAGAAAGGTTTCATGATAAGACAGGCCATAGCAGAGTCAAGATCTAAACTCATCTCCTTTAAGTACACAGCCAATATTCTTTTCATTCTACCATAATAAGTATAATCTGTTAGCTGAATGCACTGCTACAAAAGTCAAATGATTGGAAGTTCATTAGGCTCTTGAAGCCTTTTTTAAAAATCAAAGCATGAGAATGTGAAAGAAACTTACTATTAGATCCCATGTCATACATCTTTTACTTTTCCTACTGTGCCATTTAGACAGGGCTAGTCTTTCGGAAAACTATAAAGTAGATGAAATATATTTCTGACACTTCCACAACTCTCCTTTATATGTTTATTCTATTACCTCTATATTCTTTCAAAACTTTCCTTCAGAGTTCAGTAGCCCTGTTTTCTACTCTACCTATGGATATTCCCTTCTCCCTACAAATACCTAGTCTCTGGTGAGAATCTGCTATCACTTCTCTTTTGTATAAATTAGATAATAACTTGCCTAAAGCATTGTTCATGCATAGGCTATCAGAACTGTCACTGAAAAGTCCTAAGCTCATGCTGGAGGTTTGTACATACTGTGCTGGGCATAAGTTCTGAGTAAATATGCTCTCCAGGGTTTCTGAAAAGTTATGTAAATCAATTCTCCTCTCTATAGGAGCAGTGCTAAATCATTGTCCTGGAATGTGTAGATTTGGGATCTATCTAACTAGAATTTAATTTTGAGAACTGCCCATCCTCAAAAGTTTTGTCTCCTTATTTGAACTTTGTTTTTTTTTTTTTTGTTTTTTTGTTTTTTTGCTTTTGTTTTTGTGAATTCTAGTACTGTGATCTTGGCATGAGATGGTTGGGGCTAAGGAACAGGAATAAGGATTTATATGGCACCTACCATGTGCAAGGCACTATGCAAAGTGTTCTACAAATATTATCTTATTTGATCCTCAAAAGAACTCTACAAGATAGGTGGTGTTACTAATATGTTAGCTGAAGAAACTGAGTCAAACAGATTATGTGACTTGCTCAGGTGACAGAGCTATAAATGTCTGATGTTGGATTTGAAATCAGGTTTTCCTGATTCTGAGCCCAGTGATCTTTCTACTGTGCCACCAAGCTGGAATTGCTTCTCTACATAAGCAGACAGATATGTTTGGATATTCTATGTAGCATGAATTTGGAGCATAGAATCAATGAGGAAATAAATAGTACATAAAAATAAAGAATAATATATGGTAAACATATAAAATATCTACCAAGTGGCTCTGTAAGTCTGCCATTTTTCTAGACCTTGGGATTCTCTTTGGATTTAGGATTGATCTGGATTCAAAAGTTCTAAAAATTATATAGTTTGAGGTTATTTAATTCTTTACTGGTGCTCTACTTTGACTAGGCAAAGGAGTGGATGCTTGACTCACTAGGTTTAGAGGCACAATCTCTAGAAGATCAGTGGATCCCAGATTGAGATATAGAATGGACTATTAAAAATATATAGCTTGTGGGGGAACATTGAGTTAAGATCTACTTGGACTTAGCATAGTATGGGATATGGAACTTGGTTTTAACTCTCTTGTTATTTTAAGAAATCTCTGGACCCTTCTGACCACAATGAAAGCCACCGTGGGGGAAGGTGGGTTGCAAGGGAAACTATTATCACTGTCATTGCTTCTCTCACCTTTACAGTCACTAAACATTTCCTACTATAGCCATTTCTCTTCATTTTCTGCTACTACTCCCAGACATATCCTTTTTATTTGAGAAATACAGTGGGGAAGGAGCAAAACATGGGAGAGAGATGGTAATTTGACTTTTACCTCTTCTAAGGTGCTTGAATACTTATCTCTGATTGTGACCTGATAGATATTGCCTTGTCATACAGCCACTTCAGATATAAATGAGAGTTGGTAAGAGGAGGTATTTATGTAGATGAATTGGGGAACTTCCCTAGTACTTCTTAAATTAAATTGAATAGAAAGAAGGCTATCTAATCCATTTATTAATATATCTAGTTTTCTCAGATTCACCTTTCTCTTAAAACATGGGGAATTTTTAAATTTCTTTTATACTTTCAGGCTTCAAGGATTGATTGGGGAAGAAATATGATAAATATTAGCCTAACATAGTAGTGCAGTTCAACTGGAGAGATATGAAGACAATAGTTGTAGTAAGTAGCTCTGAAGAATACAGTAGCCTCTACATCATGCTGGGTCTGCCTTCAGTTAGTACAAATAAGCAGAGACTAACAGAGTAGTGCCAAAATATTTTTGATATTTGAAAGCTAACCAAATAGTGCTTGGTGTAAGTGATTGTATTTCCATTGTGCTCTGAGCATTTTCTTGGGGTAGGTGAGCAAGGAAATCTTGTTTGTTGAGGACTGTTGTTGCAGAGCTGCATGACATATTGGTCACAAAAAAACAACAAAAAAGATTTGGTGAAGATGAATGTAGAACTAAAGGTAAATGAATGCAGCAATCTTGACAATACCCTGTAGAGTATCTCTTACTCTTTAGGGCATTCCTTTTTCCTGGTCTATAAAAATCAGAAATCCTTTGAAGGTATCAATGATTTTTCATTTTGTCCTTGTTTGCTCAGTACCTGAACACTACTACCATGCACATACTAAGAATATAATTAATACTTGCTCATTGTATTATACTGAATTGGAAAAAAGCAAATTTCTTTGAAAAAGAATTTGCAGCATTAACAGCCTCAAATGAGGAAACAAGGAAAAGGGTATTCAAGCAGAAAATAGTAGAAAAAGTGAAATAGTAAGGACTTTTCCTTCTTTATTTTATAAATTGAAATATTACAGATTTGTAAGGAAAGAAGTTTCTAATAATCCATTCTGGCTTTATTTATGTAATTTTGAAAATTTTCAGTCTATCTCAAATGTATCTGTTTTATAATTAATGAGTATGTGAGATACCATGCAAGATAAATTTCTCTAGATGTCACTGATCTATTTAGTCATTTATTTTGTAGTACATGACTTGACATGAAATTGAACAATTTGGATAGTGATTTTTCTTCCAAGCATCAGAGTACCTCAGCCAGAAAGTTGACACTTTAATCTTTATTGGTTTTTGAAGAAAAGCTTTGAAACTTGGCTAGTTATTGACATGGATTATATGACCTGGGTCTAAAAGACACTGATCAATTAATATAGGAGTGCAAGATGAAAGTGAATTAATCTATCTAACAATCTGTGTTGTTTTAACAGTTATATTGATGTCTGGTTGCCATTTTTAAAAAAAGTATATTAATGAAAATTTGTCCATGTCTAATGTGGGAATTTGTTTTGCTTGACAATGTATATTTGTTACAAGGTGGTTTCTTTTTTCCCAATGGGAGGGGTGGGATTTTTGTTAATGAAAAAATTAAAGTAAAACAAAGAAAATTTGCTTTCTTTTAAATGTTCCTTTCTTTTAAATGAATTTTGCCTTCTTTCCCACAAATTCTTATTCAAGATATCCTTTTCTATAGGATTCAAAGCTCATCTACAAGAAGGCTTTTTCTTATATATCCTACTGCTTTCCCTTTCACTTCCTTTCCACTTCTATATTTAATATGTGAGGTATTGTTTTACACTTGTTAACTTTCTAATTGTTCTGAAGTTCTTTTCATTAGAGTCTAAAATAAAATGTTAATCACCTGAGAGAAATGGCCATGTAATCTCTATTTTTATTTTGTACTGTTTCCCCCATTACAAAGAGGACATATAATAGGTATTTAATAAATACTTGCTAAATGGCTGATAAGGGAAGGATTCTTATTAGCAATGCAATTACTGAAATAATGACAATTAATTTTCTTGTTTAATTTAGATTTTGATAACCTCATTTCCCTTGATCTTTCTAAAAGATAATTAATTTTTGACTGTTGAAAACTTAACTTACTGGTCATTGCAATAAACCAGAAAAAATTAGACTTGGCATAATGAATAGAGTGCTGGACTTAGAGCTAGGAAGCTTTGAGTTTGAATTCCACTTGTGAAACTAGCTGAATAATGCTTGGAAAATTACTTAACCTCTCTTAATTTTAATTTCTTCATTTATAAAATTGGTAGATAATAAATAATAACAATAAAAAACTACTTAAGAGAATTGTTGTGAAAAATCAAATGAGATAATATATGTAAAAAGCTTTGTAAAACTTAAAGTGCTATATGCTATGCAATATAATATATGATTCATATATAATATGAATTATTATTTGCAAGATGAAATCCTGATAAACACTCTCTGAGTAGAAATATACACACAAACACAATACATATACATGCATATATAAATGCACATATTTATATGGATATTCATGTATTGTATATAGGTATATATGTATAGATTCACACACACCAATATACATATACAATGTCTATGTCTAAACATATATGCACACAATATGTATATGTGCTTATACACATATAAACACATGAATATTCACACATGCACACAATGTATATGTACACAAGGCAGTATGCACATGTATATAGGTGCATTTATAAATGTATATGCCCTATAAACATGTGCCTACACACATATGTATACATATATATCTACATATATACTGTATTGTGTATATGTACATATATACCTATACCTATATGTGTACATATATACACATATTTGTGTGTCTGTGTCTGTTTGTATATGTAAGAAAATAGAGCACTGATAACCCAGGGAAGTTAGAGCATTTTTTCCCATTAATGAGGCCCACTATTAGACTTCCAGGGACAAGGTTCAGACTTTGGAGAATTTGTCTTTTGAAAAGAAGAATCAAGTTCTTTTTCTTATTGTTTCTAACAGATATTCATATATGCCACTGAGAATGCATATTCTGACCTAGATGAGCCTAGTATTAGAAACCAAGTCTCTAATTATTTTGCTTTGTTTTTCTTTCTGGATAACTAAATATCAGAGATGATCTCTTTGTTATTTGCTTGGGAGTTTAGAAGTTCTTAAATTCCTCAGATTTGACTAACAATGGGAGACACTTTTTATAAACATGCTTCCCCCCCCCCCAAAAGAGATTCCAAGTCATGCTCTGACATCAGGAAATGACTTACCTTGAAGGTGCTGTTCAGACAGTGCAGAGCTAAGGTGAAAGCAAAATAGTTGTTTTCTTGTTTTAAGCATCAAACTCTTAGGAGAATATAATTAGAGCTGTGGTTTTATAGTTCCTGTTTTAAATCATTGTCAATGTGCTCAAAACTTACAAGCTAAATCTAATGGGGGAGACAATGAATTTGAGGGGTGGTGGCCAGGAAAATGTATTTTGTTTAGGGAAGCCATAGAGATGGTGACATAGGTCAACTGATTACCTTGTCCTTTCTAGGAATAGAAGTGTTTTCATATTAATTTTATTGCAGTTCCTCTTTTCAATTGGTCTTAAAATTTTAGGATTTTTTGATATCTTTTGTTTAAAAATATGAAAATTTCCCCTAGAATCTTTCCTTCTTGTACTCTATGATAGGATCAGAGTTCCTGGTTTCCTTTACAATAGGATTTAATCTCCTGAAAAGGCAATAAAGTTGTCCTAGAGCCTGATTGCCCTTCTCCACTTGACATAGCTTTCTGCTCACCTTAGAGGATAAAAGTCTTACCATTTGGAGCTAGGAACCCTGAAGCTTAATGGATGTCTGAAGACCATGGTGATCATTGTACTTTGCTTCCCTGTCCAGAGCTTCCATCTGGGGATGAGATGGGATGTATATAATGAAATAAAATGTCACTGCATCTTTGTTGTATATCCTTTTTGTATGAGGGCAAAGGAAACCTCCTTTTGATAACTGTTCAATGACTTACAAGTGTCCCATTTTGTGTTAAAATGGATCCTGAATTAACAGGATTCTGGTATTAGGCCCGTCCCTAATGCCATCTGAGAGTATCATTTCACATACGAAGAATATTTAAAAAAAAATAAAAGAAAATAAGAGATCAGGAAAACTGGTCAATATGTCAAAAGGGTCTCAAAAAATGTGCAATTCACCACATCCACAGGCTTCTCACATCTGCAAAGGAGTGGCAGTTGGGAGTCTTTCTCTGTCTCTTATTTGGAGTTTGATTATTTTGTGGTTGTTCTTTATTTTACATTGTTGCAGTCATCTGTATTACTTCTATGCTTAATTTATTTGGCATCCCTTTTATCTCTGTATTAATATATAATATTAATATATTGTTCAGACTATGGAAAGTTGTTAGATGGATAGTCCATTGAGTGGGTCCACTAGTACAGATATTTTGGATATAAATTCCAAATAGATAATGACTTATCAATACAATTGAATAGGATTAAGAGAGCAGGCTTGATTTCATTTAGAACATTTAATAGCATTTTCAGATTCCAAGCCATTTTCTAAAATAAAACATCCTCCTTTTAATATCAATATTCTTCAAGTGTTGCTATGTGGCTGTGAATCACAGATTATGCAATTTCTAAATAATCAGATTGTGGATTACCCAAAGGTAAATGAAAGGAAGTGTAGGATGCATCATATTATCAATGACGATTTCTGTGCAAGAAGTGATATAAAAGATATCATACAGGAGATGCATAATTTGAAAAAAAAAAAGGTCATTTAGTGTGAATGACAGAGATAACCCTTCTGCTGTACTGGCACCCACAAAATGTTAAAAGAACTAAAGGCTGGAATATAACACATTGGGTTGTTCTCCTATGGGAGAGTAAAGAAGATATGAGCAAAAGTCACACAGAAGCAGAAAGTATGATTAAATTTTAATCAAAGTACATCAAAGGAAATACAGATCAAATGAAGCTTTGACATATTTCAGAGGAAATAGAATTAATATGCTATGGACTAAAGTTATATGGCATTAAATCCACTCAGAAGGGATAGGAAGCTTCCAAGAATAAAATTTTGGAGATACTAAGAGAAAAAAGAAGAGGAAAAGGGTGATGTAAAGGTATACAGAATTCAGTAATCAACTTAGGCTTTTTTTTTTAAAGGGTTTTCTTTTTTTGTTTTTTAACTTTTATTTTATAATTTTCAAATGTGTTTTTATTTTCCTTTTTACTGTGGATGCTTCTTGTAATTATGAGAAACATTTAAAAAACCCTTTTGTTTTCTCTATAAATATTAAGAAATATTACTTTTCTGATATGAAAAAAACAAGCCTATCCTTTGTACCTTTTAGAAAGTGGATAGGACAAAAAGACCTTTCTTAGGGAAATGAATTAATTGTGGCAACTAGAATTTATAACAAAGAAAATTTTTGTCTTGTTAAAATATTGCCTGTCTTATTCTTGAAGTGATTTTACTACCGAACCATCTAAGGGAAAGTCAAGAAATGGCTTGAATATTAGATTAATATTAAATTAAATTAAATTGTTTCTGGAGTATTTGTGCCTAAAATTCAAAGAATAAGATTAATACAAACACATACATTTTGCTTTGACAGTTAAATGGTATTATTAGAGACACTAATGGGAAGCCAGCATGGGCATAGGACCTCTTGTATTGTTTTAGATAAAGATTTAATCAATATTTTATTTTCCCCAATTACATATAAAACAAATTTTAAATTAATTTTTCAAAAACAATTTGAGTTCCAGTTTCTCTACCTCTTTCCTTCCCCTTTTTCTTATTGAGAAGAAAAGCAGATTGACATAGATTATACATGTGCAGTCATGCAAAACCATATTTCCATGTTAGTCATGTTGTGACAGAAAACACAGACAAAGAAATAAACCTCAAGAAAAATAAAATTAAAAAAAAAGTATGCTTTGATCTGCATTCAAACTCTCCACCAGCTCTTTCTCTGGAAATGGATAGCATTTTTCATCACAAATGTTTCAAAATAGTCTTGCATCCATATATTGCTGAGAATAGCTAAATCATTCACAGTTGAGCATCATACAGTATTGCTGTTATATACAGTGTTCTCTCAATTCTGCTCAATTCACTTTGCATCAGTTCATATAAGTCTTTCTAATTTTTTTTTCCTGAGAGCATCCTGTTCTTTATTTCTTATAGAAAAGCAGCAATTCACCACAATCATATACCACAACTTGTTTAGTTGTTCCCCAATTAATGGGTATTTCTTTAATTTCCAATTCTTTCCCACTAAAAGAGTTGCTATAAATAATTTTGTATATATGGGCTTTTTAAATTTTTTTAATCTTTATAGGATATAGACCTATTAATAGAATTGCTGGGTCAAAGGTTATGGAGTTTTTATAGACCTTTGGGCATAGTTTTAAATTGTTCTCCAGAATGTTTAAATCCATCTACAACTTTATCAACAATGCATGTCCAATTTCCCTACATCCTTTTCAACATTTGTCTTTATCTTTTCTGATATAACCCGTATTATTGTTGTAGGATGGTAGCTCAGAATTGTTTTAATATACATTTTTCTAATCAATAGTAATTTAGATTTTGTTATGATTATGACATTGATTACTTTGCCTGAAAACTGCCTATTTATATCCTTTGATCATTTATTATTTGAGGAATGGCTCTTATTTGTACAGATTTGACTCAGTTCTCCATGTAGTTGAGAAATGAGGCTTTTATCAGAGAAAAATTTTTTTATGATTATGATTACTGTGTTTCTCTCTATGCTACCTCCTCCCCTTCCTCATTTATCCTACCATTTCTCCCTGTCCATCCTCAAAAATGTATTACTACTTCCCCAATTCTCCTTCCCTTCTATCAGCCCCTCCTTTTAGCCTCTTCCCCTCCTACTTTCTTGTAGAGTAAGAGAGATTTTTATCCCCAACTGAGTGTGTATATTATTCTGTCTCTGTGCCAATTCTGATGAGAATAATAATGTTCATGATCTCCCCCTCTATCTCCCATCTTCTCCTTTACTATAAAAGCTCCTTTATGTTTCTTTTTTGTGAGCTAATTTATTTCATTCTACTTTCTTTTTCCTCTTCTTTTAGTGTATTCCTCTTTCTTACTCCTTATTTTAATTTTTTTGGATAATCATCCCATTGTATTCAAATCACACCTATGCCTTATGTCTATGTATATTCCTTCTAACTGCCCTAATAATGAGAAAGTTCTTAGGAGTTACAACTATCATCTTCCAATAAACAGTTTAATCTTTCTGAATCCTTCATGATTTTTCTTTCTTGTTTAACTTTTTATGATTCTTTTGAATCTTGTGTCTAAAAGTCAAAATTTATATTCAGCTCTGATCTTTTTATCAGAAATTCTTGAAAATTCTCTATTTCGTTGAATGTTCATTTCTCTCTTACCCCCTCCAAAGTATTATATTTAGTTTTTCTGGGTAGGTGATTCTTGGTTGTAATCCTAGCTCCTTTGCTTCTGAATATCATATTCCAAGTCCTCTCACTCACTACCTGACTAGTTTTCTGATATTTGAATTGTTTCTTTCTTTCTGCTTGCAATATTTTCTCTTTGACTTGGGAGCTCTGGAATTTGGCTATACTATTCCTGGGAGTCTTCATTTTGGGATTTTTTTCAATTTTTATTTTATTTTACTCTGCTCTAGAATATCGGGACAATTTTTCTTGAAAGATGTTGTCTAGGCTTTTTTTTTTTTTTTTTTTTGCTGGGGTTAAGTGACTTGCCCGGCAAACACAAAGCTAGGAAGTGTTAAATGTCTGAGGTCACATTTGAATTCAGGTCCTCCTGACTCCAGGGCTGGTGCTCTATCCACTGTGCCACCTAGCTGCCCCATCTAGGCTTTTTAAAAAAATCTTTTCTTTCAGGGAACTCAATCATTTAAAAATTATCTTTCCTTGATCTATTGTAACTTTCTATGGCCAGGATCTTTTTTTTTTCTTTGCTTGCCTATTTCTTAGCCAATTTCTTGACTTTTAACTTTATGCTAAAGTCGTGGTAGGGACACTCTCTTAAGCTTCAGATTTTTTATATGACTGTTTTCAGAGCTAGTTCTGAAGTTCTATAAGTTTTCAAGGTGATACAATCTAAGGATATGCATGTTTATTACTCTCATGGGCCTGTGCTCTGTTCTGTGATTAACCACAAGTACTCTGGAATTGAGACCAGGGTCCTAGTTCCCTTGTGATTGCAAGTTCTGATGTGCTAGTGTTCCTCGTTGCCCAGAGACTATGACCTGGATTTGATTATGGGCAAAGCAACAGAAGCCTGCCCCCAGTTCCAGCAAAGGATAATTTTATTATAATTTACTGTAAGTTCTCCTGTGCAGATGCTCTTTAAAATTTTTTTTTTAAGTTTTGTTCATCTCTACTTCTTTACTTACTTTACTTACTGTTTGAGACCTCTGGAATCTGCCCTTGGTTTAGTCAATCCCAAGGTCTGCTATAATTTGCTGGGGCATGGCTTGCATTGGCATAGTCTACAATGGACTGTACTCCACTCTTACCCTGTGTGACAGACTTTTCCTGCTGATCTTTTAAGTTGCAGTGGGCTGGAAAATTATTTTACTCTATTCTTTTGTGGATTCTGCTGCTCCAGAATTCATTTTGAGACATGATTTAAAGTTATTTGAGGGGAATTTGGGAGAGCTCATGAGTCCCTGCTTTTTCTCTGCCATCTTGGTGCCACCTTGATAGATCTATTCTTTTTGGGAAAAAAGACTTCTGTTGTCTATTAAGTAGAAATGAAGGACTTTAAAACTCTTATAGGAAGTTTTTAGAAGTAGAACTGCGCAGCTCAGTTTTGGTGAATGATTAACAAGTTGACAGATTCTGTTTGACAAAAACAAGTTTGTTAGTTCTTTGCATACCTTTTTAAAGTTTGCATTAGGAGCCACATTTATGTGTTGTAAACAATAAACCTTAATCTGTAAACATATAAATCCTTCTATTGACACAAGAAGGACCAGACACATTGAGTGATTCATTTAAAAATAATTTTATTATAATTTACTATACTTTTTCCTGTGCAGATGCCCTTTAAAATTTTTTTAACTGTTTTGCTCATCTCTTCTGCTCTTCCTCCTCATTCATGTTGTTCTTCTTCCTCTTCTTCTTCTTCTTCTTCTTTTTGCTGAGGCAATTAGGGTTAAGTGACTTGTCCAGGGTCACACAGCCAGGAAGTATTAAGTGTCTGAGGTCAGATTTGAACTCAGGACCTCCTGGTGCTTTATCTACTGTGCCACCTAGCTGCCCCACTCGTCTTACTCTCCTTTATCCTCCTCATTTTCCTCTTTCTCTATCCTCTTATTAACATCATCATGGTTATTCCCAGTATCTTTCATCTCCTATAGAGTCTCTCATATAAAAATTAATATTTTTTTCTTCAATAGTATTTTATTTTTTCAAATACATGTAAAGATAGTTTTCAACATTCTTTTTATAAGACTTTATGTTTTAAATTTTTCTCACTCCCTTTCTTACCTCTATCCTTCCTAAGATAACAAGCAATCTGATACAAGTTAAATATGTGCAATCTTTTAAACTCTATTTCCATATTTATCATGTTGTTCAAGAAAACTCAGACCAAAAGAGAAAAAACAAAGAAACAAAAAGGTGAAAATCCATAGTTCTCTTTTTGTATGAGGATGACATTTTCCATCACAAGTTTATTGGAGTTCCTTGAATCACTTCATTATTTAGAAGGGTCAAATCCATCATAGTTTATCATTATATAATTTTGTTGCTACTATGTAGAATGTTTTTCTGGTTCTGCTTCCTTCATCAGCTTGAGTTCATGTAAGTCTCCCCAAGCATTTCTGAAATCATCCTGCTGATCACTTCTTATAAAACAACAATATTCCAGTATAGTCATATACCCTAATTTATTCAGCCATTCCCCAAATGATAAGCATCCACTCAATTTTCAGTTTCTTGCTACAAAAATAGTTGCTACAAACATTTTTGCACATGTGGATTCTTTTCTCTCTTTTATAATCTCTTTGGGATATAGATCTAATAGTGAGACTGCTAGATCGAAGTATACGTACAGTTCTATAGCCCTTTCGACACAGTTTCAAATTGCTCTACAAAATGATTGGATCATTTCACAACTTCACCAAAAATGCATTAGTGATAATTATCCCCTTCACCACATTATCTTTTCCTGTCATCTTAGCTAATTTGAGAGGTGTGAGATAGTGGGTTGTCTTAAAATTAGTATTTTAAAAATCAAAAATAATGGAAAATTAGCATAATTGATTAATGCATTGAAAAAATTAAAAAAAATATGTGCAATGTATAATATGTGTAATACCTGTCGACCTTCCACTTCCATTAAGAGGTGGGTTAGTGTTGTTCTCATATCTCTTCATTTGTGATGTACTTTATCATTATAATTTTATTATATTCCCTCTCTGTCTCTGTTTCTCTTTCTCTGTATTCTTTCCATTTATATTGTTGTAGTCATGTTGGTATTGCAATAGTTGCTTTCTTACTTCTGCTTTTCTGTGCAGCAGTTCATGTAGATATTTTCATACTTTTGTGCATTCATGACACATATCTTTTCTTTCAACTCAGTAATATTCCATGACATTGAATTATCACAATTTGTTTAGCCATTCCCAAGTCAACAGGCTTCTACTTTGTTTCCAGTTCTTTGCTATCAAAAAAGTTTTGCTATAAATATTTTAATACAGATGAAGACTCCTTATTGATAATTTCCTTGGTATGTAAAAAAGTAATAGAATATCTGTTTTGAACCAACAATGTGTTAGTGTGCTTATCACCCCCCAAACACTTCAACATTGACCATCTCATTGTTTAGTTACCATAATTACTTCATTCCAAGTATGTTAGAGAGGAAATATCATGAGATTTGCAATCAGCAGATCATGATTTATGTATTGGTTCTGTTACTTAATAGTTTATAGCCTTCTCAAGTAGTAGGACTAAAGTATTCTTCTTTAAGAAGAGCATGACAAATTTTTAAGTAAAATACAGAAGTAGGAAAAAATTTGTCAGAAATATGTGTTGCAAAGGTTTTGTTTTTTCTTTTTTCAATGGGAAATTTGGGAGAGAGAAAACATGTTCATTCAAAAAACAAAATGTAATAAAAATAGAAAAATTGGTAGTAGACAAGGAAAAGAAAACTTTGGAAGAACTCATATATTCTAAATAAATCTAAGCAACTATCTTGAAAGAGAAGATACACAAAAATAATTTTAAAAACATGAGTGTCCCATGGGGGAAATATGATAAATTTTAAAATTCTAAATATGTTTATAAAGGAATTAGACAAGAATTCTTGCCATTTGACTCCAAATTTTACAATACTTTGCACTAGTCAGACCATACTTGAAATATGTTTAGTTTTAAGAACAGTATTCTAGGAATTACATTAATAACATAGAGAACATTGAGAAGACAAATTTGGTAAAGGACCTCATGATCATATCATTTGAGGAGTAGTTAAAGGAAGTGAGGAAGTCTGTCCAGAACAGAAGGTTCTTCAGGGTGTTATAACTATCCTCAAAAATCTAAAAAGCTATCTTGTGAGTGGGTGATTATCCTTGTTCTGTTTGGCCTCAGACAGCAGCTCTAGGAGCAAAGGAAAAGAGGTAGTCTTATATTTGATATAAAGGTAGAGGTTTGCTGGAGTCAGCTTCAGTAATTGGTTTGGAGAGGTGATTGTTAAATTTTTAGTGTGAGCACATATATCTTAGAAATCAACAGATGTTCCATGTCAGGGTTTCATTTATTATTTTGTTGATTGTCTATACTTAAGAAAGTGATGGAGAAAACATTAATAATGAAGATTAAACTTAAAAGTGTGTGAGGAGTCCCTCAGAGATCCAGTTAAACATTTTCCAGCATACTCATATATATAAAGGAAAACCCTCCTAACAATTAAAACTATCCAATATGTTATGAATGGATTTAATACTTTTGATTATATTGTAAAGAAGATTCTTTTTCTTGTAAGGGTAAAACTACTTGGTCTGAATTACCTTCAATCTTAGGGATTCTGACTCTCTAATGCTATAAAAAATTCTTATGTTTTATACTGTCTAATCTGTTGCCTAATATTTGTTGCTTCTTTCAGAGTTCTTATTTCTTTATACACACACACACACATATATAATCCCAATAGCATTCAACTTTAAAAAAAAGTTTTAATTTATTTTTTGAATCATTTTGAAGTTTCATGCTATTTCATTATTTCTAGTACCTTGTTCTCTTTTTATTGGTTCTCTTTCATTTGGTTAACTTTTCTCTAAAGTATATTTATGATATTAATTCTTTTAAAAGTCTTATCCATTTTCCTTTTTTTTTTTTTGGTATGAGTCCCGAGATTTGTTTACTTAAGAGGTAGACTTATACCCAAACTTCTTGTCTTGGAGTTTTTGTCATTAAGCCATTTCTTTTTCCTTTTCAATAGCTTTTCTAAAATTTTTCTCCTAAAAGTTCAACTTTTCTCTTTGACTAATGTGGCATATGAATATGCATTCATGTTTTCTCTTACACAAAACCTAGATACTAGATGGACTCAACTTAGTCTTGATGTGAGGTATAAGGCCTAGTTGGATTTTTGACATGTGCAAACTCTGGGTATGATTGATCATAGATTTTTTTATCTTCTTGCCTTGAGAATGAAAGCCAGTTTCCATGTAATCAGTTCTGTATTGTTGTGTCTTTCTGTTCTCTCTCCTCCCACAGTTGCAACTTTTGTTCAAGTAGCTGGGCGATATCAATGCTATCTAATTTTATGAGATATTAGGGTTTCAAAATGAATTATTATCATGAGGGCACTAAGTAGAAAACAATAACTTAAAACACAATCTGTCAGGCTTTTCTTTTTCTTTTTTGTTTTTCTTTTCTTTCTTTTTTATATCTTTCTTTATGTCATTTTTCTGTGTCTTTCCTTCTTTCCTCTTTCCCTCCTTTTCTCCCCCTTCTTTTCTTCCCTTCCTCCTTGCCTCTCTCCCTCTTTTCCTTCTTCCTTTCCCCATATTTTCTTTTCTTTCTTCCTCCCCCCTTTCCTTCCCTCCTTCTTTTCTTCCTTCTTTCTTTTCAGCTAATGCATGGGATAGACTAGGCATAGATAAGTAAAAACTTTAAGCATTACTTCTGAAATAATTTCAAAAGAAAAACAAAAGAGGACAAAGAACAAAAGAGGAAAATCATGAGAAAGAAAAAAAACAGAAGAAAAAGTATGTATTGATTTATATTCAATCTCCATAGTTCTGTCTCTGGATGCAGATGATGTTTTCCATCCAAAGTTTATTGGAATTGCTTTGGATCACTGACTTGCTGAGAACAAAGTCTTTCATAGTTGATCATTACACAATCTTGTTACTGTGTATAATGTATTCCTGGTTCTGCTTGTTTCACTCAGCATCAATTATTTAAATCTTTACAGGCTTTTCTAAAATCAGCTTGCTCATCATTTTTTGGTAGAACAATAATATCTCATTATTTTTATATATTATAATTTATTCAGCCATTTTCCAGTTGATGAGCATTTACTCATTTTCCAATTCTTTGCTACCACAAAAAGAACTCATACAAACATTTTTGGCACATATGGATCCTTTTTCCTTTTTTATGATCTCTTTGGGAAATAGACCTAGTAGAGACTTTGCTGGGTCAAAGGATATGCATAGTCTTATAGCACTTTGGGCCTAGTTCTAAATTGCTTTCCAGAATGTTTGGATCATTTCACAACTTGACCAAGAATGCATTAATGTTCCAGTTTTCTCACATCCCCTTCAACATTTATCACTATCTTTTCCTGTCATCTTAGCCAATCTTAGAGGTGTAAGGTGATACTTCAGAGTTGTTTTAATTTGCATTTCTCTAATCAATAGTGACTTAGAACATTTTTTTCCATAGCATTAGATAGTTTTAATTTCATCATCTGAAAATTGTCTATTCATATCCTTTGACCATTTATTAATTGGCAAATTACTTGTATTCTTATACAGTTGACACAGTTCTTTATTTTAGAAATGAAGCCTTTTATCAGAAACACTGGCTGCAAAAAATATTTTTTCCCACCTTTGTACTTCCTTTTAAATCTTGTTTGTGTTGGTTTTGTTTGTGCAAAAGCTTTTTAATTTAATGTAACCAAAGTTATCCATTTTGCATTTCAAAATGTTCTTTTGTTCTTTGGTCAACAAATTTCTCCCTTCCCCAAAGATCTGATAGGTAAACTATTCCTTGCTCTCCTAATTTGCTTACGGTATCACCTTTTATGCCCAAATCATGTATCTGTTTTGACCTTATTTTGGTATGGGGTGTGAGATGTAGATCTATGTATTGTTTCTGACATATTATTTTCCAGTTTTCCCAGCAATTTTTTGTGAAATGATGAGTTCTTATCCCAGAAACTGGCATTTTGGGGTTTATTAAAAACTAGATTACTACAGTTTTTGATTATTGTATCATGTGTATTTAACCTATTCCACTGATCGAGCACTATTTTTTAGTCAGTACCAGATGATTTTGGTGACTTGTTTTATAATATAGTTTTAGGTCTGGTACTGCTAGGCCACTTTCATTTATAATTTTCCCCCCATTAATTCCCTTGATAATCTTGCCCTTTTGTTCTAGATGAATTTGTTATTTTTTTCCAGCTCTATAAAAATATTTTTTGGCAGTTTGATTGGTACAACACTGATCAAGTAGATCAATTTAGGTAGAATTGTCAATTTTATTATATTAGCTCAACCTACTTTTGGGCAATTGATATTTTCCCAATTGTTTAGATCAGACTTTATTTGCGTGAGAAGTGCTTTGTAATTGTGTTCATATAGTTTTTGGGTTTGTCTTCTCAGGTAGACACCCAAATATTTTATTTTGTCTACAATTATTTTAAATGAAATATCTCTTTCTATCTCTTGCTATGAGGTTTTGTTAATAATATAGAAAAATGCTGATGATTTGTGCAGGTTTATTTTATATCCTGCAATTTTGCTAAAGCTGTTATATGTTTCAGGTAGATTTTTGGATGATTTTTCTAGGATGCTCTAAGTATACTATTTGCAAAGAGTTATAATTTTATCTCCTTATTGTATATCCTTTAATTTGTTTTTCTTTTCTTATTGCTAAGGTCAACATTTCTAGTACAATATTGAATAATAGCAGTGATAATGGGCATTCTTGTTTCATCCTGATCTTATCAGGAAAGTTTGCTGATAATTTTAGATAGATTCTGCTTATCATTTAAGGAAAACTTCCTTTATTCTATGCTCTGGTATTTTTGATAAGAATTGGTGCTATATTTTGTCAAAAAATTTTCAGTATCTATTGAGATTATCATATGATTTCTGTTAATATTGTTATTGATTTGGTAAATTATGACAATAGTTTTCCTGATATAGAACCAGCCCTGCATTTCTGATATAAATCCCATTTGGCCATACTGTATTGTCCTGCTGATAAATTATTGTAATCACTTTGTTAATATTTTATTTAAAATTTTTGCATCAATATTCATTAGGGAGATTGGTCTGTAATTTTCTTTGTTTTAGCTCTTCCTGGTTTAGGTGTCAATTCCATATTTGTGTCATAGAAAGAATTTGGCAGAATTTCTTCTTTACCTATTTTCCCAAGTAGTTTACCTAGTATTAGAATTAATTATTCTTTAAATGTTTGGTAGAATTCAATTGTAAATCCATTTGGGTAGGCTTATGTTGTTGATGCAACTTTAATTTCTACAAATTTAGCATTTTTTTGCTTTTGAGGTTATTAATTGAGGCAATTATTCTGAAAAAACTAATTTCCATTTTGCTAATCACAATTCTCTTTTCTTCTCCCCCTCCTCAAGCCATAGTTTATTTCCTGATTTGTTTACAGAGATGGACTCTAAATTTAGGGAGAGGACAAGAGAAGTCAGGGGAGCATGGAACTTT
>JAJPUD010003619.1:198380-237907 GCA_023553655.1 Myrmecobius fasciatus
AACTATAGTGCTGAGTTTCTGTGACAAGGTGAAATCATTTAAAGACCATGCAGATAATGAATCTGTAAGCATATATTGGGAAGATTTCAGGTTGATTCCAGATCATAACAATAAAGTGAATATTGCAATAAAGTAAGTTACACTAATTTTTTTTGGTTTCCCAGTGCAGATATAGTCTATTAAGTATGTAACAATATAATAAATAATGATAAAATAACAGTAAATTGGAAAATTGGAAAAATAGTAAATAAATAATGTACATACCTTAATTAAAATTACTTTATTGCTAAAAACATACTAATCATCACTTGAGCCTTCAGTGAGTCATAATCTTTTTGCTGGTGAAAGGTCTTGATTTGTTGATGATTGCTGACTAATCAAGAGGATGGTTGTTGAAGATTGAGGTGGCTATGGCAATTTCTTAAAATAAGACAACAATAAAATTTGTCCCATGGATTAATTCTTCCTCTCACTTGAACACTTATAGCCTATAATAGGGTATTACTTGGTCTAATTTCAATATTGTTATGACTCGGGGATTAGGGAGGCCCGAGGAGAAGGAGAGATAGGGAGTTACCTGTCATTGGAATAGTCAGAACACACAAAACATTTATTGATTGTTAGTCATTTAATACAATTACAGTAATAATATCAAAGATTACTGATCACAGATCACCCTAACAGATATAATAATAATAATAATAAAGTTTGAAACAGCATGGGAATTGCCAAAATGTGATAGAGACATATTCATGTCTCTATCACATGTGCACAGAAAAAATTGAGCTAATTGATTTGCTCAGTGAAGGGTTGCTACAAACTTCTAATTTTATATATATATATATATACATATATATATATATATAAATAAACCAAACAAACAAAACCACTATCAGTGAAGTGCAATAAACTAAATTGCAATAAAATAAGGTATGCCTGTATTTCAGTGAGATTACTACCTGGTATTGGTTTTGACTATTTGAGGAGTGGAATAAAGGAAGATGGCTTGGTTTAGAAGGGAAATACTTGTGGCTCGATGAATAGATAAATGATAGTTAATGCTAATCTCATTGATATTATTTTGCTATTCTTTTATTAATTAAATTTTAATTATAACTATACATGAGATGAATAGGGATTAGATAAAAGAAGTGATTTTTCTAAATAGCAAGGGAGTTAAGAGTTAAGAGGTGGAAACTTAAGTCACTTATGACTTAATGAGAAAATTACATCATTATCATGGATGTATCAGAGATGGGTAGCAGTTAATACTGAAAACTAGAAAGAAACACAGAGATCTTGGGGGTTACCTCACAATTCCCTTTAGTGTTGCCTGGGGACCAGGAGAGAGGAGACAATGTTAGATTGATAGCATATGCTTTGGTTCTACTGGGTGAATTAGATTATGTATCAGTAATGATACCCCCATAGTTCCACATGGAGAATTAGTACTAGGTTTATAACGAGACCCAGGAGCAAATATTTGAGAGAGAGAGAGACAGAGACAGAGACAGAGACAGAGACAGAGAACATATATGCACAGATATTTCAGATTATCTGTCTGAATCTATATTTTTCTTCCTATCTATCCATCTAGCTATATAGTCATGAACAGAAATGTAGAGATTTGAGAAATGAGACATCAGCAATAACTTGAGACCAAAGAAAAGTATACAAGCAAAAAGAAACATCTAAACTTTTTCAAAGAATTTGATGAAATTTATCATACCAAATAAGCTGAGAGTTCTAGGCTTTTAAGACAGGATACATGGGCAGAGTTGTAAGGAATATCTACATGGAGGAAACTACACATGCTCTTAAATATTTATGTGCACAGACATATCTAAGCTTTATTCAGCTAGTACTAGGTATATCTATCCTGTTGCTATTGGTATGATCGAATTTACCATCATGTTTTTTTGAATTAAAGACAGTTGTGTTAGAGAGATCAGAAAAAGCTAAATGTAAATATGTTTTTTAAATATACATTTTGTTAAAAAGTTTTTTGTTTTGTTGAATTGTGTCTGACTCTTTGTAAACCTTTTTGGGGTTTTCTCGGTAAAGATGGAATGTCTTGCCATTTCCTTCTTCAACTCATGTTACAATAAAAGAAACTGAGACAAATAGGGTTAAGCATGCAGGGTCACACAGCTACTAACTGCAGAAGATGAGTCTTCTTGATGGTAGGTCCAATATGATATCTACTGTGCCACCTAGAGCAAAGGGCAAGAAAGCTGTTGAAGAGTTTACAGTTATTCTTTTTTTAAAAATAGCTTTTATTTTCAAAATACATGTAAAGATAGTTTTCAACAGTCACTCTTGCAAAACTTTGTTCTAATTTTTTCCGTTCCTTCACTCAACTCCCTCCCCAGACAGCAAATAATCCAATATATGTTAAACATGTACATTTTTCTATACATATTTCCACATTTATTATGCTGCCCGAGAAAAACCAGATCAAAAAAGAAAAAAATGAGAAAAAACCAAGTAAATAACAGCAAAAGGTGACAATATTATATTGTAGTCCACATTCAGTTGCCACAGTTGTCTTTCTGGATGCGATGGCTCTCCATTACAAGTCTATTGGAATTGGTCTGAATTGTTGAAAAGAGTCACATCCTTCAGAGTCAATCATCACATAATCTTGCTGTTGCTGTATACTCTTGATTCTATTCACTTCACTTAGCATCAGTTCATGTAAGTCTCTCCAAGCATTTCTGAAATCATCCTGCTGATCATTTCTTATAGAACAATAATATTTCATAACATTAATATAGCATAACTTATTCAGTCATTCCCCAACTGATGGGTATTCACTCAATTTCCAGTTCCTTGCCACTACAAAAAGAGCTGCTACAAATATTTTTCATATATGGGCCCTTTTTCCTTTTTTATGATTTCTTTGAGAAACAGACCCAATAGAGATATTGCTGGGTATGCACAGTTTGATAGCCCTTTGGATATAATTCCAAATTGCTCTCCAGAATGGTTGGATCAGTTCACGACTACATCAAAAATGCATTAGTGTCTCAGTTTTCCCACATCCCCTTCAACATTTATCATTATCTTTTCCTGTTATCTTAGCCAATCTGAGAGGTATCTCAGAGTTGTCTTAATTTACATTTCTCTAATCAATAGTGATTTAGAGCATTTTTTCATACGATTAGAAATTGTTAATTTCTTCATCTGAAAATTGTCTGTTCATAGCCTTTGATATCAATTTTTCCATTTATTCTTGTGATATTGACATTTCTACACCTAGATTTCTAGTGTGGAAGCTCCTTCCTTCTCAAGTCTACTAAACATTGATCCTACCCCCAAATCCCTGAAAGATTTTTCTATTTGAGGGCAGAGACTACTTTATTTTTCTCTTTGTATCCCCCATAAATACGTGCATGGTAGTGACTTAACAATGTTTTATTGTGTCAAGTTAAACTGGGACACAGAGATCTAAAATGACCTGTGTTGCAAAAATTTACTTAGATAAATGTGATCAGGCTTACCTTATACCATGTCCCCAGTAAGACAGGATTTCTATGTTTGTGAAAATCAGTAAGACAGCCATTACTGAGCAATGACTCTTGATTCTCTGGTCTTTAAGAGGGGAAATTGGGCTAGAATTATATTTATCTACTATATGTCAAATACTTGAAATGTATGACCATGATTTTTAGGCAGGATAAAAGCCCTTTTCTTTGATTACTCTGGCTGGATAGTAGCTCTGTTCCACATTTGAAAGTTTATAAGGTAATAGATTAATCTCAGACAGTTCAGCTTGCTTCCTGTTAAATACTTATTACATAAAAGTCAATCAGGATTATTGAGCAGAGATGTTTACCCAAATGAGCTGTAAAACACATATTGGAAGAATCTATCGAGATTTGTTTAGGTCATGACACATTTAGTGGCTTTGAAACTCAGAAGCAAGATAAAATCTTAGCTTAGTCAAAGGGAAAATGATCTCACCCCATCTTAGGCATTTTGGAGGTGAAGGCACTCAAACTCAAGAAACATTTGGGGATATTGGCTCTTCCCTAAATGTTTTGAAGTTCCAGGACCTGTCATTCAACCAGTAAAAGTTTATACCTTCTCTCCTTTTCTGCCTCTCTTTTACTCTGCTTTTTTTTTAAAGACCCTCATTCAATATGAGGTCATATTTTTATATATTCACAATTGTCACAGGGCTATCTTTCTGGTAATCACCCAAATCCCCTCTCCTCCCAAGGAATGGCTGGGGATATCAGACATTAAATTCTCTTTTACTCCCAAATAAGAATGACTATCCCTAATTGTGGTTGAGTGTAAGCAATTTTTTTCTTGGCATAGAAATTCCTATAAAAGACTAGCAGATGATTCCTGGAATATCATTTTCTAGGAAAGTGTTTGCCCTCTAAGGAAATGATTCTATCATACTATAAGTTATTTGAAATGAAAGTCTGGAGAGAAGCAAAGGCCATTGCTTTTGTCTCAAATTTATTTTTTAGAACTCTATAGGTATGCTAGGTTTTAATGATCAGCTTTGTTTTATAAGGTATTTGATTTCTTTGCAAGAAATGTCCCTGTGATTCAGATAAAGCTTTTATGACTGGATACTTGCTCTCTCATTTTGCAGAATTCTCTGCAGTCAAGTAAATTTCCTGCAGAAACTATTACAAGAATCTAATTGGATGTGGTTTTAGCTTAAAGAAGCTGACTTCAAACACAGCTATGGATGCTTTTTTTTTCCCACAAGGAGATGCTACTGAGTATTAAGGTATTTGAAAGGGGGGCACATGCAAACAAGTGTTCACATCTAGGGAAGAATGCCTCAGCTTTTAGTAATTAATGAGAAGGATAGTTATTTTAAAACTACTCTATGGGGATGGTCATAGTCAAATAGAATCCTGTTTTGTAGTGTCCTGTAGTGCATAGTGTCGAATCAATCAAGTTTCTGAATCTTCTAGGGAAGGTGTTCATAAGACTTTGAACAGTGAGATAGATATCTAGTAGTGGACTGAGTGATTACAAAGCAAGTAGGTATCAGATATAGGGGTCCTTCAGTGGGGTCCACATGTAGTGGTACTGCTTTGAGACCATACTTGAAGGCCATTAGCTTTTGGTCAGGTTACTAGTTGTATAATACCTGTTTTGACAATATTACTGACAAAGGTCTTCCTTTATTTGCCTTTCTTATCATAGAACTATGGATAAGTTGGTAAGCCAAAGGGCTTGGAAATTGAAAGAAAAGTTGTCAGATAGTGGTCTTCTGTTAAGAGTCTTAATACCCTCTGGGTTTTTCCTAGGAATCATAATGAATGAGTACAACAGAAGATTATTCTCATCAAAGTTTAAGGTGAGATCCCACTTAGCAGAGAGCTTGATAAAAAATGTTTGCATCTAATCAGTAGGAAAATACATAGATTAATGATTCATGTCATGTTCTACACATCCTGTCTTATAACTCCCCAAAAATGAACAGAAAAGATAGAAAGGGTTTCTACTTTTTTTTTTGGTTGTAGCTGCCAATGTATAGAGTAGGCATCTGTGCTAGGAATTGGAGGAACTGGTTCTTTTTAGCACTAAGGTGTCCCTACTGTACAGAATGAGACTTTCCTGATAATAGGTTTCTCTGCTCCTACAGATTTTCATTTTATTTAGGCAAAGCATTATCAACATGAAATATATATAGGGAAGCTGTTAGTTCTCCATACTTTGAGGCTGTTCTAATCTTTTGCCACTTAAAGAAGAGATATAACTCATAATGTTAACAGGAGCTGTATGCAAAAGGGTTAGGGATGCATAGGTTTCAGCAGTGAGAGTAGAGAGTCTCTTTAGAGATCAGATGAAAATAATACACTGTCAGTTGTTGGTTGAAGTTAAGACTGAAGTTGATTACTGAAGTTAGGAAATGAGCTTTAGTTATTACAAAATCAATGGTTCTGATCAGTAAGCAGTGTGGCATAGTGGATATATCATCAGACTTGAAGGCAAAAGACCCAGATTTTAATTCTCTTTTGTAGTTATTAGCTTTGTGACAATGGATAATTAATTTTACTTCTCTATACAAGCTTTCATTTCCTTATTTGTAAAGTCAGATTAACAATACTTGCATTACTAATCTTATAAGGTTGCATGAAAAAATACTTTGAAAAACCTTCAAGTGCCACATGGATGTGAATTATTTTAGTTATATTTTTAATCACTTATAAGTACTTATAATTACCAGGTGATTTTATGATGAGAAAAGGCATGGAAACAAAGTAAAAGTTCTGAATCTAGGGTAGGCAAACAGGTCTGAGAGTCTCTGTTCAAGAGAAAATTTAGGATTAACGGGAGGCTATTACCAAAGGTACATTTTGTCAGTCTTTAAAGGACCTAATACCCTAGTCCTGTGTTCCTAGTTGACTCCAGTTTATAGCAATTAGCTTTCATTGTTGTTAATGCTAAGCCAGTGGGTGCTGTCCAGTCCTGAATTCACATTAATCTTTTGGTAGGGAGATAAAGAGTTGCTACCTTTACAACTGGCAGTTAATTATCTGAGATAGTGCCTCATCCTTTATGTAAGTTGTCACAGCTATAAAAAACTACTGAAAAGTTCTTCAACAATTATTTTGTAGCATATCAGATTTCCTGGATGCTTTTTAAGAATGACAGTAACACTTAGTATTTATAGAAACTTTTAAGATTTGCATTGTTTTACAATAAATTAACTTATTTTATCCACAAAATAGCCCCCATTTTTTTTTTAAAACAGAAGAAACTAAGGCAGGAAAAGGTTGTGTCCAACCCAATGTCAGATTTTTGTGAATAAATTCTTATTGAGGCCAAGTTTTGTTAAAGAATACTTATTCCTTGTCATTTGACCAAACCTATTCAAAGTGTGTGTGTGTGTATGTGTGTGTTTGTATTCTTTTTAGGCAGATGTGTATTGGGGAATATGTCTTTGTCTTAGGAATCTGATCATTTCTTTATGTGGAGTTAGGGAGGAGGCAGAAATAACACCAAATTTTGTCAAACATGTTAAAAAAAGAATCTGGTGATGTTATATGCCCACCACCTAATTCTATCCTGACTTGGGTGTGAGTCTCTCAGGTCTGAGGTCCTGCTTTGATTCTCTGTGTTAGAGTACAAAATCTAGAGGATACCAAAAGTGTTACCCGTTACTTGAGAGAGATCTGACAATAGGAAATTCTCTCCTGATTGAGATCTACTCATTTAATAAACACTTTGAGTACAGTTGTCCAATCAGCTAAAATCTACCTAACTCTACTTATCTAGACCACATTTCTCTTTCTTGTATACGAAGATATTATAAATTATTTTGTCAAATGTTTTGTTGAATTCAGGACTTGAATCATTCTACTGATTTACCATTCTAAAAACTTGCTCAAGAAAGGAAATAAAATTAATTTGGTTTGATTTCTTTCAGTCAATAAGCATTTATCAATGCCTACTATGTGCCAGGCATTGAATTAAATGCAGATTTCTTCTTATTGAACCAATATTTGCTCCTAGAATCTATTATTTCCCTCCAAAATGCTTGCAAGCAATCTCTATGAGAATCTATTCCAGAATTTTCCTTGGGTTTTAAGTCAAGTTTATTGGTTTGTAGGTTCTGGAAATTATTTTTTCTTAGGGTTCATTGTATTAATTTTCTTTGACAAATGGTAACTTACAAGATAAATATTATGAGTTTATCCAACCTATGAATAACATCAGTAGTTTTGGGGTTATGAAAGAAAATTGAATTTTCCTTCTGAGAGATGTATAATGGATACAACTAATAATAATTTATATGCTAGTACTCAACTGTTCTTCTAAAACCAAATGTTTTTATGATTTAGAAACTTGGAAACAAGTGCATCATTTTTTAATTTATTTCAAGACACCAGGTGAAGGGAGGAAGCAAAGTGGGGTAGTTAAGATAGGTCATTGGCTTATTTTAGTGCAGAAAGCTATATTGTATGTATTATTGCATCTCAGCTTATATGGATTTTTTTTGTTTCTGTTTTAGAGATTGAATAACAATTGCTTGATTCCTATAGTGGGCAACATCATCCACCCAGTCTCTTAGATTCACAGCCTAAAAATTATCTTTTACTATTAACTATCTCTTATTTCCATATACAATTTGTTGCCTAGGCTTATAAATTTAATGATTACAAAATCTTCTAAATACCGCCCCCCCTTCTTTCCTCTGAGACTATCATTATTTTGATCCAGGTCCTCATCCTCTCATTTTTTCTATTGTAACAGCCTACTGATCTGTCTCCTGGCCTTCCCTCTCTAATTTCATCCTCCAATCATCCCCTAAAATGATTTTCCTAAAGCAAAGAACTGATTACCCTGCCCCATACTCCCCAAATAAACCCCAGTGGCTCTTTATTATATCAAATGCAAAATATTCTGTTTGTCACTCAAAGTCCATTATGATTGATTATAATATAAACTCATTCCAGTCTTCCTACACTTTATTTCCCACCACAGACTCTTTAATCGAGTGCCACTCACCTCTTGGCTATTTCAGGAACAAAATATTTTATTTCTTACATTTGGGAGTTTTCTCTGGCTATCTCCCATGTATAGAATGTTCTGCCTTCTCATCTCTGCCTACTTCCTTAATCCCAATCTCTTTTATTTCTAAAAATGCTCCTCTCTTATTTCTGATTTTATCTATCTATCTATCTATCTATCTATCTATCTATCTATCTATCTATCTATCTACACACATACATATGTACACATATTTATATATACATATATATTTGTGTGCATATATCTATTTATCTATTCATTTATATCTACATATATTTTTTGTACATGTTGGTTTGTTGTCTCCCCTCACTGGATTGGGAGTTCTTTGAGAGTAGGGACTGTCTTTTGCCTTTTTTTGTTCTATCTTCAGTCCTTAGCACAGTGCTAGTCCTTAGCACAGTGCTTACCACATAGTTGGCAAGATTTTCAAGAGTCTATCAATGATTAACTAATTAGTTAAAAATTCATCTGGAGATACCAATGGTCTAGTTCTTTAGACAAACAATGGGAAAAATGAGCACATGTTCTTATGAATGAACAAATTATAAGTAATAGGTGGTTCTAAGAAGACAATTCATTAAAAAGTTTGGAGTCTATTTACCAGATATCCTTAGAGTGGTTGTGAGCAAACTGGAAACTACCAAAGTTCCTAGCAAAGACTTCATCAAGATCACTGCATAATCAATTAAGTTGTGGCTCATCTAGAAAGAGATAGGAATCATATAACATGGATATCCTTAGTGTTACTTTATCATGGTTCAGGCATTTTTACCTAATAGAAGTAGCCTTGATTTTGTTTTTATGCAACAACAAAAATGCTAAAAGTTTTGAAAACTGTAATATAAAAAGTACTTGGTGCTATCTGAAATAGGAAATGTTTGGATTGAAGCCTCTAAAGATGCAATCATTTTTATTGGAATTATTATTTTGAATGAGAACTTTGACTTCCTTTGTCTTCTACCTTTATAATTTTTGATGATGTATTGTTGATTACAGAGCATATTGGTAAACACACACACACACACACACACATATATATATATATATATATTTGATTGTAGTATTATAATGAAATGTCTGCTATTTTGAAAAGTGAATTGGCTTTTTCTTTCAGGAAAAATTACTTCACATCTTTGCTGATGTTCCTCAGACCATATATTTGTACAACCATAAATCCATTGACATTAATTACAGACTGTAGAGATGAAACTCAATGTCTCACAGTCTTTTCTTTGCTAAACACCATACATTATGGAAAGGGCATTTAGTACACCTTTTTCTGATTTGATGAGACTAAATATTTTAAATGTTTGTGGAGGGAGAAGAAATGGCAAGCATTGAGGACTCCATTAATAATTAATGCAGAATTATTATTTAGATGGTTTTCTGAGCAAGATCTGTTGACTACAAAATAAATGTGTATGTAAAGTATGTAAATATTTTTAGCTAATTGATAATGTTGCTTACTTTATTTATTTATTCTGGCAAGGTAATTGTGGTGAAATGACTTGCCCAGGGTCACACAGCTTGTAAGCATCAAATATCTGAGGTTTTATTTTGAGTTGATTCTAGGGCTGGTGCTCTCTCCATTGTGCCACATTCTGCCTCACTTATTTTATTTTTCCTGAGGCAATTGGGGTTAAGTGATTTTCCCAGGGTCACACAGCTAGGACATGTTAAGTGTCTGAGACCAGGAGAACCAGTCAGGTTCTCCTGACTGAAAGGCTGGTGCTCTAGCCACTGCCCCACCACTTAGCTGCCATCATCTAGCTGCCACCACCTAGCTGCCCCTCCCATCTTCCTTTATTGTTAACAAAGTATGAAGATTATTGTTAGGAATGTCAACTTGCCTATGTTTTCTCAAATAGATTTTTTATAATACTATCTTTTCCCCATTTGAATCAAACAGAGGTCTGGGTGATTTCCTATTGGAATTTTGTCAAAATGTTCTATACATTCAGATAAGAAAATAAGACCATCTCCTACCTCAATCATGCCCCTAAAGTGATTTTCCTAAAGCAAAGAACTGATTAACCTGCCCCATGACCCCCAAATAAACTTCAGTGGCTACCTATTAGATCAAATATAAATTATTCTGTCATTCAAAATCCCCCACCCCAAGATTATATTCAATTTCTTCTGTATATATTTTATTTGCATATATTTCTTTGTATATTGTTTCCCCCCCATTAGATTATGGGCTTATTGGGTATGGAAATTGTTTTTGCACTTTTTTTATTTCCAGCATTTAACATAGTAACTGACATATAAATGCTTATAGATGCTTGTTGGCTTTTAACCATAGAGCAATTTATTCATACTTCTAAAATTAGTATTTCCGTGTCAGTTTTCTGCATATGAAAGGAGGGTAACCATCAGATAGGATTAAAAATTGGTTCTTCTTTTTCTCTTCCTCTAAGAAGATACACTCTTACTTATACAGTATTCCCTTCTCTAATTCTGGATTTTGAAAAGAAGATGACAGGATGGTATTATAGCTTGGGCCCTTACAGAAGAAAAAGAAGTCATTACCCTTTTTTAATCATTTTGTGTATTTTTATGTCTGTTTGGAAAATATAGGATCAAAATATTACACACTTAGAATCAGAAGGCACATTAGAGGCCATCTAAACTAATTATGGAAATTGAGACCCAGGAGAAATGAAATCACTTATCAAAGGTCATGTAGAAAGTAAGTGTTGCATCATTTCCCAATAGACATATTTCTTGGATTTGAATCCACCATCATCATGTCCCCTCAACAGACAGATGGCTGTTAAAAATTTTTCAATACATGTCAATGAGAGGGAGCAGAGTTTGAACCAAGCACAAGTAATGATCCTGAAGATAAAGAGAAGATGTTGAACACAATAAAGAGATACAACAAATTGAGAGAAGCCCAAGAAATAAACCTAGACCAGGAGAACAACTTTACAAGTCCAAGGAGAGTGGCAGAAAAAAAATGATCTAGTCACAAGAAGTGGTACCTGGAAGAATTTAAGAAAGAGGTACAGGCAGCTAGGTAGTGCAGTGGATAGAGCACTAGCCCTGAAGTCAGGAGGATCTGCGTTCAAATCTGACCTCAGACACTTAACACTTCCTAGCTGTGTGACCCTGGATAAGTCACTTAACCCCAATTATCTCAGCAAAAAAAGAGGTACAACATCTAGTGTTAAATGAAATGAAAGCTAGAGATAAAAGAATATGAAGGATAGCTTTTAACAGAAGATAATAAACCTCATCAAAGAATTAGATTTTTTGAAAATTAGAAGAGATCAAATTTAAAACAATGTCTGTTATAAAATAGAAATATTAAAACAAAGTTTAAAATAGGAGGAAGTGAAAAGCTTTTGGTATTAAAAACAAATGACCAGGAAAACAAAGTGAGAAGAGAATCTAAGAAGTATCAGATGACTTGAAAATCAAGACCACAATATATGGAATATTATGGCAAGAATTCTGGGTCCTATGTCCTCAAAATGGTACTGTTAGAGTTCTGGGGAGGCAGTGCACAAGAGAAAGACATAGTAAATCAGCCATTGCCTAAAACAAACAAATAAACCTAACATGCATAAACATCCCTAGCATGCTGGGACTGGAGGATGAGGACTGACTGATTACCTGAAAACAATTCCACTTTTCTTCCATATGTGAAAACCTTGCATACATTTTTTTTGCAGAGGCAATTGGGGTTAAGTGACTTGCCCAGGGTCACACAGCTAGGAAGTGTTAAGTGTCTGAGACCAGATTTGAACTCAGCTCCTCTAGACTTCAGGACTGATGCTTCATCCAACTGCACCACCTAGCTGCCCCCAGCTATACATATTTTTTGTGACATTCCTTTCCATTCTTTTTTTCTTAAAATATGTTGTTAACATTCATTTAAATTCATTTTCTTAAAGAAAGTGTCAAGGTAGAAAAAGAAAGCATACATGGCTAATACCTAAAAATGTATTTATGCTAAAGTTAAATTTCACTTGTATGCATTGAGCAGCAAATGACCAAACGTACAAACAAATGACATTTCTTTGTTATCTTTGGATGAACAACAAAATCAACTTAGCCAATTCTTTTATTTGCCACAGGAGATTCTAGGGTTTATAAAGAAATACATAATTACAAAAACAATTGGGGTTGATTTTATGTCAAGAAATGGGCATAAACTAATGGACAGCTCTGTGTTGCACTGGTGTCCTGGAAATGTCAAAAATGAGCAAGGAAATGCTCAGCATTTTGCTTGGACTCCCAAGTATTGGGAGGATAGGGACAAGATGAACAGCTCTAGCTAAGTTCATGTCCTGAAAAAAAAATGCTACAAAATTTTGAAAATTATAATGTGGAAATACTGAGTGTTCTTTGAAATAGAGGAAAAGTTTAAACCAAGGCTAAGAGTAATGCCTCTAATTTTTATTAGAAATGTTATTCTGAATGAGAACTTTGACCTTCTTCCCCTTTTTCATTTGTAAAAGTTGATGAAACAGACTTTTAAATTCATGGTTCTAAAGCTAAATGGGACCTCAGAGACCATCTAGTCCAACCCTCTCATTTTATAGATGAAGAAAGTCTTGACCTGTCCAAGGTCCATACATTAATGGGATCACAGATTCAAAGGAGTGCAATAAATAATTTGCTCCTTATGGGTTCCATATAACCCATGAGATCTCATTCAATAAATTGTAAATGATGGAGATGACTTCAAATGTCACAAATATTATACATCTAGAAAGCTCATGTGATATTACCTTTAATTCCTTCTATGTCACAAGGTGAAGTATTATTTCAATAGTAGAATTATTTACAATGGGAGTGGTTGTATTTCCCCAGTACATATCAGTTGAAGAATTTAATTTTTCAAGCTACAGGGGTTCTTTGCTTGTCATTACTATTAATGTGAAGGGGCAGTTAGGTGGTTCAGTGCATAGAGCTTTGGGCCTGGGATCAGGAAGACTCACTTTCATGAGTTCCCAATCTGGTCTTAGACATTCACTACCTGTGCAACCCTGTTTGCCTCAGTTTCCTCATCTACAAAATGGAGAAGGAAATGGCAGACAATTGCTTTATTTGAGAAATTATAGCTGACCATGACTTTCCCTTTTATCTGATTATACTGGCTTCTTAAATAATTAATAAAGTACTATAATAGCAACATAATCCAGTGAGTGCTGGATTTGGAGCCAGTGTGGGTTAAATCCTTATTTTGCTTTTTAAGTGATCTTGGACAAGTCACTCCCTCTCCAGTCCTTAGTTTTCTCATTTATAAAAAGAAAGGAATTACTTTGCAGGGTCTATTTTACATGTTTTATGCTCCACATTATTTTTTTTCAAACAGTAGAGAAAATAAATAAACTATTTAGGGAAATTACCTGAATCTGTGAAAGGAAATTATCCAGTGACTATCATAGACAGAAAGTATTTGGCTTTGCTTTTTTTATGCAAAGAAAAATCAGTTACTCTAGACTTTGCCTGGTTAATTATGAAATGCATTTCCCAAATTTAAAAAAAAAAGAAAATCAAATTTCATTACAGCTTCTAAGAAAAGCTAGTACTTTCACTCTACTCCCTTCCAAAAGCTTTGTCTCCAGATGTTATTTAGTATTTATTTTGCAATGCTTATTATGACAGACCAAGCCATTTACATCCTAAAGACGTATTGGTCTATTTATTTATAGAGAGACAGCTTCTTGAAGTAAATGCAATTTGCTTTGGGTATGGGCAAAGTTACATACCATTACAGGCTTCTTCCTCTAATGTGTTCTCCATTATTGCTTTCATTTTCTTTCCTTATGGGTGATTTTTTTTTTTTTTTTGTCCCATAAGGTTTAGCATGGTTTACTTTAGGGGGAAAAGAGTGCCATTATCCTTCTACAGGAAATGAAAGAAGCAAAGCATAGTAATGATGGAGTTATTGGGTTTTGGCACATTAACTTACAAATCTGGCCCTGGTCATAAGTGGATCTGGAATGGCTAGAGACCTCTCTCATGTCACCTAGAGCTTGGAGTAACTTGATCGGGTTGGTCAGTTATACTTGCTCTAATTGGAACTAGATTAGGTCTAGGGAAAGGACTGCCAGATGAGACAGAAGTGCAGTATTAGAATTCTGTGTGGGAGAGAGCCAGTAGGTCAAGGGTATTACAAAGTAGTAGCTTGGAAAAGGGAGGCAGTGACCAAGATGGGTAGGTGCTAAGGAATGCTGTGGTTTGGAATAGGCAAGGACATTCTTTCAACTGTGCAGCAATGATTTTCAAGATGCCTGAATGTTCAAGAAGAGCTCTTGCTAAAGTATTATCATGGGATTATCGATTTAGAAGTAGAAGAAAGTTGGAAGTTATCTAGTCCACCTCATCCATCCCCCATTTTGTAAATGGGGGAAACTGAGGACTAGAGGGATGAAGTAATGGCTCAAAGTCAGCTAATTTTTGAGACAGTTGGGATTTGAATCAGATCTTCTGATACTAAATCCAGAACTTGTCGTTGATGTATTAAGTTTGTTGTTGTTATTTAATAGTATCTAATTCTTCATGACCCAATTTGGGTTTTCCTTTGCAGGATACTGGATATTGGAATGGTTTACCATTTCTTTCTCCAGTTAATTTTATAGATGAAAAAACTGAAGCAAACAGAGTTAAATGACTTAGCCAGGGTTACATAGCTAGTGTGTGACTCTGGACATAAACTCAGGTGTTCTTGACTCCAAATCTGACACTCTATCCACTGTATCAGCAAGCTGCACCATATATTCAACGGAGAACAATTAAACAGATTCAACCCTATCTTTTAAGAGTTACATTTTTAAGGTCAAATTTTATATGATAAATAAATTTTCATTTCTGGGGAGGTTTGAGTATTGATCTATGTCTTGAAACAAAAACAATACTAATCTTTTCATGCTCCATGGGGGAAGAATCAGTAAATCAGTTTTGCTTTTTTATAATAAATTGAATGTGAGAGCTTTTTGGATTTCCTTATCACAATTTTACATTAAATACAGAAAATATTTTATTCTTGACTATGATTTATCTTGGTGTATTTACTTTCAGTGAATATTTAGGCTCAGAAGAAGCACCATGTGCAGTAGAAAGAGCACTGGATTTGGAGCTTGAGGATGTAAATTTGAATCCCCAATCCTCTTCTGCCTTGTACTGCCTGTGTGATGTTGGACAAGTTAAAGTTCAGCTTTAGGTCTTAGTGGTCTGACTTGTAAAATGAGGGAGTTGGACTAGATGACTTTTAAAGTCCCTTCCAGTTCTATATCCATGAGCACTAAGAATGCAAAAGAGTTTGTTGGTTTGTTTGTGTTAACTATCTTAAATTTGGGCAGAATGGATTTTTTTTGAGAATTTTCTTTTTAATATGTAGTCATTGATGTGGCAAAGAATTATCACCCATACATTTGATAAAGGGTCATATGAAACAACCTTGCTCACTTTCAGAATATGTGACTGTCACAATCAGACTTTTATCTCAACTATCAATTCTTTATATATCCCATTTCATGGATGCAGAAATATTTCTATTTATTTTCTTTCTTTCCCTCTTCATTCCTTCCCCTTTCTTTCCTTTTCCCTATTTTCCCTCCATCTTTTCTCCCTTCCTTCCTTCTTTTCTTCTTGCCTCCATTTTTTCTTGTTTGCCTGCCTTTTACTTAATGTGTTAAATGCTAACATTCATGATTTCTGTCTTAGGTAGATGACTTCTCTTTCCCATAGAAATTTTCTCGTATTAAAATTTTTCTTTAAGATAAAAAATGTATTTCTTTTCTTGCTCAGTACTTTTCATATTCAGTGTCCTTTGAATTAAACAGGCCAGAAACAGTCTGGTTATAGAATGCTCAATATAGGATCAGAAGACTTAGGTTTCAATACCAGGTTTGACATTTTTGGCAAGGTTTCTATAAGTATTTAGACTCTTTCATCTTGCATCTTGCAGTGAATAAAGTGCTGGGTTTGGAGTCAGGATTACTGGAATTTAAATTCTGTCTCATATGAATTCAACTTCAGCTCAGTTCCATCGTTGGATTTTGGGCAAGTCATTTAACCTGGCTGCCACATTTTCCCCAACTATAAAATGGAGATATGATTCATAATAATAATATGTTGTGAGGATCAAATGAGAAAATATTTGTAAATTACTTATCATCATCGAGCCTGGCACATTGAAGGCCCTTAAAATGCTTATTTCCTTTCTTTGTTCTTTTTAAAATAGGCAAAATGATATTTATACTCCTTACATCTATAGACACGTTGTAAGAAAAGTGTTTTATGAACCATAAAGTGCTAAATGAATATGAACTCTGTGGTCAAAATATTATATTTCTTGTAAGCAAATATGGCAGGTCACATATTTATTTGTGGTTCATATGTAATAGTATACTCTATTAGAATTGATGAGAATGGTGGGCAGGGAATGAGAATTTTTCTCTTGTCTTCTATAGAAATAATATAGGATTTTCCATTTAGAGAGCTGTCAGAAGCTTTCAGAAGAGGCTTATTATCATAATTATGCGAGTATAATTATATCTATGAGCGATTACATGTCATGGGGGCTAGAGTGCTAGACTTCTTTGAGTCAAAAAAACAAAACAAAACAAAAAAAAAAACCCTTAAAACAAACCTAGGCTCAAATAGCAACTCTGACACATACTACCAGTGTGATCATGGAAAACCATTTAAACTTTTAATGGTCTAATCAGTTTGCTAAGATTGAATGTCACAGAGAAGTTGTAGATCTGAATCATTGGGAGGGAGCTCCCAAAGAGAAAAATCCCTAAGTAGATCAAAACACAGTTTTGGACAATTATACCCCTTTCCTCAAATAAATTATATATAGAGAGCTGTATCTTGATCTAGATATAGATTGATTTATGTTTATGTATTATAATTGAAGCAAGATATTTCATTCTACCTTATTACTTTTTTATACACTGATTCACATTAAATCTTAATTTAGGAATAGGTCTAGCTTGTAAGTATGTTCTGTACAGTGGCAACTTCTGTTTTTGTGGGTTTCTTGGCAATGAATGTCTGTGGTCCAACTAAGGTTACAGAATGCTACTGGGTTTAAGAAGGAGAAAGATTGCAGAATCATAAAAATGGAAAGGATCTCTCGAAACCACAGAAAAAACACAATAAATCTTCAATAAAAGGTGAAAGAGCTGTTCTATCAGCTAAATAAGTGTTAGACGTAAACAACTGGTCAGTTGGGGATACATTTTCTGAGGTTTTAATCTTCATGGGTCCTTTAAAACATTAGAGCAGAAGTACTACCACAAAGCCATACCCTATCAAAATGAGACTGGATACCTGGAGATTCCATTGCTTGATCACTCTTGGCAGAGACCCAATTTGACTACAGTGAAATTCCCTCTTTCCCTTTGGCTCCACATTTTTCCTTTTGTTTGTCTCATTTGAATTATTGTTGCATTCATTCTCCTTGTTTCCTCTGCACTTATGCTTCCCAGTGTCAATACACAGCAATACATTTAACTCTCCTGTAAATCTCATACTCCCCCTGAAATTACATGATTTCTTCAGCTAACCTCTCACACATCATGGTTTTGGCTGCCCTCTGCTGGTTTTGTGAGTATTGAACATGAAGTTATCTTGCCACTTAGTTCTGAGACAGGTCCTAACAAGAATTATTATTATTATTATTATTAATCATGTCCTAACAAGAATTAATTTAATAGGAAATGTTTTATTAGAGGTGCTATCATCTCAGTAATTATTAGCCTTTTAACAGAAGGAGGCAGTATGCTTTAATGGAAAGCATACAGGACTTTAGTTAGAGGGGCTGAATTCAAGTTCTAAATCTGATCAGATGGCAAATAACTTATCCTCATTTTCCAGTTTCAATGAACCATTGAATATAACTAGCTACCTTTCCTCCTGAGTTGTTAGGGTTGTCAAGTGAGATATCTATGGAACATAACATTTATAAAAGTTTATTTTAAACTATCAATTACCATGAATTATTCAATATGCATTTTTTGTTTCATCAGTGAAATCAACATATTTCTTCAGTGTGGGGAACTCTCATCAGAAGCTCTTTTCCCTGAGGAAGGCATCATTTCAGATTATTATTCCATTCTATTCTTTATTATTTACAGGCCATTTTTGGATTATATTAAATTATCTGCATGTACAAATTAAGATCTATTCTTTCATGTGTTGTTCTTTAAGCATTTCATGTTAATTAAATAAAAATGAGTGTCTTGCCAAAATACATTCTTTCCTGCCCTCTTATCCTAAATCTTTGCTTTACCAAGTGAGACTGCTGCTAGAAACTTTTATTTGCATAAAACTGAATCATTTTCCTGCTTAAGCTTTGCTTGTCTACATCTTTCTGGAATCATAAATTACTTTCACTGGTGGTTTGGATGAGACAAAAATCTACTTTCCTGTAGCATTTGGCATTTTCCAAAAGTGAGTCATAATCTCTTTTTACTATGGGAAAAAGGAGAATTCAAACTTGTATAGATTTAAGGCTCCAAAAAAGAGGCTGATATCCAAATAACTCCTAAGGAAAAGCCCTTAGATTCTAGATAATTGATGTTTAGATTTTTTTTAAAAAAAATTAAAATGCTGTTTGAAAAAATAATTAAGAAAAAGGCATGTCTCTTCCAAATAGGAAGGGAAAAAACTTGCTAAAGTACATATGTCTTTGTTCAATTGTGATTTTCTCATTTCTTTTGGAAGCCTGCCTTCTCTTATTCTCTCTCCCCAACTCTTTTCCCTTTCCAACCACCAAACCTTTTCAGAATTGTAAGATGAACTTTCACTACTTTTGATGCTTCATCATGGTGGTGAGAGAATCTTGCATTCTCAAAAGGTCTGGTAATGGAACACAATTCTTGGCAGGACTATTAAGTTGAAAGTGGTTTAATTATAGTTTCAGGATAGATTCTTTATCTATCATTTGAATAATAACTGAGTGAAGTTCAGGGTGGCCTACCATTAGATTAGCCTCCAGCTAGATTTTTGTTGCCATTGTTTTTGTTCAGAACAACTTATGAAGAACATGTCTTATATGGGGTTGAAAGTTTTGCATCTGTATTGCTAGATGAATAATCCAATTAGATAATATCAAGGATCTTTGAGGTGCTGAATAAGGGAGAATAACTTAGAAAATCTTGGAACTTTTAATAAGCAGAAGAAAATGACTACCCATGAGTGACTCTCTGTCTAACTGAATATTCTTTGTGGTGGAACAATTCTTTTTCAAGGTTATTCTTTGACTCTACTTTGTAATCTTAGTCTAGTGAAAAGAACACTGGACAAGAGAGATGAATACAAATCTTACCTCTGACAAGGAACTGTGTGACATAGATAAACTACATCATTTCTAGAAGCCTCCAATTCCTAATTCTTAAAATAAGAATAAATTAATATTCTTGCTATTTAGCACAAAATCATGCTGAGCCAACATACTTTTTAAGCTTTACAAGTCTATATCAGTATAAGCTCTTACTATAACTACTTTCTGTTTCCCAGGCCTCCACTGAGGACAATATTTTAATCAGTAAGAAAAGGCCCATGATGATACACTTAAAGACTGCCAATGTCTGCTAAATTTTTATGCTAACCCTTATACAACTATTATTCCTATGGTCTAAGGCATATGACAATTCAGTCTCAGGTCTTTTCTACACAGAATCCTTCTTTTTACTCTTTCCTAGAGATACATAGGGAGTTTAGGGATATTAGATAGATAGTAAACAATTAAGACAATTCTGCAATCCTACGTCTCCTATAGCAAAACTATAATGTATAACTAACATTCACATGCAAATTCATGTTATCATAGCACACAGATTGCTTCTCCTTCCTTTATACTAGGAATTCTTAACATTTGTTTGTATTATGGATCCCTCTGGCAGCTTAGCAAAACTTATAGATCCTTTCCTGGGATAATTTTTTCTTATTAAACTATAATTGAAGAAAATACTTGATTTCAGTTAGAAGGTAATGAAATGAAAGATGTAATATTTTTATCCACCCAAATTCATGGGTCTCCTGAAATCTGTCCGTGAAACTTCTGCTTTATACAGTATTTCTGAAATCTCATAGGAATAATAGGTAAATAATAAATAAATAGGTAAATAATAGTAAAATAATCATTGTCTTGGCATCAGTAGTGGGTTCAAATATTCTGTTATTGACTACCTGTGTGGTCATAGGAAAATCAATTTACCTCTCTGGGCCCCCCCCCAAATGGGGGGTTTGATATAGATGGTTTCTAATATTCCTTTCAGCTTTAAATTTATGACCCTATGATACCTTAAGAGAGGGAACATTAACTAAATTGGTAGGAAAACAAAGATAAAGCCAAAGAAAGTATGTCTTGAAATGAAGTGAAGATAATTGAAAATTATAAATAATTTTATCCAAATTATTAATGTAGTGAAAATTGGTTTCATTATCTACATAATTAACTGTTACTCTGTATAATAGTAGTTAACTCCAGAGTCAAATTACCTGGATAGAGGATGAAATTAGAGAACTCCAGTGGAGAAGAAATAGGGATGAAGAATTGTCCTATCAGACTCTGAAAAGAGCCACTTTCTCTCAGACTCAGGAGAATGAATGGGAGGTAATGAAGATTTGTATGGAAAAAAAAATTGCTTTTCATGGTCAATTCACAAAAGATTCCAAGTTTTATTGGGGAGTGAGGGATGAGAGAGGGAGGAATAATTATTTACTTAGTTTAAAAATAAATTTTAAAAAGCCTTGTTTTTAATATGAATTGCATTTTGCTATACACATTGTGTTTCCTTGTTAAGGAATGTAAGCTTCTTGGAAGACAGGGAGAGCTTCATTTTTGTTTTTGTATAGTGAGTGCCTAGCAGAATATACCAGTAGGGACTTATGATTGATGTCAAGAAAGAGTACAAAGAAACCAAGCTACATGAGATGCATTAAATTTGGAGTCAGAGGAAATCTTTTCTTTCTCACTACTTTGGTCAAATCACAAACTCTCTGAATAGTATTATTTTGAATCCTCCCACTCCACTCCCTTTCCTTCTCTGAAGTGAAAAAATTGGACAAGGTGGACACTAAAGTACCTTTCAACTCTTCATTGAGGATATGATCCTCAGTGTGGTACATGTGGTATTTTTCAGATATCTGAACTTAGAGCAGGATGATTTCCTTCTGCCTCTTTGCTGCTTTTATGTTATGGGTATGTTCATTATTTCATTCTGATAAAAATTTTCATGCATCAATTGACAAACAAAAAGTAGGCATGGGGAACACAAGAAAGAAATCTGAGCATTAAAGAATAATTTCTTGTTTCCTTTTGCTGTTTTTGTGTTAGAGGTCCTGGGTTCTTGTTTTGTCTTATTTGTAGTCAGGTGCAGCTGCTCTAAGTTGTTGCTGTTGTGAATGATGCCAATCCAATTATTTGCATAGCACCTTACAGGTTTCAAAATGTTTCCCCCTTTCAAGTTTCTTTGCAAAATCAAGAGTTTTGATTCAATGTTTCTGAAATTTGGAGAGGCTGATCTCCTGAATAAAGAAAAAAAAATCATTTCCAGTTTAAATCAATCCAGAAAAAGTTTTTAGTTAATTGATGATTCAGATAGCTAGGTTCTGATGGATCAAAATCTTTAAAGAATATTGGACCTGGAATCCATAGCTCTAATTTTGAGTGTCAGTTTGCTATGTAACATTGGTAGATGGTAGATATCCTTGCTTACTTATCCTTGCTAGGCTTCACCTTCAACATCTGTAAAATAAGAGGGTTAGACTAATTGATTACTAAGGTTCCTTTCAACTCTAAAAGTTTTAATGTAGACAAATAGATACAAGTAGAATTTAATGTTATATTAATATAAAATGAATATTAATTTTTTCAACATGCTTGGACTATTCACTTTTGCATATATATTTGTATGAGAAGTAGTAGGATTTAGTTGATAGTTAGGCTCAGGGTTAGGAAGACACAGGTTTGACATATTCTGATTGTATGTGTTAGACCAAATCTCTTTTAACTATTCAGTACACAAGACAAGTCTAAGATTATAGGTTGCAAAGTAGGTGCTGACCTGCATTCATAGAAGGAATTTCCACCTATGCAAGTTCTCTATCCTAATGAAATCAGAGATTCAGTACCTATCTGTAAATCTCTTTGTAAATGTATCCAAAGCATAGGGTATCTGACTATATGTGATGGTGATCACAAGTTGTGATGAAATAGGACTCTCTGTCCCCCTAATCTTTGTGGAGTATGTACCACCTGGCCTGGGGAAATTCCTAAAAATGATCCCTACCCACCTGAATCTTTCAGCTCTGGGAAAGCTATCTGGTTTCCATGGGAAACTCCCTCTTTCAATTGACCTGGGAATTACTTTGGTCTAGAAAAGACCTTTTTGATTTGGAAATTAGCCCCTAAATTAATGAAAAAAAAAAAAGCTGATGAAGGTGGTGTTGCTGTACTGTTGTGCCAGTTTCCCTGTCTCAGTTTCCCTCAGTTGCTGTTTCAGTTTCCCTTAATTGTTCTTCCCAAAAATAGCAACCCCACTTCCTGACCTTCAGAAATAATTGGACTCACATTCCAAAGGAGTTATAAAACTGCCAGATGGCCAGCCTCGACACACCCCTTATCTGTATGACCCAGACTAGTAGTCTTCTTTGCCCAGTTTCTGTCTCAGGGATCCTTCACTCCCTTCCTGCTAGCACTGAATTTATGGTTTCCTTGGACATCAGATGTGCTCAGCTGTTCCCATGAGTTCTTTGTCTCTCTGGGCTATAGAGATTATAAAAATCATGTTCTCCACCAATGAGATGCTGAATACTTTGTACTATTCAGTCTGCTGACATGCCTGTCAGTCTAACTCTCTGGGCTGGACTGCGTGCTTTGAGATATGAGTCCCAGCAGTCCTGATCCATAGGTATGGATTCTGAACTCTCAATTAACCTAATTTCCAATGTGTGATACTGCCTCAGTCTCTCCCTAAGCATTACAGTACCAGATCTAAAACTATATTATAAAGCATCAATCATCAAAACCATTTGGTACTGGCTAAGAAATAGAGTAGTCAATAAGATCTAAATGGGTTCATGATTTAGACAGAAAGAGTGATATTATAAGCAAATTAGAGGAACATAGGATAGTTTACCTCTCAGACCTGTGGAGAAGGAAGGAATTTGTGTCCAAAGAAGAACTGGAACTCTTAATTGAACACCAGATAGATAATTTTGATTATATTAAATTAAAAAGGTTTTGTACAAGCAAAACTAATGCAGACAAGACTAGGAGGGAAGCAATAGATTGGGAAATCATCTTGACATTTAAGGGTTCTGATAAAGGCCTCATTTCTAAAATATATAGAGAATTGTCTCATATTTGTAAGAATTCAAGCCACTCTTCAATCGATAAATGGTCAAAGGATATAAACAATTTTCATATAATGAAATTAAAACTATTTCTAGTCATATGGAAAGGTGCTCCAAATCACTATTGATCAGAGCAATGCAAATTAAGACAACTTTGAGATACCACTACATACCTGTCAGATTGGCTAAGATGACAGGAAAAGATAATGACAAATGTTGGAGGGGATGTGGGAAAGCTGGGACACTGATACATTGTTGGTGGAACTGTGAACGGATCCAGCCATTCTGGAGAGCAATTTGGAACTATGCTCAAGGAGTTATCAAACTGTGTATACCCTTTGACTCAGCAGTGTTTCTATTGGGTCTATATCCCAAAGAGATCTTCAAGGAGGGAAAGGGACCCACATGTGCAAAAATGTTTATGGCAGCCCTTTTTGTAGTGGCTAGAAACTGGAAACTGAATGGATGCCCATTAATTGGAGAATGGCTGAATAAATTATGGTATATGAATGTCATGAAATATTATTTTTCTATAAGAAAAGACCAGCAGGATTTCAGAGAGGCCTGGAGAAACTTGCATGAACTGCTGCTAAGTGAAATGAGCAGAACTAGGAGATCAATGTACACGGCAACAACAAGACTATATGATGATCAATTCTGATGGACATGGTTCTCTTCAACAATGAGATATTTCAAACCAGCTCCAATTGTTCAGTGATGAAGAAAGCCAAATAAACCCAGAGAGAGGGATCTGAATGTGGACCACAACATAACATTTTCATGCTCTTTATTGATGTTTGCTTGCATTATGTTTCCCTTCTCAGATTTTTTTTTCTTGTAGATTCGATTTTTCTTGTGCAACAAGATAACTGTATAAATATGTATATACATTTGATTTGTTAAGTATTTTGACATAGTTAACATGTATTGGACTTCCTGCCATCTAGGGGAAAGGTTGGGGGGGGGGGTAGAGGGGAAAAATTTGTAACAGAAAGCTTTACAAGGGTCAGTGTTGAAAAATTACCCATGCATATGTTTTGCAAATAAAAACCTTTAAAAAAAAAAAGGAAATTAGCCCCTAATTGCTCCCTAGCCCCAAATCATAGAAAGCTAAATAAAAAAAACAAGACTCTGTACCCAAATCTTTGCTATCTTCCTAATCAGGAAGCAGCCCACTGAGGAAAAGCATTTCTCAGTGAAATAAACCCATTTTTGCCAAAAACCTCTCTCGCAGACTGGGACTGCAAATTCTTTTGCAAAACCTGCAACACCTGCCGGGGGACCCCCATCGCTGTTAGGGTATCTCTCATCCCTCAACAAGGGGACCTGTATGTGGGCAGAAAGGAAAGTTTTATATTGTTGAATTGTGTGCTTCCTGTTTATCTACTGATAAGGGATTTAGAGAAAGGTCCCTCAAATAATGGGAAGACTTTTTATGGACAATTTATGAAAGGGCATAGACAAGAATCAAGTAAGATGAGGAGGGTTTGGATTTGTGATTTGCACTATTGGTCACTTCACATTAATGAGAAAATATCAAAGTATGAATTTTAGGCCAATTGAAGTCCAAAGATTTAATTTTGTATTATCATTAGATGTTGTTGAGGTATGAAAAATGAGGGTTGAGAGATCCCCCTTTTAGCTGGTTGTGGGCTTTGTGAAGGAATTTGCAAATCCCAATGAATGAGGCAAAATTTGTGGCCCCCCCAAAAAAAATTATTACGCTGAGAAGAAATATCTTGTCAGAGGGCTAGTCCCATTAGGATTTTTAGCAAAAAGCTGTTTCCAGGCATTCCATTATATTGGATTCTCATGGCCTTGGAGCTAGGGAGCAACTGAGGGACTAATCTTTAACTCAATAAGGTGGTGATTATGCCCCAGACAGAAATTTCCAATTGAATAGGTTGAGATCCTATCTAGGAATTTCCCTATGGTGGGTAGAGCCCCTCCCAGAGGCCCGGAAGAGTTTCGATTTAGGGCCTCTGCAGCCCAGGACCACCCTTCCCCCAAGGGTCACTTTACATCAATGATGGGTACATGTGAATGTCATCCTAGGAGACATATTTCTGGAAGGACTTGCCATATTCCTCAGATAGTCCTATAACCTCTTTTTTTTTTTTCCCTGAGGCAATTGGGGTTAAGTGACTTGCCCAGGGCCACACAGCCAGGAAGTGTTAAATGTCTGAGATCAAATTTGAACTCAGGTCCTCCTGACTTCAGGGCTGGTGCTCTATCCACTGTGCCACCTAGCTGCCCCATAACCTTTTAATAATAATTGTTTCCCTTTTACTTGCAAAATAAAAGGCTTGTTTCAGCTCCTCCCCTCTTTACCTTTTTTTTTTTTTTTTTTCAGTCATGGCAGTACTATTTCTTGGAAGATGGGAAACAGAAAGTAGAAGAAAGGCATCTTGGGGTCTGGGGCAGATCAAAAATTAGAGCCTTACCTAGAATTGGACATCATTTATAATTACCACTATAACTATGAATTATGGTTGACTGGCTCAAAGAGTATATATCTAGGGTAGTGGTGATCTTACTGGCTCTGGCAATATTACTTGGCATACAATAAAATGGCAATTCATTGATTACGAGTGAGAACTATTATTTATTTCCTGAGTCAATGAACCAACAAGCATTCAATGTGTAGCTATTGTGTGCTATATCTGAATACACCAAAGGATCGGTTCTTAAATTGCTTTCAGTGAATCTATCACAGATATGTATTCCTGAATAATCACATATATGGGATCATATCATGTTTCACATATAACAATCAGACTGGTTGTGGTCTACGATTTATGGAATCAGTCATTACTTTATAGACACTTCTTTTGTGTGGTTGTTTGTCTACATGATTGAGAACTGCAACCTTGTGGAAATCAGTCTTCTTTAACATCAGCTATGATTCTTGGTTCATACCCAACCATTGTTCAGAAATCAACAGTTTACTGTTTAACTGATCTAGTATTAGTTTTGCTTTAATTAAGAATTACATATACTATATGCTAGAACTTAAGTCCACAATTGAGAATAACAAATGAATAAAGTCTACATGTGTGAACATTTTAATTCTCAAACTAATTGTTTATTTAACTGAAAATGAATGTCAATAAACAATGGTGTTTGTTGAGTCTAGCCAAGAAATAAATGATATTTTTATTTACCATTTTGTTCCTAATACTAATTATGTTTTTAAACACTCTTTTGATGTGTTAAGAATTCCCAAGAAAGAACAACAGCTATAATTTAAATAGCATCAATCTAGCTTCAAGGAATAGTCAAACTGGAAGCCTAGAGATATCTTTTTGTGAAGAGACTATTTGAAGGAGAATGGAGGTTGCTATATATGTCAAGGTAAGAGTCATGGTTTTAGTCAGATAACCTTTGGGTTTGAATTCTAGCTCCACTAACTTTTTGAACTTGGATAGGCTGCTTCATCCCTTAAAACAATGGGATAATCTTTTCCAACTCTAAGGTCTGAAATCCTTTGAAGAATTGCCAGGTTTGGGGAGACAATTTTTACAGCTAGTGTTTCTGATAAAGGTCTCATTTTGAAAATATATAGAGAACAAAATCAAATTTATAAACACACAAATCATTCCCCCAATTGATAAATGGTCAAAGGATATGAACAGACAATTTTCAGATGAAGAAAGTAAAGCTATCTATAGTCATATGAAAAAATGCTCTAATTCACTATTGCAAATAGTGATGCAAATTAAAATAGAATAGAAATGCAAATTAAAACAACTTTGAAATACCATCTCATAACTATCAGATTGGTTAAGATGACTGAAAAAGATAATGATAAATATTGGAGAGAATATGGGAATACTGGGACATTGATGCTTTGTTGGTGGAGTTGTAAACTGTTCAGTCATTCTGAAGAGCAATTTGGAACTATACCCAAAGGGCTATCAAACTGTATATCCTTTGATCCAGCAGTGTCTCTACTGGGTCTGTATTCCAGAGAGATCATTAAAAAGGGAAAAGGACCCACAAGTGTAAAAATGTTTGTGGCAGCTCTTTTTGTGGTGGCAGGAAACTGGAAACTGAGGAGTGTCCAACAATTGAGGAATGACTAAATAAGCTGTGGTATATGAATGTGATGGAATACTCCCATTCTTTAAGAAAAATCTGGAAAGACTTATATGAACTGATACTGAGTGAAGTGAGCAGAACCAGGAGAACAGAGTAACAACAAGATTATGTGATGATGAACTATAGATAGACTTAGCTCTTCTCAGCAATGCAGTGATCCTAGACAATTTCAACAGACTTTGGATAGAAAACGCCATCCACATCTCAAGAAAGAATTATGAAGACTGAATACAGATTGGAGCATACTATTTTCACTTCTTTCTTTTTCATTTTTTTTCTCTTTTGTTCTAATTTTTCTTTCACAACATGACTAATATGGAAATATGCTTAAAATGAGTGTACATGTAAAATCTATATCAGATTGCTGGCTGTTTTGGACTGAAGGAAGGGAGTAGATAGAGAAAAAATCATCATTCAAAAATTATAAAGATAAATGTTGAAAACTAATTTTACATATAATTGGAAAAAATGAAATACTATTCAGTGAAAAAAAGAATTGCCAATTTTATGCTTTTTAAAGTCATAAAGCAGGAACAGGTTAAAATGGCAAGTTAAGAGAAAAATCTCAACAATTACTCTCCCTGTTTCCATAGCAGGAAGACATTAGCCAATCACTAGATTTTAGGAGCTGAGCAGAAGACCAATGTAGACTGTGGACCATAAGTACAACTGGCAGAAAGGATGGGTATGGAGAGCAGCATATGAATTTTATTAGTATCTGGTCCAAACAGGAAAAATCAAGGTCAAGAACACATTTTAAAGGCATACTAGACAATGGCCAGTAAATTGAAATACATTTATCTATGATTTATAGCTAGTTACTGATTAAGATTAATTGATTTGCAGTCTTCAACCATGAATATGTGTATTTTATATTTGGAGAGAATAGAGAAAGAAAGGAAGAGAAGGAGGAAGAAAAGGATGCTGTGTTCACAAAATCAGCCTTACTTGGCAATCCTTATTTTACTTAATATATACAAAATACTTTTAGGTTTTTCTTTCTTCAACTTTACTGAGAGTAATATTATTTAACTACCTTTGAATATAAACATCTTGAAGTCAGGAATTCTTTTACTTATATCTCTTATGCCTTGTGCAGGTGCAGTTAATAAATGTTTGTTGATTGATGGGTTCTGAAGAAGTCTCAATTAAAAAAAGCAAAATGTGACTAGATAATCCATCCTTGTCTTGAAAGATATAGAGAATAAATACTGAGTCAAGCTATATGTTTGGGAGAGAAAGTATGAACATTTGTCACAATTATGTACAGCTTTATTTTATCAGCCCAGTTTAATCCAACAAGCATTTATTCTATGCATAAGGCACTACACCATAGATTAAAGAATGTGGAAAAAAAAAACAAACAAAAACATACATAGTCTCTGCTTCATAGTCCTTCATCAGTACTGTAGTGTACCTGAATGGTGCTAGAAAATCAGCAAATATGCAATGCAGGCTTATTGAATATCTAAACAAATCTGTGGAGATAAAGGAAGGAATAACAATGATAAATGATACTAAAACAAGTACCTAAGAGAGAGTGTCATTGAGAGTGAGCTAAAGTAGAGCCATAGTCCCTCTACATACAATTCTGAAGGACGATTTTCTATTCTCCCATAATGAAAGCATAGAAATTTTCTTTGGAGATAAAACAGGTGATATAAATTCATTAAAGATTATAATAGTGACACCTGTAAGACAATGGATGAAAATAGTAAAATAAGAAACAAGCATTTTAACATTTTATACCTTGGATGGGGAAAATACACACATGTATATACACATGTGTAAATACACTCATGCATATATACAATGCAATATATGTGTATATTTTACATGTATATTTATATAAACATATGTATATAAAATAAAAACATTTATATAAACATATGTATAATTATACTTCTATGTGCCTAATATATATACAATCTGCCTATATACACATATGTGTATATATATATATACACACACAATATATCACAAATCTATTTTGCATGCTTTGTATATATATATATATATATACATACACACGAGTGTGTGCATGTATATGTGTGTTTGTATGTATGTGAAACAATAATGTTTAAACAGTGCAGATGGTAGAGAAGTGCCTAGGGATAGATAGTCACAAGCCAAATTTATTTTAAAGTCTTCAGAGAGCAGCAATCTTGACAGGGCTAAGAAGAATGATGGACCAGGTATTTTATCTCATCTACTACAACAGGAAAGTCAACATGGATCAATGTAATTCTGTGCTCCATACTCAGAGATGTTCCATCCTGGAGCTGGCTGTCTCCTCTGTATAACACTGGTTGATTCCTTCAGTTATGGTGACGTCAATCCCCCTTTGAGATCCATAGACTGAGAAAATATGGAGAAGAAAAGGCCAAATGATGAAGTAACAGAAAGAGATGGCATATGAGGAAATATCTAAGTTATGAAGTAGTTCTAAGCTGTCTAAGAAAGAAGAGAAAATTTATAGTGGATTTAGTAATCATTATTTATAGTAATTTAGTAATTAGGATTATATTTGTGTTGGTATAACTTGGATTAATGAAATGAAATTAGAAAAAAATTAGTAACTGCTTCTTAATCCACTAGAAAGCTTTAGATCATTAAATAAAAATAGATTTTAAAAAAGAAGAAAAAGAGGCAGTAATGCATTTTGGATTAGAGAGGAAATTGGTTAGTTAATTTAGAAGGGATTCATGAATGAAAGGACATTTTCCGTTAATAAAACCAATTATCGTTATCACATTTTAAAATAAAATGAAAAAAAAAGCAGAACTTTACAAACTATCAACAAATATATTTATTATGGTGGCTTTTTTCCCACTAGATATACCTTGTTTAAGAAGTAATAACCCTTGGATTCCTCATGGATCATAAAGCAGATAAGGAAGCATTTTTTTTTCCCAGTGTGAGAGGGAAAAAAGACACAACTGCAAAAATATGTTACATTTTCTGTGCTCTATTTTCTGTTCTTTATTAATTCAGTTTTTTCTCCTACAATTATGGATTTATTTGTTGTAAGTAAGGTTTGTAGTGTAGATACATTTCGCAGTTTATATGACTCCGGGAACAACCCAGACAGGAGCACTGATGAAGGAGAAACCTGTCATATTTCCTTAGAGATTAGAGTGCTGCTCCACTGGAGCAGAACCACTGGTCCTTCACAGTTTTGTGAAGCACAAAAATACTCTCCATCCCAGCAGTTTCTTCCATAGTTTTTCCTCTCCCCATTCTCACATAATTGTTACTATCCATTCTAGGGTTTCTTGCAGGTAGGAGGACAGGATAAATACAAGGGAACCAATTTTAAAACAGTTCAGTTCTGATAAACCATTGGACAGAAAATGTTAGGGCCTAATTCTGAGCATTCTTGGTAATCTATTCAAGATGTCAACACAGAACTCTTGAACCTCGGATTTCCACTGTCCTTTCATAGTTTTTTTTTTTTCTTTTCTCTTCCCCTCCTCCATCTTCCCCCCACAATTTTTTTGGTGATACACCATTATTTTTTTTTTTTTGAAGGGATACTGTGTCTTTGACTTAGTAGACATCTCTTTTGCTTCTTACTTAAAACAATAGCCTGAAAATTATTTTACAAAGAAAAAAAAATGTTGCTTCTCCAGGTGCCATCATTATAATGTTATATCCTATTAATAATTATATACAAAAATTCTTAGGTGTCTTTTTACAAAAGCACAGAAGCATAAAATATAACCTCTTGAAAGTATCCCTTCTTTAGACTTCTTTGTACTCGTGGCTCATGAATGTCTTCATTATTAACTATGTTTGTATGGAGAGTATAGGAACTATCTGGAATGTTGTTTAGATGGAACAGTAACTGGTAGCATTTTCCACTTGTGGTTCTAATGGCTAGAACACCTGTCCTGGGAATCTGGTGGAGATAGCAGCATCATAAGTCTAAAACAATCACATGAGACCTTTTAGTGTACAGTGCTGACTAATACCGATTTCTGTTGTTTATCTTGGACTTTTCGTTTCTTCTGCTGCTGTTTGTCTTTATTTTCCCGTTGATCCCGGGATTCTGTAGTGGGCTCCTGGCCTTTGTTCTCAGGTTTTGTTTCCTTACTTTCTTCTTTACTTATTTTTTTTCTTTTTCTCTCCCTTCCTTTCTTTCCTGAAACAGAAGGCACACAGGTAAATTTTTAAAAAGTGGTAGGGGAAGAAAACCCACATATACATTCAAATTTGCTTAATGTTCATTTAGGCATAGCTTTACAAAACTTAATAAAATATCTCTCAGCAGGTTTTGTATAATGGATCTTTAATCTAAATTGTTGCCTTAATTGTAAGATATTTATTATTTCATCAAAAAAATTTTTTTGACAAGTCAAGAAGCATTTACTGAGCATTTATTATACACCTACCTGATACTATGCTAAAATTTTGGAAATTTGAAGGCAAGATCATTCTTTGCCCGCAAGGATAACATGTAAACTGATATATGTATATATATATATATCTCCTATATCTCGACATCTTCCCCCCTTTCTCTCTCTCTCTCTAATAATTTTATATATATATATATATATATATATATATATATATATATATATATAGGAAAGGACCAAAGATCAATATCTAACAGAGTTCTTCCTGAAACCACTTCTTCTCCCTTGAATTACCTAACCTAAACTGTTCTTAGGACCTGATTAGCCTTTGTGTCTTCTTTGATTCTGCTTTCTTGTAGTTGTATTTGTTATATTGTTGGGGCTTCCTGTTCCCTAGTACACATAAAAAGGCCTACTCTTTATCCCTTAATAAGGGTAAATTGGAAATAATCTCAGAGAAAAGGTATTAGCATTGAAGGGGCCTGAGAGAGTTTTTTTTTTTTTTTTTTTTTTTTCCTTTTTGCTGAGGCAATTAGGGTTAAGTGACTTGCCCAGGGTCACACAGCTAGGGAATGTTAAGTGTCTGAGACCAGATTTGAACTCAGGTACTCCTGACTTCAGGGCTGGTGCTCTATCCACTGCGCCACCTAGCTGCCCCTGAGAGAGGTTTTTTGCAGAAAGTAGGATGTGAAGTAAAAATGAAGGAAGCCAGGGAATCTAGAAGGTAGAAATTATGCTGGCACTGAAAATTTGGTTGTTTCTCCTGATCTTATGAATCAGATACAATAGGATTGGTTTTAAGTGTGTATAATTAAAATATATTTTAACATAGTTGTTCTTTGAAAAAAACACTTCTTGACAAATATGGCAAGAGAAATATGGCAATTTGTTTTCCAATTTGAAATGAAAATTATTATTCTATAGCTTAAAATACATCTGTAATACTATTTATATATCATATTTCCAACTTAGTCATAATATGTATATGTAACATGATTCTAGGTAAGGATATGACAAATGCTGAAAGTAGAAATATTGGTGAATGTAAGTATAAATACATATATTTTATCATATAATCTAAACACTTAAGATTGATATTACTTAATATATCATTTTTACTGGAGTTAACATTTCTCCATTTATGGTATTTTCAATAGTCCTTAATTCTTCTCCTGTAATAAGTCAAGAATTTATTTCATAAGACTTGTCTTTTTGTTATCAATCAACAAACCTTGACTGAGTGCATACTGTATGCATAGCACTGAGGAATAAGGTGTTTTGGGTAGAGGAAAATAAAGAGGCATATGACATGATCCTTGCCTTAAAAGAACTTATAATTTAGTTGGGCAGAAAGAACAACTTGTATTTATATAAAGATAGCCAACAGTATTAGGTGTCTTGATTTCTATGCCCAAGTTTTTGAATTTTATTCCATATGACATCCTGAATTATGTTAATAGGACCAAAGTTCCGATTTTGAATATGACTAATTAGCTGTGTGACTTCAGGAAAAGTCACTTAATTTCTCTGATCTCATTTATAAAATGGAGGCAGTAGTAATTGTCATAAAAGTTGTGAAGAAAGTGTTTTTTAAACCTGAAAGTGTTATATAATTAAGAGTTATCATTGCCATTACCTTATTACAAAAAAAAAGACTAAAAAAGAATATATTTTTATATACAAAAAGCAAATGCAAAACATCTACTAAGATCCTTGCCATATAAACTAGAGTAGTTTTACCCTAAATCTTAATAAAACCATCCTCTGTACTTCATTAATTCATATAGGCTAGAGCAGTAGAGTAGAATATAGTTTCATTAGTCCATATAGGGTAAGGTAGTTTACCCTAAATCTTGATGAAACCAAACTCTATGTTTCATTAGTCCATAGGACTAAGACTCAAATTCTTCATATAGCTTCCAGCCCTTGAGCTTTCAAGCACCAGTGAAGCAAAGCAAGTATGGAAGCAAGGGCTTAAATCAGCACTGTATCTTAGATGAATATTCTTTCCATCTTTTTGTTAACTTCCTTTTATTGAATATTATGTAGTCTAAGAATGTCTCATTTTGTTATAACTCTTAACTTGAATCCTAGTCCCATAGACTAACAAAAGTCAGGCTGGCCTACACATGTCTAATGGGTTCTATTTAATTATTTCTTATGATTTTAAAGCATCACCAAATGTTTCTCTGAGCTATAGAATACTCAATACACAGATTTTCCTCACTTAATTGAATTGTTATGCAAACATTTTTGAAAACATCAAAATAAAAAAGTAACAATGATAAAACTTATGAGAGGTTTCTGATTTAATATGAAATATTTGCTCATGATGGAAAATGTCAAATTGTCCTGCCTCTGTGGATTCTGAGTTAGTTTTTGAGTCTGAGTCAAAAATATTAATATTATATATGCTGCCATCTGATACATGCCATTTTCTATTTGATACAATTTAAACCTGACTTCTCTCATTCCATGATTCATAATGATGATGAGTTATTTTACCATAGTGTTTTCAGAAATATACTCCATTTCAGAAGCATTTTCTTTTCTTTATGAAAACTTATTCCAAAAAGTGCATCATATTTATCAATGAGTTTTAGGCTCTAGCAAATTAATAAAAATGATGAAGAGCAGGTTGATTTCAGAAAATCCTGGAAAGACTTAAATGAACTGATGCTGAGTGAAGTGAGCTGAACCAGGAGAACATTGTGTACAGTAACAGTAAAATTGTGTGATGATCTATTATGATAAACTTAGCTCTTCTCAGCCATACAGTGATCCAAAACAATTCCAATAGATTTGGGTTGGAAAATACAATTCACATCCAAAGAGAGAACTATGAATACTGAATGTGGATCAAAGAACTTTTTTCACTTTTTTTTCTTTCTGATTTTATTCTAATTTTTCTTTCCCAACATGATTAATATGGTAATATACCAAAAAATATTGTACATGTATAACCTACATCAGATTACTTGTTCTGTTGAAGAGGAGGAGGAGGATTCTTACAAAAATGAATGTTGAAATCAGATTACTTTCTCTGTTGAGGAGGAGGAGGAGGGATCTTACAAAAATGAATGTTGAAAACTATATTTACATGTAATTGGAAAAAAAAAGTACTATAAAAATGAAAAAAAAAGAGAGAATATAATCGTCACAAGGGCAAGATTTATCTTTCCTTCATAGGCCTTGACCATAAGGAAAACAACTCACACTGGTTCCACTATCTTACTGGATTAGAACTTTTGGCACACTGAATATTAACTCTATCATTCTTTTTAAAGGCACAAAGAATAGTGGATCAAATAATGTAAAATAATGTAAAAATATCTTAGGTGAACAAAGATTAGGAAACAGTACATTGTCCATCGTTGTTCCCAATAGGCTGTAAAATGTCCTATAACAATTAAAGATGCCTCAGAAAGTATCTCTTTTATGAAGGATCACGTCCTTAAATACAGGAAAATATCTGATGTGGCTTTTGTTTTGATACTGATTCATAAAATTCATTATGATAGGTCATACCAGGTGCTACAATAATGAAAGTTATTAGCACACATCAATAGAGAGTATGGAGTTCTTTCCCCTTGCGAAGCAACCCATCCAAAGTAGCACTATATATCCAGAAGACTATATATGTCTCTAGGAAAAGCTGAAGATCACTGGAGAGGGAAGAGAGGTTCAGTCCTTTGAATTTTTTCTTGGCTGAAACAAAGACTCTTTTAAAATTAGACCTAAGGTGCTTTGCAAATCTTGAAGTGCTACAAAAATGCCAGGTTTAATATTGTAACTATAATCATATTTGTAATTTTGTTAACCTGAATGTTTACATGGTATCTGAGGGCATTTTTCTTTCTTTTTTTGTAAAATCCTAGACATCATCCAAACTCTGATGTTTCCTAGGGGACATGAGCCAAAGAAAGATTCTTGAGAAGCCCTCTGGATTAAATTCAGTTAGTGTAAACAGATTATGTAGATATATATTTTTTCTAAAAACATGATCAGTCTTAGTGATTGGAAATAGTAAACTCTGTTTTGTATAAATACTATGTTTTAGTATTTCAGATACAGTGGAAAGAAAAGTGAATTTGGAGTGAAAAGAACTAGATTTGAATCTTTATTCTATAATTTGTTGCTTATGTGATTCTGGACAAGCCATACAACTTTTCTGGCTATTCTCTATAAAATAAGGAGATTGAACTTTATAAACAATTAATTTCTTTCCAGCTCTAAATTTTATGAAGACTTCATATTTAGAAAGACTTTAAAAATATTAACAATAGAGTATAAACTCCTTGAGGGCAACAAGTGTTTTGTTTCTGTCTTTGTATCACCAGCTTCTAGTTAAGGGCCTGACATAATAGATATTGAATAAATATTTATTCATTTGAATTGAACTTGGGAACCACATGTGGTAAAATGAACAATTTTTGCCTTCCTAGAATTTCAGCATTACTTGGATCCTACAAACGTGTACCCAATTGTAGTCTAATCCAGAGATGATAGTGCTTATCATGTAGTAGTAGTCTATTTTCAGAGGGCTGGAAAGGCTAAGTCCCCTACATTTTCATTCTGAGGAACTTTTTTAGAGGTGTTCAAGTTCAGCTCTAAAGAAAGAAAAAATGTCAGTGAAAATCTCATTCCAAAGTTCTGTAAAAACTATTGACCTCAAATGAAATGTTATTTTGATGGAAATCATCCAGAAGTTTAGTGTTTGACATTGTTCTCTTGATGATAGTCCAACATCTTACAGCTGTGAGCCCTACCATCATGTTTTGGACACATTAGAAATATTTTTTTTCCTTCTTTGTTCAGAGATTGATTTATATTTTTTTTTAGCCACTTATGACAATATATTCAACATGTAATATATTTCTGTTTATTAGCAAACTGATATGGTTATTCTTTAAGACAGGCAGATACATTTTTGGAAGTCTCCTGAAACTCAGTATTATTGGTCTATTATCCAAGGAATAATTATTTAGTCTGGGAGGTGGTGGTGGGGGGAGAGGAAAGGGAGCTGAATTAAAGTAACGGGAAACTAGCTCATTGAATAGTTACTGTTCAGCAGACTGCTATTGCACAATATAGAAATTGGACTTTTTTTTTTCCCCAATGGCCCTTGTATTAGTTATGGGAAATATTAAATGCCTTTTGCATTGATACTCATTTTTAAGATTGGAAGATCAAATAAAAGGGCCTAAGAATATAAATATAAAATATTAAACTTCACATATACTTGGTTAATTTAGTCCATATAAGATTGATATACATTAAAAGGGGAGTAATCTACTGTTTATTGATGTGGTAAGATTTCACTGATGTGATAAACAGTGAAGGGATATTTCTAAACATTTTAATGATTTTGTAAACCAGGAACTCTTTGTTAAAGCATTATTTGTAAGCATGTGTTATTCTAATAACTATTAGTTGTTGTTGTTGTTGTTATTGTTGTTGTTATTGCTGCTGCTGCTGTTGTTGTGCCAGAGCTAGGGGTGTGGGGTCCTTTGGCAATTGAGATGATGTTCATCTTTGCCTTGATTTTCCAACAATAGGGTGGAGTTTGAGCAAAAATCCCATAAAAAGGGAACTCCCCTTAGTACTGAGATAACTTCTGATCATGTGGTCAGTGAAAGGGATTTCTTTTTCAATCTTAGTTTTAAAAATATTACTTGGAGGACCAATTTTTCTCCATTATCTTAGAATTTAGATACTAAAATTATTTATTATGCTCTTAGCATGTGACAGATCTTGTGTGAGGCCCTAGAAATACAAAGGTCAAAAAATCCAAAACAGTTTCTATTCTACTGGTTTAGACTGGAATTATAAACCAGTATAATAACAGCAGGGGAAAAAAAAATCCTTCTTGAAAATGAGTGAAATCTTTCAGAATGTGGTCCTATCTTCTAACTACACAAATACTCATACACACCCCACATTATATCTTCATAATAGGAAAGGATAACCAAATTAATTATATAGAAACATTATTTAGTGTCACAGAATTGCATAATTAATACCAATAATTTTAACATTATGAAAACAGACATTCTTTACCAAAAAAAAAAAAAAAAAAAGTGAAGCACATTTGCTGGTTTAACAGCATTGAAATTTAGCTTTTGAAATGTTATTTTAAAAGCTATGAGAGTTTTGAATATTTGGTATGGGAACTAAGTAATAACTTTGTACCTTTGAAATGGCTGACAATATATATGATGCTCTGATTAGAATTATTTGTGTTTGTGCCTTATCCTCTTATTATATATTAAACTCAATATATCAAGAGCCTGTTCTTAGCTAAACTTTATCTCTTCCAGTCCCTGAAACAGTTTCTTGCATAAAAGACAAAATAGTTTTCCATGAAAACTATTAGTAGACAAAATGTTTTCCATGAAAGAATGAAATAAAACATAATGAGAAGCTCAGTCTACAAAATGTATGTTCTTCTTTTCCCTACACCACCATTCTGAGATGTACATGTGGGGCAAAAAACCCAAATGAGGGAAAAGAACTAACAGGGGAAAAAGTGGCACTTGGTTAGTTTCCTCATGCTTATTAGTAAATTTTTATAAAATGTAAACTTTTCATTTAGATCTAAATCTCAGTCCAGCTGAATTAGGAAATAGCTTATTATTGTGGAAAAAAAGGAGCTGCACTCTTTCTAAAGTCATCTAGTTAATTTATTGAGAATGATTTAGAATTACAAATATAAATTAATTTTTTTCCTATATATTTAGAAATGTTTGTGTTGAAACATATATAGTGCTTTTCTGACCAAATTTTGCTGGCTACACTAGGGGGAGCCTTGGAGCTTTATCCATTCTGAAGTAATTGGGAAACATTTATTTTGCTCCAAAAAAAAAAAAAAAAAAAAAAAAATTCCCAAATCAAAATATATTCCACATGCCAGAAATCCCAGTGAATAAACAGTATCAAATCTGTGACTCAAACCAATTAAAGCTGGCTTCGTTAAAAAGCCAAAATGTGCTGCTAAGTCTTCTTCATGGCACCAGTAATATCATATCTCAGGCTTATGGTCCCTCCCTGAAATGCCCATACAGCACAGACAGAGTAGGAGGAAGGTTTAGCATGAGGCCTTTCAGTAATAAATTTGGATTGTTTATCTTTTACTTCCTGTTGTTGTGGCCATGAGTTTGTTGTATATGTATAGGAAAATTTCCTCTCTCCTTTCCTCTCTTTCCTCTCTTCCTTCCTTCC
>JAJPUD010003620.1:0-27747 GCA_023553655.1 Myrmecobius fasciatus
CCTATGCAAATATACATGTGGTCCTCCTAACTAATTTATGTACCTGGATTTGACCCTTGGGAAAATCCCAGTGTTAGATGCTATGTTTCATCTGTGAGTAACATTTGTTGATGAACAGTTCTGGGTTTTTGCCTATTTTAAACCACAATTAAGAAATGTATTGATGGCAACCTGGCCTTAATTAGCTTAATTGAATGTTGAAATTGATTGGGTCTTGAGAGGGGTATGTTTCTGAAGCTCAGTCCCAAGGAGATCATGGGGGCTGGAAGGAATGCATAACTTAAAAGCACCTACTCGAAATGAAACGGAATAGGAGAGGCTCTGTTGGGAGCAATATTAAGGGCGATGGGATTTTAACTGAAAGTTAAAAGAGTAGCATTAATATCTCTAGTCACGTGCTGTTATTCTAGGTCAGACAACTAGGAAAAAAGAGATGCTGAAAAGTGGGGGCCAGAACACTAGGGTTGGAAGAATCAGAGAATCGTGGGATGTTAGATCTGGCTAAGACCCAAGAGAGTATAAAGTCAGAACTGGGACAGATAGGGAAAAATAGAATATTAAGCTGGCACAGATCTTGGGGCATCCAGTGTCGGAGATAAAAGGGAGCTTTCAGTAGAGATTGGTTGGAAGGGATCTTAGAGCAATTAAATCCAAGGTGGAAGGATCATAGAGTGTGGATTGCCAAAGTGGAAGAGATCTTAGAACTCAGAATGTCAGGATTGTTAGGGACCTTAGAGTGGAGAATTGCAGAGCTGGAAGGCTGGGAGGAGTCTTAGAATTTGTGATGTTAGAGTTGGGGGAGCAGACTAAAACATCCGGATAAAATCTCTCCCACAATATCCGTGGCAAGTCCTCTCCTCCAGCTTTTCAAAGACCCTCAATTGCACTTTCCTCTTCTAACTGCTGTATTTGTGCATATTTTATATGTAATTTTCTTATAAATGTTGACTCTCCAACCCCATCTCCCACCAATCGTAAGTTCCTTGAAGACGGGAGCTATCTTGTTTTAACCTTCTCATCCTCCCTCAGTGCCTAACACAGAGGGCCTGGAATATATCAGGTGCTTAATTGTTCTTAAATTTAATTGAATGACAGGGAACTCATTAACCTCCCCTTTCCCCAAAGCAGCCAACTTTCATTTCAGGGCAAGTCAGATTGTCGGATCAGTTGATCAACAGAAATGTCATTTAAATGGGGAGATGAATTAGTTCACCCATCCTGGAAAACGTCTCAATTGATTATAGTTTTTTTTTTTTTTAAGCCAGGAAGACAAGTTAGCTCTCATTCAGTAGCATTAGGTGGTGACTATATTGCTAGATGTTATCAAGAAGAATCCGATTTAAATTTTATTTCTCAGTATTTGCTATATGATATTAGACATGGTATCTAATTGCTCTGAGTCTCGGTTTATCATTTTGTAAAATGTGGATATCAACACCGGTTGTTTTAAGGCTATTGAGTTGTTTTATGGTCCACCTGATCTGGTCTAATCCTTGAGGAAAGTCAGGATCAGACTGGAAATGACAAATTCTGTGCTCAAATCCAGAACTGGGAGGTAGGTGCTATTATTATTCCTACTTCAGAATTGTAAAAACTAAGGCAAACGAAAGTTAAATAGCTTGCCCAAGATCACTTGGCTACGTTTGAACTCATGTCTTTCGGATTCCAGGTTTGGTTTGGGATCAAAGCTTTACTACCTTTTAACATAGGCTAGCTTAACTTTTATGAGACTCACTTGGTTCATCAAATATGAGACAAGTAAATGAAGGTATTATTATACCCATTTTATAGATGAAGAAACTGAAATTGAGAGAGATTAAGTGAGTTGCCCTAAGTCACCCAGCTAAATAAATGCCAGGTCCTTCTGACTCCAAGGCTGGCATTCTCTGCACTCTACACAAACCTGCTTCTCAAATAACAGTGGTAGATACAAGTTCCTTGTCCAGCAGGTCAGTGTTAGCACCAGGAGTTGAATCCAGTCCTTGAGATTTGGTGTTTCCACCATTCTAACTCATAAGAGGCTCACATATGGTAATATATTGATTACCTGTGATTTTATCATGTGAGAACTCCAATCAGCATTGTAATTGCCGAATGCTAGGAGACATGGAGAGGTTCAAGGTCACATTAAATTGGCCATTGAATGGTGCTATAGTGGGAAGAATACTGGACCTGGAATCAGGTGTTCAAATCCTACTTCAGACATGTATTACTTTGTGACTCTGGGCAAATCGTCCAACCCGCGTCTGCCTCAATGTCTTTATCTGTAAAATGGGGATAATAATAGCATCTACCTTCCAGGATTGTTGGAGGATCAAATGAAATGGTATTTGTCAAATGCTGGTAAACCTTAAAGCGCTTTGTAAATCTTGTTATTATGAATTATTAGACTTGTCTGGGTCACACTGCTGAGGTCAGAGGTCCTTATTCTTGACTCTACATCCCGTGCTTTATGAAATGTATTATTATTGCCTGCAAGAGAAGAGAGTGTTTTCAAAAAGAAATCCATGTTCTACCTATTACACGTTCCATGGATCATGGACAGCTGTGGATAATTAGCTCACCCAGTCTAATGTGGGCATCCACTTACATGCCTCCAGGCACAGGGAGCTCATTACTTGGGAGAAGATTTCTTAGCAGATGTTGGGGTGTCAGAAGCTGAGAAGATGGAGCAGACCCCTTCACCTCTGGGCTCTACCTTTGGCAGCTGCCTTGATCTACTCAAAGTCCTCTCCTACGTGGTGACATTAATGCCAAAGGCCACGGCTTGTGGCTCCCTTGTCCGGGATGTCTCCGGCTCCTTTGGTGGCAGGCTTCCAGCTCTGTCCCCATCTTGGTTGGCCTCCCCTGCACTTGATTCAGCTTGTCAAGGTCCTTCCTCCAACATGGCGCCCAGAGCCGAACACAGTGCAATTAGAGAACAATGTAGGACCGTCTATATAATCAAATCCTAAATTACCCTCCAATCACTGAGAGGACTATTCTGAAAGGTGATTTAAGGCCCAAGGGCCTTGTGGGTAATCCACTGATTGGTATTTTTTTAATGCAGGAGGGAGAAGGCACCTCAGAAAACAATGGGGGCTTTCTTCTCTGCTTCCCCACCCCCAACTAGAAAAAGAAATCAGACTCTGCTTGCCATTCAGCCAGCCTGGGTCACCGTCATCCTCGTGGGCCCATTATGCTCCAGGATGTGGGCCAGCCAGCCTGGTCGGCCTAGTCCTCCCACTCTTGGCTGGCTCAGTCTCAGACTTGCTGATCCAGAGGCCGCAGGAAGGTTTCTGGCAGTGGGACTCTGTCTGCAGAAGCCATTTTCTCCCATTGTCGCCTTTGCACAGTGAATGGCTCTGTCACTCAGCTTTAACTGGGGAAGGGATATTGGCAGCAGCCTTGAAGGAGGAATAAAATGGGAAAGTGGCTTACCTGATTATTTTCAAGAGGATTAGAGATTTAGGTAAACTAATCTGGTAGACTGGATTGGGAGGGAGAAGTTATAGCAAATCACTAGGGTAGAACCAAGTCGGGGCAATTGTCAAAGTAAGACCAAGGGGAAGTGCATTTCTACTGCTCAGAACTGTTCTCCTTTCAGAGGAGAGCTTGTATGGTTTTTGGGGGGCAAACTCCCATAATTCCAAGCCATTAAGAGGGTCATTCCAGCAAAGGATCATCCACTCTCCTCCTTTTCTTTTCCTTAATCTGACCATCTAAAATAGTGAAAAATTCAGTGATAGGTTCATGAGATACCAAATCCTTTTAAGGAGATTAGTGCCATCATCTTCATCCTTAGACCGGATATTTGGGGACACTTTATTTTACATACATTATTTCACTTGAATCTCAAAACAACCTGTTACAGTAGGTCATAGTATTATCCCCATTTTACAGATGACAAAACTGAGATGGAGGGAGATTACCTAAGAAAGAACTGCGATCCAACTGCACATCAGAAGATTGCACATCTAGAATTGGAAGGTGCCTTATTGCTTTAAAAACCTCAAATTCTAGTTGTTATTATCATCCTCTGTTATTATTGTTGTTGTTCTTCAGAGGGCACATAGTCCAAACTCCCCTTTTTACATAGGAGGAAGCTATGACTCAGGGCAGTTGTCACTTGCTCACTGTCACTCAGGTAATTGAAAGTCAGGTAGAATTTGAATTTACATTTTTTGATTTCAGATACATTGCTCTCAGACTGAGCTTCTTGAGCACAAAGACTGATTGGTTTGTCTGTTTGCCTTTCTTTGGCTCTCAGCATAGTTCCTGACACCCAGGAGGTCCTTAACGGTGGTTGTCCTCTGAGCTTGAAGAGAACCAAAATGACATCAGCAAATTGGGGTCAAACACATTGCGTCCAGCTGTGGCCGCTCAGACCGACATGAACTCAAGTGGGGCACAAATAGTCCATATGAACATTTGGAGTAGAGATGTCTCTCACTTTGCACAGCTTACTTTTTTTGACTCAATTTATGCTTGTGGACTGAATCCTTTGTGTTTTGTCACTTCCTAGCACAATCTGATTCCAAACCCATACTTGAAAATAGATATTTTTTCTATGCTTATTATTTGATCAGCATTAAAATCTCTACAGACCTCAAGTCCTCTGGAACTTGGTGAGTTCCTTGAGTCACTAAAATGGTAAGGACCAATCCTATGGATTCTATAGTCAGAATGAGTCAGAGAGACAAGACTTAATTCAGATCTTTCTAACTCTCAAATTAGCCTTTTCTGCACTAAAACATCCTCCTGTAAAATAATAGTGTCTTATAAATAAAGGGATAGCAGGGTTTTAACATGCCATTAACACATTAACACCTCATCATCTGTGTTTACATCCTGTGGCCACATCAACTGAGCGCTGGTGGGAGCATACAAAATGCCTTTTCCCTTCCAACAATATATCGCTTGATGGAAGTACGATGTAGTCACTAGCCTGGGATTCTTAAATCCAGGAAGACCTGGCTTCAAATTCCCTTTTTGACTCTTCTTAGCGATGTGACAATGGGTCAGTCATTTAAGGCTTTTGAGCATCAGGCAACTGGATAACTGTATCTGCTGAATATATCTCCTGATATACATGTATAAAGTATATCTACTGAATTAAAAACAGGATTGAAAATGGGAGCTGGGGAAACAAGTTCTTACACTGATGAAATCACCTATCTTTGACATATTATTGTATTGTATATATTATCATGAGAAATGAATTGAGAGCTGGTCTTGGAGTTAGTATGACTTAGGTCTAACCCTTAACTGTACCACCTCTTGCCTGTAGAATCAGACAAATCACAAAACATTGTAGAAAGTAGCCTCAACACAGGTTCATCTGACATCTGGATGCGTGACCCTTAATCTCTCAGTGCTCCAGGCCAATGGTAACAAACTCAATAGGAAGGAGGATTACTAAACCATATACAAGGATATCTCTTATGGACCATATATTGACTTGGAAAATGAATACCATTATTTATGATGTATTGCTTTATTTATTATGTTAACCATGTCCCAGTTACAAAATAGACTGCAATCTTGATACCTCTGCTCTCTAAGATTATTGATTTCTGAGGATACAATTTGTATCAGTTTATGAAGGGAGTTTCCCTAACGAAATCACAAGTCTATTCCCTGTTCCAACAGATAATCATAATTCACATTTTCCCCCATTTAATAGTTGCATTTTATTTTTTCAAATTACATATGTTTCCAACATTTAACTTTATTCAATTTTGATTTCCAAATTTTCTTCTTCTCTTTCTCCCTGAGATGGCAAGTGATCTAATATAGGTTATATATGTACAATCATATTAAATGTATTTCCACATTTGTCATATTGTGAAAGAAAAATCAGAACAAAGGGGGAAAACCATGAGAAAGAAAAAAAGTGAAAAGTCTGCTTCAATCTGCATTCAGACTGCAGAATTCTTTCTCTGGGATGGATAGCATTTTTCATCGTGAGTTTTTTTGAATTATCTTAGATCATTATGCTGTCGAGAAGAGTTCAATCCATTAAAGTTGACATCACACAATGTTGCTGTTACAGTGTTCAATGTTCTTCTGGTTCTGCTCACTTCATTCAGCATCAGTTCATGCAAATCTTTCTAGGTTTTTTTCTGAAACCACCTGTTCATCATTTGATGATGTTCATCATCATAATGTTCTCATTAATTTTGCATTATATTCATATACCACATTGTGTTCAGTCATTCTCCAATTGATGAATATCCCCTCAATTTCTAATTCCTTGCCACCACAAAAAAATCTGCTATAAATATTTTTATACATGTGAGTCCTTTTCCATTTTTTAATGATCTCTTTGGGATACAAATCTAGTAGGGGTATTGCAGGATCAAGAGTATGCACAGTTTTTTAACCCTTTGGGCAGAGTTCTAGATTGTTCTCCAGAATGGTTGGATCAGTTTACAACTCAACCAACAAGAGCTAATGCTATAAATGTTTCCATATTCTCTCCAACATTTATCATTTTCCTTTTCTGTCATATTAACCAATCCGATAGTTGTGAGACACTATCTCAGAATAAGTCACATTTTTACTTACTCAGTGTTCTCTTTACCGCAACACTAAGAGTTTGGTCGTCTGACAAGATTTATTCTAATTCCAATTTCACAGCAGAAGAAACTGAGGTTTGATGAGGTGAAGCAGTAAACCCAAAGAGACACAGCTCACATGTGCCAGAGCTCATATTCCTTGGAATTATCAGCCTTATTATCAGATTCTCAGGAATACTTTTATCTAGTTATGTCCATTGGTTTTTCCAAATTGCATGTAGCATTTTCAGAGATGACCTGAAACAGGGCCCATTGTGTTGCAGTGCAAATACAAACCAGAAGAGGATCAGCCTCTAGAGATTCAGTTGTAATGAGACTAAGCTAAAGCTGTTTTCTTTCCTTTCTTTTTTTGATGAATGATTTCTATAGGGCTGGGCAAAGTGACATCTCCTATTTCCAGAGACAGGGACCTAGGCAGTTGACAGATTTGACACTAGTAGAGTAGCAAACAAAATAACAGTAAAAGCAGAATGGTAATGCACTTCCTAATGGCCGCCTTCACAGCTGTGTACACTGATTTAATCTTTCCAAAGCACTCGATTGTTTATGAGGCCTCTGGGTACAATTTTATGCCTGACTGAAGAGGTTGCTAATAGCCACCATATTTGTGTTTAAGGACCTGCAAAGTATTAAAGGAAGCATCTTAAAGCAATGAGCCATTATAAGCTAATAATATATTGCAAATAATAAATGTATTTAGCCAATAATTGACTAAAATATGTTGAACTTTAAATGACAAAAATACTAATTAAAAATATGCTAGCTTAAGGGCAGCAAGAGAACAGAGGGGATTCTCCAACCAATCAAAAGCAGCAGGTGTTAATGGAATGGACCAAGTGCCAGTCATAGAATCAGAGAATGCACAGTAAGTATTAGAGCTGGAAGTCTCCTTAGAAAATAGAAGATCAGAGCTGAAATGGTCCTCAGAAGTTAGAATGGAAGAAGAGAAAGTGATCTTGGAACAGATACAGTCAGAGGTAGAAAGAACATTAGAATATAGAATGGAAGAACAAAGAACCTGGTAGGAAAGTTAGAATTCAGAATTTCAGAGTTGAAAGTACCTCAGAACATGGAATATCATTCTGGGATATTGTTTTCTCAAGAATTTATGGTAAATGTTAATTATGAGCTTGGAAACTTACCAAATCATTGAATATGAAAGCTGGGTCGGAGACTCTAATTTTGCTGAATTCATAGAGTTTGGGGAAAGGAGGCAAAAGAGAGAAGACTAGAAATGGAGAATGGTATCAGGCAAAAAAGTTGAACATTTTGGTAAATGACTAAAACAGTTATTATCAGATTCAAGGCAGTTCTGCAACATTTATTAGCACAAATTTTATTCTGAGATAATAGCTCCTCTAGCAGCTTCTAAATGGGGGATAGAACATTCTATAATAAGACGTTCAAAATAATTTCATTGCTATCCTACAATTGTATAGTGCTTTAATGTTTGCAAAGTGCACTCCATAGATTATCTCACTTGTTCCTACTTTCCAGATGATGAAACTAGTTTAGCAGAGAGAGTAGAAGTGACGAGCTCAGAGTCATACAGCTTATAAGTGTCTGCAACAAGGTTTGAATTGCAATCTTCCAGAATCCAAGTCTATTTTCTATCTCTTATTCCACCTATGTACCTCAAGTACCCTCACTGGGGGTACCTGAAAACTCTCACATATCATGTAGCACATGAAATGAACATGAAAGAAAGATAGGGATTTTAAGAGGTCAAAAATAAGCAGCATATATTCCAGATACCAGAGAGTATCTATATAAAAATCCAGAGATAGGAGATGAAGCTATATAATAATATTTGGGAAAGCACATAAAGGGAGATAATAGAAAATAATATTAGAAAGAAACTGAAGCTGAGAGAAATTTATTGATTTGTTTATATTCACACAGTAGATACTGAAAGTGAAACTTGAACCCTGATCTTCCTGATGACCCCTAAGTCCATCATAATTTTCTTTTTTTTCTTTTTTTAAGATTTTTATTTAGTATTCTATTTTTTCCGTTATATTTAATTTTTTTTATTTTATTTGCAAAACATATGTATGGGTAATTCTTCAACATTAACCCTTACAAAGCTTTCCGTTACAAATTTTTCCCCTAGTCCCCACCCCTCCCCTAGATGGCAGGATATCCACTACATGTTAATTATGTTAAAATACCTGACAAATCGAATATATGAATACATATTTCCACACTTATCATTGTTGTGCAAGAAAAAACATATCTACACAAAAGACATATCGGATAAAAGAAACACAATGTAAGCAAACATCAATTGACAGCATGAAAATGTTATGTTGTGGTCCACATTTCACATCCCTCTCTCTGGGGGTATATGGCTTTCTACAGTGAACAATTGGAAGTGGTTTGAAACATTTCATTGTTGCAGAGAGCCATGTCCATCAGAATTGATTGTCATATAGTATTGCTGTTGCCATATATAATGATCTCCTGGTTCTGCTCATTTCACTCAGCATCAGTTCATGCAAGTCTCTCCAGGCCTCTCTGAAATCGTCCTGCTGGTCGTTTCTTACAGAACAATAATATTCCATAACATTCATATACCATAATTTATTCAGCCATTCTCCAATTGAAGGGCATCTATTCAGTTTCCAGTTTCTAGCCACCATCATAATTTTCTTAAAAAAAGGTTTGGAATTGGAAACATTTTGCTTGGAATATTTGCTAATTGGAACATTTGCTTATTTTTCTGAGGAAGCAAGAATTCCTGGATTACACAATTACCTCTCTTTGCATTATATCTTTTACTCCTTTTTCTCATTTAGAGGTAGCATAAAAGGGGAATGGGTTCTCTCCCTGCAGGGATGGAATTGGATGTGGAGATAGTGAAGTCCTCCTAATAATAATAAATATATGCCTACATATGTATATATGTATATATTTCCTTAATGTTTGCAGAGTTCTTTACATCTATTTTCATTTCTGTCTTTGAATTTTGATCACTTAGCACACTGCCTGGCACATAGTAGGTGCTTACCAAATATTGATTGATTGATTGAACATGTCACTTATTATTCACTCCACCCCCCACCCCCATTCAATAAAGTCCAGTCGATCAAATACAAAATTATCTGTTTAACTTTTAAAGCTTTTCATAATCTGGCTCCTTTTCTCCCTTTGCCGTCTCTTTTAGGTCTTATATCCTTCTACAAATGGCATGGTTCAAGAATATTAGCCTCTTTTCTGGTCTCATACTCAACACTCCATCTGTGGACTCTGAGCACACAGCTTTTTCCTGGCTGCTCTCGTGCCCGGAATTCTTTCCCTCCATATCCTCATTTTCCCCTGCTGACTTCCTTTCCTTCCTTCAAGACACCAATGAAATTCCACCTTCTATAAGAAGCCTTACCAGATGTACCTTTAATCCCAGTGCCCGAGTTTCTCTGCTTATCTTCAATTTACCCTATCTCTTGTTTAGTTCTGATTGTTTGCATGATCTTTCCCCCTTTAGAAGGTGGACTCCTTGAGAGCAAAGACTTGGTTGTTGTTGTTTTAATATGAGTTCTTTCTTTTCCCTGGTGATCAACATAGTATCTGCATATAGTAGGTATCCAATAAATACTTGTTGCCTTGCTTCTCATTTCAACCTCATGATAACCTTATGAAGCAAGTACTAGTATGTATTCTTTTCCCCATTTTTGAAATGAAGCAACCAATATTTTGTGATGTCCATGATCCTAGTAAGAGTTACAAATTTAACTCAGTTCTTTTCCAACCGTGAGTGCAGAGTTCTTTCTCCAACATCATAATGACTCTTTATCCACTAAAATTATTAGAAACAATTAACAACTTTAGCAAAGTTTCCAGATGCAAAATATATCCACATAAATCATCAGCATTTTTATGTTACCAGCAAAGTCCATTAGCAAGAGATAGAAAGAAAGGTTCTATTTAAAATAACTGTCAATAATATAAAATATTTGGGAGGCTACCTGACAAGACAAAGTCAGGAACTTTGTGAACAACAACTGCAAAATACTTTCTACACAAATAAAGTCAAATCTAAATAATTGGAAAAATATCAAGTGCTCATGAGTAGGCTGAACTAATATAATACAAATGTCTGTTCTATCTAAATTAATCTACTTATTCAGTGCCATATCAATCAAACTTCTAAGAAACTACTTTACAGAGCTAGAAAAAAATAATAACAAAGTTCATTTGGAGGAATGAAAGGTCAAGAATTTCAATGGAATTAGTGAAAAATGAAAATGAAGGTGGTCTAGCTGTACCAGACCTAAAACCATATTATAAAGCAGCAAGTCATCAAAACCATTTGGTACTGGCTAAGAAATAGTTGATCAATGGAATAGGTCAGGTTCACAACACCCAATAATTAATGAGTATAGTAATGTAATGTTTGATAAACCCAAAGATCCCAGCTTCTGGAATAAGAATTCTCTATTTTACCAAAAAAAAAACTGCTGGGAAAATTGGAAATTAGTAGGGTGGAAACTAGGCATTTACCAATACCTAACACCCTATACCAAGATAAGGTCAAAATGGGTTCATGATTTAGACATAAAAAGTTATACTATAAGCAAATTAGAAAAACAAAGAATAGTCTACCTCTCAGAACTGTGGATAAGGAAGTAATCTGTGACCAAAGAAGAACTAGAGTACAGAATGAAATGCAAAATGGATAATTTTGATTATATTAAATTAAAAAGTTTTGTACAAAAAATAATAATGCAGACAAGATTAGAAGGGAATCAGAAAACTTTGAAAAAAAATCTTTACATCCAAGGGTTCTGATGAAGGCCTCATTTCATATGAACAGACAATTTTCAAATGAAGAAATTAAAACCATTTCTAGTCATATAAAGAAATGCTCTAAATTACTATTGATTAGAGAAATATAAATTAAGACAACTGAGGTGCCACTGCATACCTCTCAGATTGGAGAAGATGACAGGAAAAGATAATGACAAATGTTGGAGGGAATGTGGGAAAACGGACACTAATACATTGTTGGTGAAGTTGTGAACTGATCCAATCATTCTGGAGAGCAATTTGCAACTATACCCAAAGGGTTATCAAAGTGTGCATGTCTTTGATCCAGAAGTATCTCTATAAGTCCTGTATCTCAAAGACATCATTAAAAAGGGAAAAGGACCCACATGTGCAAAAATGTTTGTGGCAGCTCTTTTGGTAGTGGCAAGAAACCGAGTGGATGCCATCAGTTGGAGAGTGGCTGAATAAATTATGGTTTATGAATGTTACAGAATATTATTGTTCTATAAGAAATGATCAGAGGGATGCTTTCAGAAATGCCTCAAGAAACTTGCATGAACTGATGCTAAGTAAAATGAGTAGAACCAAGAGAATATTGCGCACAGCAACAGCAAGATTATACGATGATCAATTCTGATGGACGTGGCTCTTTTCCACAATGAGGTGATTTGAGCCAATTCCAATAGACTTGTGATGGAGAGAGCCATCTGCAACCAGAGAGAGGATTATAGGGACTGAATGTTGACCACAACATAATATTTTCACCTTTTTGTTATTTTTTGCTTGCTTGTATTTTGTTTTCTTTCTCATTTTTTTTCCTTTTTGGTCTTGTGCAGCATGATAACTGTGAAAATATGTAGAGAAGAATTGTACATGTATAACATATATTGGATTATTTTATATCTAGGGGAGCAGGGTGGGGGGAAAGAAAGGAGAAAAAAATGGAACACAAGGTTTCAAAAGGGTGAATGTTGAAAATTGTCTGCATATATTTTGAAAATAAAAAGCTATTATAAAAATAAATTATAATTTATTTTGGGGAAATAATTGGGCAATTCTAGTATCTAAAAAAGCTTTGTGGTTGTGTTTAACCTGTAGGATTTGCAAGGTCTGCTCACATTTCTTTTCCTCATCTGCCACGCAGACATTTCACATTATACAGGCAAGGCAAATGCTTATGGTTTTTATTTTGTTTGGGGGGAGATTGGACCTGAGACAGAATCCCTGTTAGCTATTATGTGAGGTAGTAATACTTGCTGTGTTTATTGCCTATTTAATAGAGTTTAGATTACAACCCACAGCGATAATCGAGATATGGAAGGCGCTGAGTGAGATGCAGAGATACCACGGCTAGTAAATGTATTATGTTCCACTATTGTTAAAAGATTTTCCAGTTAGGAAAATAAACCATAGTCCAATAAAAACCAATGCCCTTCCCTCAAATGTAGGAAGACCCGGATTCCCAAAAACAGTCCGTTGGCTCCTGTAAATCCAGGTATCCTTCCCTCAGAGGTGTCCCTGCCCAGCATGGTAGAGCATCAGTGTTGGTGTTCAGTGAACCATAAGTCCAGGCTCCAGGAGAAGTCGTGGGGCATCCGTAGCTCAGGTCTTGTGGGTGCTGACAATGGGCAAAGCTCACTTTGGTGCTGGTTGGAAAGGGCTTTGGCTAAGCAACAAGCAGCCCCGTGGCTCCTGGCTTCAGGGAGAGGGAATCACCCACCCCTGCCTGAGAGAAGCATCTGTGTTTCTCCAGGAGAACAGCAGGGACTATTAAAATAGCTTTTAGCAATGCTCTATCTATCACTTCATTGTCTTCCCTTGTTTGTAAAGACTGGGAAGTGGAGCTTGGAACAGCATCTGGTTCAGTGGAGAGTGGGAACTGGAGTTAGGATGGTGGAGTTGGATTCCGGGCTCTGGATGGCTTGGGGTTCGGATCGCCTTCTCAGCTCCTTGGATTGTTGTGAGCAAAATACTGATCAATCAATCAGCAGTCATTTATTACCCAGCCCCTCTGGCAGGTGCTCTGCTAAGCATGGCAGATACAAGACACAAGTATCAGAATAGGATAGAATTGGGGGGAAATGGTAACAAGTGGGGTGACCAGAAAGGGTCATAGACTAAAGGTGACATGAGATGATCCTTCCAGGAGACTTAGAGCTTCTCTGAAGGGTCAGTATACATGCCTGTGGCTGTGGGAGTAATTTATCAGGAATAGGCTGCATCCTATCTCCAATACTGATTTCTCCAGGAGCAGGAGTATGAATGATATAATTTGATCTTGTGGAAACAGTTCATAATCTGGTACTGGGGTCTTGGGTTTGAGATATGATACCATCAATGAAGAGCAACTTCCTTCTTTCTCAGAGCCTTCACACCCTCATCTGTGGCCTCCTGGTGCTCAATGGAGAACTAGAGTGGATCTGTCTCTGCCAAGGCACATATCCACCTCAGAAGGGGAATTACCCCTGAAATAACCCTGAAAATTTATCTCCACAAGGTTAATTTATCCGTCTGTGGTCTCACTGTTGTTTGAAGCAAGCATTTCACTGTAGGGCCGATGTTCTTCCCAGGAACCATTGTCTTTTAGGATTGGCAAAGAGCCTCTGAGTCTGATTCCTTTTTTGCTTTCGGTTGCCCAGGCCCACCATGATACAGGAGGATTGCATGAAAACTTTCCTGGCAAATGACTGCTGAAAGAGAATTCTACCCAAGGAAGAAAACTTTTAGGAGAGAAGTCACTATTCCCCTATTGCCTCCTGAGCTTTTTTTTTCCTTTCCTTTTCTTTTTTTTCCCTGAGGCAATTGGGATTAAGTGACTTGCCCAGGGTCACACAGCTAGAAAGTGTCTGAGACCAGATTTGAACTCAGGTCTTCCTGAATTCAGGGCTGGTGCTCTACCCACTGCGCCACCTAGCTGCCCCATGAGCTTTTTTTTTTTTTTTTTCTGAGTATATACCATACTTATCTTTCTGGCTTTGTAATCTCAGTGTGAACTCCTACTAGGTCCTTGGATTTGGTGATTCTATGAATTCAGACTTAAAAGTGTAGGATTCTGTTCACTGATCCTTGGATCATGCTTCCTTTCCCTAAAGGAGTTTCCTGCTTAAAATCTGAACTTCAGTGTGGAGATTGGAATAGAACCCACCTGAAATCCTCTCCAGCTTTACCTTTGTGATGTTTGGGACCTGTTATTTGCCCCAGATCATCCGGGGGAATTAGACCTATGGGGGATGAGGTTCTGACATTAACTTTCTACTTTGGGGAGATCTAAAAACACTCCTAAAAAGGAAGAGGAATTTTAAATAATTACAGCTCTAAATACATGGCTTGAGATAGAGCAAAAATATGTTGCACATCACAGCCAATATGAACCTCCAATCATCTTTAGATTAATGAAGGCCCAGGACTATCCCAGAGGAGTAAGGACCTGACTTCGTGGAGGCAGAGGCAAGCAGTGTAATTAATTATTTAGAAAAGAAAGCATCTACGATCTTAGATGCTGGCCATGCTGTTACTGATAGCCTGATATGAGCATGGGGAAGCAGAGGACAATTACCTTTCAGCAAAATTCTGGGGAATCAAGAGGAAATCCCCTCCCCATGCAGGTAGCTATGTCAGTGTAATTTACCTGATCCCTCTGAAGGTACCTCTGTCAGGTACCTTACCTGATATTTATGTTTACCTGACATGTTTCCCTTAGAGTTTCATGTTCAAGTCAATCTCAGAAATCTTGCTGAAGCACCCAGTCTGTAGCAAGTCATGCTGAATACCAAATTAAAATAAGCCCTAGTCCCTGACCTCACATAGTCTAGAAGAGTAATAATATATATATATATATATATATATTGTTTGTCACTAGACAGATGATTCTATTGGTGCTGAGAATTTAAGATAAGGAAGTACCCTTCTTTAGAGTCAGATGGCTATATCTGCTTTGCTTATTTTATTAAAGTTTTTTTTTATTTACAAAATATATGCATATGTAATTTTTCAACATTGACCCTTGCAAAACTTTCTGTTCCAAATTATTCCCTTAGAGAGTAGAGAGATAAGGAAGGAAGGGAGAAAAAAATTGGAATTCCAAATCTTCCAAATAAAACTATTTTTATATGTTATTGGAAAAAGAAAATATATCTAAGGTGGATTTGCATATATAATCATTGTTATTCTTCATTCATTTCCTTGAAATCTACAAATAGTGGAGGGCTGAGTAACCTAGATTCCAATCATGGCTCCAACTATGATACTTTTGGAATCCCAGGCAATTTATTTAATCTGCCTCAGTTTCCACAGCTATAAAAGGATAGGAACACAAGTACTGAAGGTTGTTAAGAAAAAGGCACTATCAGAATGTAAAGTGTGATGTGTTATGGGTTATTCCATGTGAGAACCTGCAACATGGCTTCACTATGCTAGGCACTAAAGGTACAAATAAACTATTGTTCCTGGCCTTGAGGAGCTTTCATGTTAGTGGAGGCAATGAGGTTATATACAGATTCATACAATCAAATCTAAAATGGTGAGGGAAACTTTCCACCAATGAAGAGGAAATTAGAACAATAATTAGGAGTTACTTTGCCCAACTTTATGACAATAAATTTGATAATCTAAATGAAATGGAGGAATATCTACAAAAATATAAATTGCCCAGGTTAACAGAAGAGGAAATAAATTATTTAAATAGCCCCATTTTAGAAAAAGAAATAGAACAAGCTATTAACCAAGTCCCTAAGAAAAAATCTCCAGGGCCAGATGGATTTACATGTGAATTCTACCAAACATTCAAAGAACAATTAATTCCAATACTATACAAACTATTTGAAAAAATAGGGACAGAAGGTATACTACCAAATTCCTTCTATGAGACCAATATGGTGCTGATAGCTAAATCAGGTAGAGTGAAAACAGAGAAAGAATAACTATAGACCAATTTCTCTAATGAATATTGATGCAAAAATCTTAAATAAGATATTAGCAATGAGATTACAGAAAATCATCCCCAGGATAGTACATTATGACCAAGTAGGATTTATACCAGGAATGCAGGGCTGGTTCAATATTAGGAAAACTCTTAGCATAATCAATTATATTAATAACCAAACTAACAAAAACCATATGATTATCTCCATAGATGCAGAAAAGCATTTGATAAAATCCAACATCCATTCCTATTAAAAACACTAGAGAGTACAGGTATAAATGAGTTTTTCCTTAAAATGATTAGTAGTATCTACTTAAAACCATCAGCAAGCATCCATCATATGTAATGGAGACAAACTAGGACCATTCTCAATAAAATCAGGAGTGAAACAAGGCTGCCCACTGTCACCATTACTATTTAATATTGTATTAGAAATGTTAGCTTTGGCAGTAAGAGAAGAAAAAGAGATTAAAGGAATTAGAGTAGGTAATGAGGAAATCAAATTATCACTCTTTGCTGATGATATGATGGTATACTTAGAGAACCCTAAAGAATCAACTAAAAAAACCTACTAGAAACAATTCACAACTTTAGCAAAGTTGCAGGATACAAAATAAATCTACGTAAATCAGCAGCATTTTTATATATCACCCACAAATTTCAGCAGCAAGAGATATAAAAATAAATTCCATTCAAAATAACTGTTGATAGTATAAAATATTTGGGAATCTATCTGTCAAGGAAAAGTCAGGAACTATATGAACTAAACTATAAAACACTTTCCACACAAATAAAGTCAGGCCTAGTCAATTGGAAAAACATCAAGTGCTCATGGGAAAAAATAAAATAAAATGGTGAGGGAGTTGTTTTTTGTGATCAAATCCTTAAACCTGAAATAGTTTTAGAATGAAATTTATGAAGTCATTTGGTATAAGGGAGCAAGCTGCAAGGAAGGTGTAGCTCCCTGTCATCCAGGCTCTGGAAGGTTTAAATGATATTGAATTTTGACAAGAGTACCTTTACACAAATCACAGATACAGAGTGCAAAATCTTTTACCATCAGTTGAAGTAGAGATCATCTCTGAGTGGGAAATTAGAGAGAGTTTCATGGAGGAGATGACATTGGAACCAAGTCCATGAAGGATGAAGAGAACGAATAGAGCAGATGGGAGAGAAGATGTAAGAATGAGAATTTACTCAACACAGAATAATATGCAAAGGTGTGGAGGTGGGAGTAGAAGACCACAGCACATAATCAGAAAACAGCAATTGGTTGGAGCACACAGTATGGATTGGGGAATAGTGTGAAATAAGACTGGGGACATATATGGAAGTCAGATTTTAGAATGTAGCTTGTACTTCTTTGGAACTATGTAAGAGACTCAATGGGAAGACAAGGACAAACAAACAAAATTATAGATGCAATATAATGTTGGGAAGACAATACAAAGCCATAGAAGATAGAAGTGGATTGTAGAGTCAGACCTGTGTTCAAATCTTAACTTTGTTCCATGCTACCTGAGTGATTTTAGGCAAACCAATTTCCTTATCTCAACCTCACCTTTCTACTCTGAAAATTAAGAGAGTTCTGAATGGATAATCAGTTCCTATCCAGCTGAAACTCCATGAGTCGGCTACTAGTCTATGGGCACCTTGAGGACAAGAACTGTGTTTCTTCTCTACTTTGTGTTTCCTCCAGCCCCAATTTTAACTTTTGAAATTGAACTGAAAAGTCCATCAATCAATTGATTGGTCAATTAACCAACAAGCCTTAAGTGTGTTCTTAGTGAGGTCCTGTTTTCATTAGAATGAACTGTCATATTAATTTATGAGAAGTTCTCAATCTCTCCCCACTCCTGGGGGCCTGAGCGAAAGCTCCAGTCAATATCCATACTCCTTATAGAAATTTGTATTTAATAACTGATAATGTCAGTGAATCATGTTAATGCAGAGACTTGTTAAGAAAGTGACCAGCAGAACTGTAAGTAGAAGTAAGGAACACTATTTCTGTCACTTGAGCTTATAAATGCATAGAAGCAAGGTGGGTAGTGTGAGCAGAAGCCCAACAGTGGGGAGGGGAGGAATAGCTAAGTGAGTGTTGATTAGATCATCTAGGATCCACATTGTATCGGCGCCCTTTAACACACATTTTCAATATGACAGATTATCTGAAATAAAGTTACTGAAATGAAAAGTCTTTCATTACATGGGAATTGCATAAAGCTGAAAGCTTTTCATAACATCCCAGATACAGCCCTCGATTAAGTGCCGTTAGTGAAATTCACACCCCTGGTTGCCATCTTCCATTCTTCCTCCCCGTCATGATTCACAGCTTCCAACACAGGAGGGCTGGGGATGTCCTTTCAATTTCACAACTTTGCCCTCAAGTCCCATTTTCCTGATTGTTTCTTCTGTGATTAGTGGGATCATTTGTTTGCCTCTGTAAGATATCTGCTGCCTTGGACTAGGCTTGGACTAGACTAGGTAGCGGCTGAACTTCCTATAATATTCAATAATTTAGCTAAAATGATTCCAGCCTGCCTACCTATTACTCTTATTTTCATTTCAGTTCTTTTTACAAGACCTTAGAATCCTAGATTTGGGAACCCCCTCCCTCCAATTTCAATATCAAATAATTAGAGTTGTAAGGAAACCAAGAGTCTACTCTGTCCAGCTCCCTTCTTGTAAAGATCATAGGTTTAAAGTTTAAAGAGAGGTTACTGAATTGAACAAATTTCACCTTTAACAAATGAGGAAACTGAGACTTCATCTTTTTGGGGAAGGAACTTGCTTAGGATCAAAAAACTAGTTAAGTGTCTGAAACAAGAGTGGAGCTCAGGTGATCTTGACTTCAAGTTTAGTATTCTTTCCCCTAGAGCAGCTGGTTGCCTCTGCAGTCCAGAGAAAGAGCATGACTTTATCTTTTAAGCTATTAAAAAGCTAAGCCTTCTTGGATCCTAGGTCTTTCAACCTGAATAACCGCCATCCTAGTGTTTCTTATTCTTATTCACAGATTGCCTTCTTGTTTATCCAACTACTCCTGGAAGTTCCAAACCTCCCTAAAGCATCCTCAGCAAGAGTTCATATAGCACTAGCCTAAAGGCAAAGAGGGATGAAGACTTAGAGTTTTGTTGTGGCTCAGTCATGTCCAACTCTTTGTCACCGCATCTGGGATGTTCTTGGCAAAAATCCTGGAACTTTTGCTATTTCCTCATCTGGTTCATTTTATAGATGAGGAAACTGAGACAAACAGATTTTAAGTAACTTGCCCAGAGTCACACAGCTTGGAAATATATGAGGTCGGATATGAACTCAAGAGACGTCTTCCTGATTCCAAATCCAGTGCTCTATTTACTATATCTCCTAGCTGCCTCTGGAGAAAATCACAGCTTCTCGATTCAGAGGAGCTGGCTTCAAATCCTGCCTGTGATACTACCTATATGACTTTAGGTAAGCTACTTCATGTCTCTAGGTCTCAGTTTCCTCATTTGTAAAGTGAGGAGGCTAAACAGATGGGATCCCTTGCAGCTCTAGATCTATGACTGTATTAGCCAATAACTTCTAGGGTCATGGATTGATTTTCTCAGGCATCAATAAATCAGTCAGATTTTTAATGAGAACTGCCTATATGTCATGCAGTCAGCCAACCAGTATTTATTGATTGCTTATTGTGTGCCATGTACAGTGGCGATAACAACTACCACCACAATAATAGTAATCATGTCGTTTGTCCTTCACATTTGAGGAGGACTGATGACATCACGAGATGGTGTCTGGCTCATGTGTGAACCAGATTTAAGGAAGGCATAGTTGCACAGAGTTATCATATTCATTCTATTTAATAATAATAATAATAATAATAATAATAATAGTAATAACATATCCCTTATCTAAAGAAGATCTCAGTCAAATAAACTTGGGGCCATATTTTATTCTCTGTGTGGTTGCAAATCACTTGGGGACTTAATCTTTAGTTTATTCCCTTGGAAAGTGAGATGGATGTACTGGCTGATAGTTTTTTTATTACTATTATCAAGCATTTATTATCTCTGTCCCCACTTCCCACTTGAGGGAAATACCTCTCTTCCTCAGTCACCCTCTGTCTCCCTTTCTACATCTCCCTTTCTATTCTTCCTTCCATCTTCCTTTCCCTCTCTATTCTTTACTTGCCTTCCTCCTTCCCCCCTTCCTTTTTCCCTTTTTCCTTTCCTCCTTTCTACCCTTCCTCACTCCTCTTTCTTTCTATCTCTCCCTCCTTCCTTCATCTCCCCTTTCCTCTCCCTCTCTGTCTCTCTCTATATAGATATAGATATATGTATACACTCATATACAAACATACATACATATATTGTGTAGATAGATAGATAGGTAAGTAGGTAGGTAGGTAGATAGATAGATGGATGAACAGATAGATAGACAGACAGACAGACAGACAGACAGACAGATAGACAGACAGACAGACAGATAGATAGATAGATAGATAGATAGATAGATAGATAGATAGATGGATGGATAGATAAGGTAGGTAGGTAAGTAAATAGATAGGTATATAGGTAGGCAAGTAGGTAAATGGAACAAATTCCTGAATTGCCCATGTCTAAAAAGGCATGTCTCCCTCTGTACCCTGAGTCCCCAACTTCTCTGCCAGGAGGTAGGTAGCATCATGCTACCACATGGCTACCGCATGCTACCATCATGGCTAGTTGTCACATCAATCAGAATTCTGGGGTATCTCCAAGTTGTCGTAGATCAGTAAATCTTTTCCAGCTCTCACACTCAAAGTTTTGTTCCAGTGACCTTCATTCTCAGATTGCTTCTTCTTTCTGCATTCTATGTCCCTAATGTCTATGTTCTGATATTTCCTTCCTCCATGTTGTCCCTTGCATCTGTCCCTCTTGCCACCCCCAGAGCACCCCTTTGATTCATCCCCTCATCACCTGTCACCTAGGCTACTGCACTGGCCTCCTAATTGGTCTCCCAGCCTCAAGTCTCTCTCCACTCTCATCCAGCCATCAGACAGCTGCCAACATGATTTTCCTGAAGTAGAAATCTGGCCATGTCACACACCCGCTCAACAACTTGCCAGATAGTAATTCTTGGATATATCTAGGATAAAAAATAAACTTTTTTGTTTGGCACTTAAATCCATTCACCTTCTGGTCCCTATTTAACCTTGGCTTATTTCATAAAACTCCATTTTCTATAGATGCCATTCTGAAAGTCATTCTAGCCCATCTTTTATCCCTGTGCCTTTGGACAGGCTGTGTGAGGACCTTGCGTGGAAAGCTCTCCCTTTTTATCCCTGCTTCTTAGAATCCCTAACTTCTTCAAAGCTCAGCTCATGTGATCTCTGTGGATAAATGTTCCAAAGGGACCTTCTTTAGTGCTTTCTTTCTCCTCATCATCAAATGAAGGAAAGGACAGATCTTGTGGTTTCCTCAGTAGAGAGAATCCCTGTATGGAGTTTGTATAGAGCACCTGTTCTATAACTTATCCTTGGGCATTCACAGGCTCTGAATTACGTGATTAAGATGTGTCAGAGGCTTCTTCCTGGTTCTGTTTATTACATGAACATAATTATTAAGTATTTACTTATCTATGATATCACATTTCCTCTGCTCCCTCCCTGCCACAGCAGAATTGAAACCTCTTCTTGCCTGAAATTTTGGGGTAGTCTTTTTATCCTCAGTATCTGTGGGTACCCAGGTAGTATAATGAATAGTGTTCTGAGGTTGGAGTGAGGAAGACTCATCTTCTTGAGTTCAAATCCAGACTCAGACACTTCCTAGCTCTGGACTCTGGGCAAGTCACTTTATCTTGTTTGTCTGTTTCCTCATCTATAAAAAGAGCTAGGGAAGAAAATGGCCAACCGCTGTAGTATCTTTGGCAAGAAAACCTCAAACAGGGTCATGAATGGTGAGAAAACTGAACAACTACAACAAAATCCTCAGTGCCTAGAACAGAAGGGCATTGTGTGAATAAGTGCTTGTTGTGTCGGATGAGATCATTCCCTTCCAGTTCTAACACTGCAGCTTCTTTGTTCTACTACTCATTCCAAAATTCCTTATAGTTCCAATAGTCTATGTTCCATGTCCTATTATTCCTCCAATTCTAACACCACAGGTTCTTTGTTCTACTACTCATTCCAAGATTCCTTATGGTTCCGATAGTCTATGTTCCATGTTCCAATATTCTTCATTCTGAGATTCTCTCTGGTTGTAACATTCTAGAGTCTGTCCCTTTATTCTTTACTCAAGAATTCCTTCTAGCTCCACCAGACTCTCTATTCTTCCATTTTTCACTCTTGAGCTTCCTCTCAAGCCCTTGTGAAGGGTCTATGGTCTAAAGTCCATTATAGTTTTAACAGCCTACTTGACTGTGATTTTAGTAAGCCAAACAAGACACATGCAGACAAAAACATTGGTAACTCCTGAAAGTAGTCTGTTCTGAAAGCCAAGACACTGGCAAGAGAGAACGTTGCTGCAGGAGGGAGAGGGCGCAGCTGGCTGCCCTGATATATGGTAGGAAGGCGTCATGGAGGCTATTTGAGCTCTCAGTGATAGATAGGCTTCTCCCAGCTATTCTAGTCACAGGCCCCCATTTCTGTCTATTCATTGACTTAAAAAAACACCCAGGAAAATGAAGAGTAGTTATTTTTCCTTAGTCAAAGGTTTCCTGTACCAGAGCTCTGGCCATTCTTCATTTTGATGGGTGTTTGATGTACTGGAGGTGGGAGGGAGGTTATGAAGGGGAAACTGGCATAACTGTTAAAAAATGAAAATCAGAAATGGTATCTGGCCTTTGGCAGCATTAATTTTTCTTCCAGTAACTTATCTAAGATTTAGCTAGTCTTATATTAAACAATAAGTCATTGCCATAGCAACCGTCCTGCCATGTAACAACACTCACATTCTTACCAACTGTAAAATCAAAACCAGAGGGGAAAATAGACACCAGTGAATTTTCCCATCTCCTTCCTTTCGATTTTTTCTTTTTGGTAAAATAATTATTGATCAGTTCTGTTTTTTTTTCTTTGAGATCAGTGACACAATAAGTTTGGTTCCACCTTTTTCCTTGGGGCTCTCTGCTGGGCTGGGGGGAGAGTGTTACCTATAGATATTCTCCCAGAGGGAGATGGGCTGAGCTTACGAGACTCAAGGAAGACAGTGTTCGATTTGATGACATCATATGCAGGCTATTGTCCATGTTATTGCCATCTCTTATGACAGAGCCCTTGATTAGGCCTGAAGGTCTGCTGCATTGGCAACTCCCTTCCAAGGAGCTTCCTCCAGGAAGACTGAAATTCATATTTGCTCATTTTCTAACATGATATCACACGAGTCCTGAGAAAGGGTGCTAGAAAACAGAACCAAGGATTTTAGAATAGGAAGGGACTTTAGACTTTAAGGACACAAAACCAGCTGTCCATCAACTGAGAATTAAGAACAGAGAATGTCACATTTGGGAGGGGTCTTAAGACAGGGAAACTCAGAACTAGGAGCGACCTTAGAATATGGAATATAGGAGCTGGGAGGGAAATCAGACTGTAGAATTTCAGAGATATGGAGACCCTCTACCAAAAAATAATGTGAAAACTGAGAGGGAAACTGGAACACAAAATATCAGAGATTAGAAGTCCCATTAAACAGAATAGCCAGTCAAAAAGGGAACCTGGAACAGAAAATATCAGAGATTAGAAGTCCCATAAAACATAACAGCTAGTCAAAAAGAGAACCTGGAATGGAAAATATCAGAGCTTAGAAGTACCATAAAACACAACAGCTAGTCAAAAAGAGAACCTGGAACTGAAAATATCAGAACTTAGAAGTACCATAAAACAGAATAGCCAGTCAAAATTACTGGACCTGAAAAATGAAGTTTCTTCCTCAAGAAACAGCAAGATTACCAGTATCTCTGGAACAAAGAGTACAATAATTGGGGTGGGGAGTAGAAAGTATAAGAAGGCTGGAAAAGTATGGGGGCATCTAGGTTATTAAGGGGTTTGAATGCTAATCAAGATTTTCTATTTCATCCTGGAGATGAAAGGGAGACACTGAAATTTCTTGAGTATGGGGAGTGACATGATCAGACCAGCACTTTAGGAAAATCGCTGGTGTCTGAATGGCGACTGGATTGGAGTGGGAAGAAATGTGCGTCAAGAAGAATACCCAGAAGTTATTGGACTAGTCAAGACATGAGGTGATGAAGGCTTGCACTAAAGTGATGGCAATATCAGAGGGGAGAAGAGGGCATATTCAGGAGATGTTGCAGAGGTAAAATCAGTAGATCTTGGCAACAGATTGAATACAGGAGAAGAGAGATAGGGAGGAATTGAGGCTACAGCTAGGTTGGGAGCCTAGGGGACTAGGAAGATAGTAGTGTCCTTCACAGTAATGGGGAAGTTAGGAATATAATAAAAGCAATTTTGGATATGATAGTTTTAAGAAGTCTATGAGACATAGACTTTGAGATGAAAGACAGTGGAAGATGTGAGACTGGAGAGCAGAAGAGAGGTTAGAACTAGAGAAATAGATTTGAGACTTTTCAGCATAGAGATCACCTAAAGAGATAGTTTAGAGAGAAAAAGAGGAGGTCCAGGACAAAACCCTATAGGATGCCCACGATTAGAAGGTAGGACCTAGGTGAAGATCTAGCAAAAGAGACTTAGGAGGGATCAGATAGGTATAGGGAGAAACAGATGAGAAATAAAAATAGCAGAATTGACAAGATAGGCTGGATTTATAAGAGCAGGAGAGAATTGACAGTTAATTTTGCCACTGTCTATCTTGGTATCTGGATCATCATCATCATCATTGTCAAAGTTATAACATTATAACAGGCATTTGTATAGTACTTAAGGTTTGCAGGGCACCCTACAGATATAATTTTAACAGAATGTTGTCCTTAAAACAATCATAGGTAATAGGTGCTATTATTGCCATTTAATAGATGAGGAAACAGAGGTAGAGAGGATCACAAATCTAATAAGTGACTGAAGCTGGGTTTGAATTCATTTTCCTGATTTCAGGCCCAATACTCAATACTCAATCTTTGCTAACTAGCTTCCTGTTCATGACAGGGACCCAATGGTTACTGGCCATTAAGATGATATCAGGATAATGAAACAAATGGAACAGTCTTGCATTTCATTTGTTCTTCCTTGTCATAGAAATTCAATGATCAAAAAGCAACAGGTGAAGAGAAAAGAAAGGGACAGAGAAACAAGCACATACTCAGAGACAGAGACATAGAGAGACATAATGAAACAAAGAGATGAAAAAGAGTGGACAGTCAAAATTACATTATTTTGAGTAGATGGAAGAAGCAGAATGTTTAATAGCAATTTTGTAGTCTATTTTACAGATTTACAGTCTATTTTCAGATGTTATGTTCTTTGAGCGAGGATAGTAAAAGTTAGTATTATTCCAATTTTACAGGTAAACAAACTGAGGCTGGGGGAAGTAAAGTGACAAGATTCACACAGCTAGAGATGATTTAATTTACTTCACAATAGTAACAAAGGGGTATGATCCTTTGTTTGACACAAGTTGAAACTCAGGTCAAGTGAGTTTAAATGACTTCCCCAAAGCCTTCCAGGTAGATAGGAGAAGAGATAGGATTTGAAATCAGGTTTTATGATTCCAAATCTTTTGTCTTTTCCTCTACATAGTTTGGTTTCCCAAGATCATGTTTGTTTTGGGAAACCCTGGCCAGTTGGCCTGATTCTCTATTTCCTTGTCCTTCTTGTTGGTATCTTCTCATGTGCTTGCCCAAGAATACAGCGGGGCAATTTTTTACAAATGTCACTGACAAACTGGAACATGTCCAAACAAGGGTGGCTGGCTTGGTTGAGGGGTCTGAAATAATACATTCATTAAATCTCAGAGTTGAAAGTGATGTCAGGGTCCCTACCAGAATCCATCATATATTAAGAATAATGATGATGACAGTTAACATTTATATAATACTTTTTAAGGTTTACAAAATGTTTTGTATTGTCTTATTTGATAAATGAAAACAACCCCTCTACATCATGGATCAATGGTGATCACTGTATTTTAAGATATCCAGTTGGAGAAAGAGTAGGGAAATCTATAATCTGCCAGGTAGCCTATTCAGCTTTTGAACAGTTCTAATTGTTTCTAAGTTTGCCAAAGATCCCAACCTACCTTACCAGACTTAGAACATCTACTCTCTTCCATGTCCAACTGGCCTTATGACTGTTTCTCATATATAATGCTTCATCTCCCACCTCCACGACTGCACTGGCTGTTCCTTATTCCTAGACTGAATTTCCTTCTTACTTCTATCCATTTAAGTACCAACATCTCCATGACATCTTTCCTCATTCCCACTCCCTAACAACAAATATGTCCCTCACAAAAACTTATATTGTTATAACTATTTAGTATGTACTTAGGTTTTTCCAGGTTATCATCCACAACAAGAGTTGTAGAGGGCAGAGGCATTTTTATTTTTGTCTTCATATTCCTAATACTTAGGATAATGCCCCAATGTCATTGATAAAATCCCCCCAGACTGTACCAAAGCAAAACAAAAGAAACAAAAACCCACCTTTCTCCTTTTTTCTTTCTGTCTGCTATCTCCCATTTCTTCACTATGTGTATAGTTATTTACATGTTGACTCTCCTATTAGACTTCAATCTCCTTAGAACAGGAACGCTCTCCCCCTGCCTTATGTTTCTTTGAATCCCTAACACTCAGCACAGTGCCCAACACTTATAAAGCATTAAATGCATAGTTATTTACTGATTGACTAATTAATTGCCCTATAAAAGGAAGAGAGCTGTTATGTAGCATAGTGGATAGATCACTATATCAGATTCTCCTGATGCTCCTTCAGGATGACCCAAGTTCCAATCCAGTATCAGACACTTTAGCAGCTATATATCCACAGGCAAGACACCTAATCCTATTAGTCTCAGATTCCTCATTCATAAAATGAGCTGGAGAAGTTTGTCACAAACTCCAGTAATTTTGCCAAGAAAATTCCGACTGGGGTCACAAAGAGTTGCCAACAACAAATAACAAAAAAAAGAAGAAAATGAATAAGAGGCTAAGTAGTTTTAAAAAATATTTTTAAAAAGGCTGTATGTAATGTGAAAGAAATAAGAAACTTTTTAATCTGTGTTTTGTTTCATTTTTTCCAGAAGGCATATGTAGGAGCAAGAGGGAGGGAGAGGTGTTGTAAGAAATAGATTTAGAATTAATGTAAAAAAGACTTGCTAATAATGAGAGCAGTGAAATGAGAAACCTTTTGAAGCAGGGAACTCTATCTTTGAAGGTATTCAAACAGAATTTGGATGACCATTTTACCTGATATACACTAAATGGGAGATCTGTTTATCCACCATCCATCCATCCATCCATCTATCCATCCATCCATCCATCCATCCATCTCTCCATCCACCCATTTATCTATTTACCATCTATCTATCTATCTATCTATCTATCTATCTATCTATCTATCTATCTATC
>JAJPUD010003620.1:27757-50257 GCA_023553655.1 Myrmecobius fasciatus
TAGAACCAGATGCCAATAAAGTCCCATTCAGTTCTGTGATTGAGTCACCTGCAGCTTTGAGAAACACCTGTGGATGCTAATTAGCACAGCCTAAGCATCTTCATCTGTCCCAAATGGAGCCTCAGGTTGGTGACATCCCCTTTCCCAGCATGGAGGCCAGGACCTTCCAGTGGAATGTTTGTGCTACACTGCTCCCACCGTCACAGAAATCTCTGAAGCCAACAGTGCAGCTCTCCCTATTGGCTAGTGCCATGGATGAATGCCATAAATATTAGCTGCAGGCAACGAGTGACTGACACAGGGAATAAATATTTGTTTTCTGTGAGAGGTGACGCTGAGCTGTTGGTTAAGAAGTATATACTACTATTGGCTTTAGGGAAAATTGCTACTGAATATTTGACATATATCAGTCTCAGTATGTGTTCTTCGGTGAAACAGGGAATAAATCCTTGGCTGATGAGTTTCTCATGTCCTGTTTCCTCTATAACGAGCTCTCTCCCTGTAATTCCTTGCACACTTTCAGAGTGAAATTTATAGGTTCTTTTTGCTTTCTGAGCCATAATTCAGTATATAAGTTAATTCATCAGGCATTTATTATGTACCTACTATGTACAAGATGCTAGAGAGAGAGAGAGGAACAAAATCTAAGGGTTTTGCCATCAAGGGGTTGATATTCTACTAATGGGGATGAAAAGGGATCCAACCCCTTTATAAATCACAGAATCTGGATGTTGTGGAAGAGTCCTCACTGTCAATCTGTTCCAACACAGATTCAAATGAAATCCTCACTATAATGTAGCAGATGGATGGTCATCTAACTTCTACATGAAGACCTTCCTCCAGATAAGAAGAAACCCTTTATCTCTCATGGAAGCCCATTCCACTTTAGGACAAATCTAAACAAGGTTCAGATATACACCTATCTTCCTATTCTATACATATGACATGCTATCCCTTAAAAGACTTCACATTCAAAGTCTATTTTAAACCTCAGTTTCCTTTTCTGTAAAAGGATTTGGGTGATCCTTATGGGCACTCCTACACTTCTAGTTCTACATTTCTCTATCTATCTATCTATCTATCTATCTATCTATCTATCTATCTATCTATCTATCTATCTGTCCTCTATCATTGGATCTTCTTATTTCAGTACTCATTTCACTAGCTTTCACTGCCTCCCCCATGTCTAACATGACAAAGATGTCAAAATTGTTCGTTGGATTGAATTGAATCCCTGACTTTCTTCTCCCTTCTTACTTTTGCTCTTGTTGTATGTTGGGTAGCTGACCCTGTGGATCTATTCTTTTATCAAATGGCTCCTTGCTCTTGATTTTGATGGAAGTTCATCAGTTACAGAGTTTGGAAAAATTGGTTCTTACCCATCAATTGGATTTGTATTCCTCATCCTTCCCTCCCCCACCTTACAAGTTATCCTTCTGGTGCGCTCTCCGTGCCTGCTGCATCATTAGATGCTAGGACATTATGTCTTCATTCCAAGTGAGTGGTTGTCTCTGGGAGCGATGCTGCATCTGTGGAAGGTGATCTGGAAAGCACAGAGGAGGTGTTATGTGGGTGAATGGTGATGGCGTATTAAGGGAAACCGTTTCCCAGATGCTTTTGGGTGGGGAGGGAGGGAAGATGGTGATTTCATTTTAATTTCTCATCTGCAGTCAAATGTACAATATGTTGGCTCCACAGCTTGCTAAAGAAAGCCCGGCCTATTTCAAAATCCTCAAGTGACAAGGAGGAAGAGAATTTAGAATCAAGGAAAATTCACTCAACTTGCATCCGGCTCTTTCCTGGGGATGCACATAAGCCAGGGAGCGATCTCCTTATCACTTGCCACTTTTCTTTCAGCTGCCACTTAATGTTGCCTAATCCTCTTTTTGACGGAGATGGGACTAAACTTAGATGGAATTAGAGTTTAATATTTTAATGTGATTCCTTGTGAAACAAAAAAGAAGGGAGCTCTGTTCAGTCGCTGGAGAGACGGGCAGAAAATAGGAAGTAGGCAACATCAGGACCAGTTTCTATGGCAACAAGAATGTCAGCTATCCTTTTGCCTGGTTCTATTAATCTGGGGGAGAAGTAATGATACTGACACGTTTGGAATATATTTAAACAAGGAGGTGAAAAGATAACCCTGCCGCAGATTAAAAACAAGGGTGAAGTTAAGTCACCACTACCTGACATGGATACACCATCTGGGCTTAACAGGGAAGAGAGGAGGCGTATGGGAGACAGGTGCACTGAGTTTAATCGAGGCAAGAGAAGTGCCAGTTGGCCAAGAGTTTTTCCAAATGGTTGAGGAGTTGATCTGATGTGCGCAGGGTGATGTCTTTCAGTTTTCCCTATTTCAAATCTTGCAGGTTACATATGTGGAATGGTTTTGATTTGAAGAATTGATCTTCCTGAAAGCCACCTTCAATCCCAGCTTGTCCCAGGAAAGAAAAATCTGGAGTTCACTTTCATTAAGTGAAGAGCGCCAGAAAATCAGAAGTCATAGCTGTGCAATTTACTAGTTATGTGTCTTAGGAAGCTATTTTTATTTACATATCTCTGAAACAGAAATAATTATCCTGCCCTGCCCGATTTCCTTGGTTGTTTTAAGGATCATAAGAAATAATACAGTCTTGATTTTAAATTGCTTTGTTAACTGAAACACCATCTTCTTCCAGAACACCTTTCTTAATTCATCCAGCTATTAGTGTTCCCCCATGCCCCAAAGTCTTTATATTTACTTTATATATATATATATATGTTATACACATAACTGATTGAGAATTGGTTTAGAAACCAGGAAGACTGAAGTTCTGCCTTTGACACATGCTGGACAAATTACAACCTCCAATGCTTAGGGCCTCCAAGTTGCAGGGAAAGTACTGACCTAGAGCGAGTGTGTCCTGATCTACTTAAAATAAAAAGTCTATCTCTACTCTATTTTTGTATATTGCACATATTTAGACCTATACATTTTTTTCTCTCTGAAATAGAACGTAAACTCCTTAAGGGCAAGAGATGAGTTTGGTTTTGTATGTTCTGTGCCTCTCATAGCACTTTATAAAGTATAAATGCTTGGTAAATATGTATTAACTAATTGTATAGAATTATATAAATGCTATATCTCTGTGACTGAAATGTTTCCACATAAGTTGATGTGGAATATATTACTGAGCACCTTCTACGTGCAAGACACATGGCTTGATCATCATTTAATCTGCAGAAGCAGCACTATTACCCCCTCAAACTCATGTACATACATGTGCATACATGTTGCCAAGTAGTCTCATTCCTCTTTTCAACACAGTTCTGTTGACAGAAATGACCACTGAATCATATTTATCAGGATAATGATGCATTTAAATAAAGCAATTATTATACACAAGGCCCCATGCTAGACCTTGGGGATGCAAAGATATAAAAAAATGGTCACTTATCCTGTAGCAATTTGATGTTTAGTGGAGGAGATAAGTAATGCACACAACGAATAATAAAAGCTAAAAATACAAGTACAAAAGAGAGGTCTATGAAGTAAGGTTTCATAGAGAAATTTTCTGAATATGATTATGAGGACCAAATGAGACAACAGGTAGAAGAGTTTAACATTTTATAGAAATGTGAAGAAAAAATAATAACAGCAACAAGAGCAGTTAATTAACACTTTAAAGTATCCAAAGGGCTTTAAATATATCATCTTGGATACTTAAAACACTGTTGTGAGGTAGATGCTATTGTTATCTCTGTGATACAGATGGGGAAACTTAGGCAGAGAAAAGAAGGCACTTGCAGAGTCACCTAGCTAATGAGTCATATCTTTCTACTTATTATAAATTAGAAGTGTTATGGTTCAACAGGGGAAACAATGCTAGGTTTGAATCAGGAGTCCTTAGTTCAACTTCAAGATCTAATCTTAACTCATTTCCCTTCTGTAGACTTTTATTGCCTCATTTGAAAATAAAACTTAGAACTCTTTTAGGATCAGATCCAATGGTAATCTAAGATCCCAAAGATGAATTTCTTAAGTAATATTAAGTAAAAAAAAAGAATTTCATTCTTTTTTTAAATAATAGCCTTTTATTTTCAAAATATATGCAGAAATAATTTTCAGCATTCACCCTTGCAAAACCTTGTGTTATGATTTTTCTCCCTTCCTTCCCCCTCCTTGTTCTCCCAGATAGCAAGCAATTCAATATATGTTAAACATGTGCAGCTCTGCTCTACTTATTTCCACAATTATCGTGCTACACAAGAAAAATTAGAACAAAAAGAGAAAGAAAACAATAAGCAAGCAAAACACCAACAAAAGGTGAAAATACTGCGTTGTGATCCACATTCAATCCCCACAGGCTTCTTTCTGGAGTCAGATGGCTCTCTCCATCACAAGATCATTGGAACCGTCATCAGTCATTTCATTATTGAAAAGAGCCACGTCCGTCAGAATTGCTCATCCTATAATCTTGTTGTTGCTGTGCACAATGATCTCTTGTTTCTACTCACTTCACTCAGCATCATACAAGTTCATGCAAGTCTCTCCAGGTCTTTCTGAAATCATCCTACCAATCATTTCTTATAGAACAATAATATTCCATCACATCATATACTATAACTTGTTCAGCCATCCTCCGATTGATGGGCATTCACATAGTTTCCAGTTCCTTGTTACTACAAAAAGAGCTGCTACGAACATTTTAATGCATTTTGTTCTTTGCCAATAATCTTGGTTCTGCCATTTACTAGGTCTGTGACTATTTAAGTCACTTAACATCTCTGGGCCACAGTTCCTCAATATTAAAATGGAGATCATAGCAATATCTATCTAACAGGATTGTTGAGAGAATCACATGATAGAAAAATAGGTAACATTTACTTAAGACTAAAGTTTCCAAATCAAATTACAATATTACATTGAAAAAAATAAGGCATTGAAAGCATGTTGGAGTCAATAAGTCAATGAACATTTTTAAGCACTTATTATGTACCTTCAAGAAGCTTGCATTCTAATGGGGAAAAAAGATATTAAACCAAGAAATGAATGGTGTAGATGGAGTGGTGGAGGAAGCCATGAAGGATCATGATGGCTAAGAGGAGAATTAGAACTCACCAATGACATAAGGGACCCCAAAGAAGCAGATGGAGGAAGCAGCAAGACCATGATAGCATGGTTAGGAAGATTATTGTAAACCCTGAAACACTATAGAAAAATGACTTGTCATTGTTACAATTATCATTTTTTTGTCGATTTATATATAGAAGGGAATTATAAGGTGTTGTGAATTAAAATATGACATTTCACATGACAAATATTTTGAAATACAAATGATAAAATATTTCAGTGATTATTTCTTTATTATTATTATTATTATTATTTGGCCCCAGCCTGTTACTTTTAAAAATTCAATGAACTCAAAACATGGAAAGTTGTTCTGTGAAAGCAGCTTTGCCCATAACCTTAGAGAGTTGTCTTAGGGCAGTGAGAAGTGATTTTCCTTGCCCTTGGTTATGTCACCACCATCACATCACCACAATCACATATATAAGAGGCAGAATTTGAGCAGACTGTTTTGACCACAAGGCCAATCATCAATCCACTACACAATGTTCCCTTACTTTAATAATTATTAAAGAATAATAAAATAATGATTGTTGCCTAAAGAACACCAGTTGCAATCTCAGTAGCCCCATTATAAATTCTGTCAATCTGGGTCAGCTTGGTATAGTATTTTTTGTTTGTTTATTTATTTTTTCCCCTCAGGATGCAGCAAAGAAATTATTCTGTTATTTCCCCCAGTGGCCCCTTTTTCTATTCTCTCATTATTTAAATGGCTAAGTATTTTCCTACTTTTGAATGTACCATGACAAGATACAGTGTATTTTGCTGTTGGAGCATACAATAAATATGGATGTAGATGTTGGTCGTTATGATAAAACACCATCTTTTCATCTTTATCTTAGAATTTCAGCCTTCTCTGGAAAAATGACCGCTTCTCGTTATAGAAAATGAATTTTCAGGGAAAGAAAGATATCTCTTAACAGGGCCTCAATTTCTTACTATTGGCCAGAGGCATATGAGGGAATTAACTGTTTTCTATATTCTTGGCTTATTCTTATTAAAACTCTGATTCCCCCCTCCCTGCCAAGACAAAAATATCTCTGTACGAATAACTGTTGGACAACTGCAAAGCATGAAATAGAGGGAAGCGTAACCAAAGCAACTCTAAGATTTTATTAACCAGGAGCTCTTCTACATGGAAATTGAATCTCTTTTTAGAAATATGTATCAAAAGGTCTGCGTATTTATTTTCTGGCTGCTTTTGGGCACACTTTTAACGCAAACACAATTTGACATATGAAATGCTGTTTTTGCAAAAACTGAGGTTTGAAATATGTGGTGAGGTCACATTTAAGCTCCAGCTTCTTGGCTGGCGACATAAAGAGTTACCAACACTCAATACCATGGGTATATATCTATTTATCAGCACATCCCACTTGTGTAAAATGTCAGAGTTAAGACAACGCCCTCCCATATGCACCAAAATATTTATTGTGGTTTATGTTAGCAAAGAGCTAGAAACAATCTCTGCCCATTGATTGTGGAGAGTCTAAATAAATGATGGTATATAAATAAAAAAGAATATTATTTTGCCATAAAAAAGAAAAATGTGATGAAATAAGATAAACATAGGGAAACATACCTTAACTGATGCACAATAAAGTAAGCAAAAATGATATACACAGTGACTACAGCAATGTAAATGGAAAGAACAATCCCACAGTAATCCAAAGTAAATGTTGTAAAATTATGTAGATCAAGCATGGTCTTCAAAAAGATATATGTGAATATACACCCACTATTCCTTTGCAGAAGGAGAAAGACCATGGGTGTAAAACTAACATATTTTTAGATTGTTTCAGTGTGTTGATCACTTTTGCTGATTTCTCCTCTTATTCAAAAATGTTATTTATTATATAGAATGGCTCCTTGGGAAAGCAAGATAATAGGAGGTACTCTAGGGGTGTAAAAATAAAACAGAGTAATAAAATATATTTTTATTTAAGAAAACAACACAAAAATTTGCCTTAGTGGATTTTCTTTCTTTCTTTTTTTTGGTTTTTTGCTAAGGCAATTGGGGTTAAGTGACTTGCCCGGGGTCACACGGCTAGGATGTGTTAAGTTCTGAGGCCAGATTTGAACTCAGGACTTCCTGACTTCAGGGCTGGTACTCTATCCACTGCACTACCTAGCTGCCCCAGATTTTCTTATTCTTTTTCGACATCCTTAAACACATGAGCACCTTTATCTAGGACATTATAAGGAGTGTGTGTGTGGATGTATGTGTTGTAATTATATGACTGCTGAACTTACTCGTTTATCTCAAATTATGTGATTCTATGAACTTTGATTTAAATTAGTGTCACATTTCAAAGTAGTCCCCACTGGTAGATATAATACTTCTTCCAGTTATGTAGCAATAAGTTGAATCATGCCTGGGCTCTTCTTGAAAATAACTTTTTTAGAGTCAGTTGGGGGCTACAGAGAAAAGTGTTTCACTTCACTTGGAGCCCCAGTTTTCTCATCTATAAAATAGAGATTATGCTACTTGTACTCCCAGCCTCTCAAAGTGGCTATTGAGGAAAGCATTCAGCCTTTGAAGCACTATAATAATGGGAGTGATGATTAGGTGAGCAGATAATTATGGATGCCATGTTGGATTTTGAAACGGGTTCTCCCAGCAAGCCACTATGAATAGACTTACCTATCTTGGCACTTGCCCTCTCAAGACCTCTACTGAATCTTCTACTTCCAGTCCCAAGCTCTGTCTCCAAATCTACATTAATAGCTGATAGATGTATAACCAATGGGCCAAGTGCTGTCCTAGGTACTACTCACTGTCTGCCAAAAAGCTGGAGAAACCCCTGCCAGATTGACATTGAATGCCTACAATACAGAAAGCTCCTACATCTTCTGAAAGTAATCCATTCCTAAAGTCCCATTGTGAAGGAATTGTGGAAGATATTATGATGAATATAGAGGGAAGATGTCAGACAAAGAATCAGCCAGTCAGCCAAGATCCTCAGTTATAGAATGAGGGGTTAGACCATATCATCTAAGTGATTCCTTGAGCTTTGAAGTCTATGATCCTATGCACTGCAGAGAAACAACATGATGTATTGGTTGGGAGTTGATCTCAAAGACAGGAATACCATTCTGACCCACTATGTGAAACTCCTGGCAAGTCACTTCATTTACCAGTGACCCAGGTGCAGCATAAGAATTAAATGACAAAGAAAGTATGTTGTGAGATGCATTGCTACAGAGTATTTCCTCATTTAGAAGCTTTCTGTACCAATGAAATTGTAGGTACACTTTATTGCTCTGAATCTCCAAATCCATGAATTGCAAGTGGTAGTTAAATCAGAATTTGTTTCCATTCAATTTTATCCAGTGAACATTTATTTACCACCTCTTGTACACCAACTACTGTGCTAGGAAAAAAAAAAAAACTCTGGGTCTCAGGAAATGCCCAGATGAATCACTATATAATACATACACTTAATCATTCAGTTTGTTAGAAAGTTATTTATAAGAATCTAAATTGGAGAGCAGATGTTAGTCAATTTTGAAAGGGGGAATTTCTGCATTTAGAAGATTTACATCACGGGTAAGGCTCTACCTTTATTTAGCTAGATGGCACAAAGGGTAGTGCTGAACCTGAAGACCCAAGTTCAAATCTAGATTCAAGCACTTAACAAATTGATAACTTCTCAGACTCATTTTCCTCATCTATGAAATGGAGATAATAATCACACCAATCTTCCAAGGTTGTTATGAGAGATAAAATGGCATATCATAGAATCTTAATTTTTTCCTTCTTTTCATTATTCTTCTTATTATTGATAAAGGGAGTATACATTATTAACTCTAAGGGAACTATTCTCAAGAAATTCATTATCTACTTATATTTATTCCTCTTTGGTATCTTCTGCAATTATGTCCCTCCCTGTGTCTCCTGCTTCCAGCTCTTGTGGATATACACTTTGATCCAACAAAATCACTACTAGGTCTGTATCCCAAAGAAATCACAAAACATGTAAAAATCTTTATGGCAACTCTCCTTGGGGTGAAAAAGAATTGGAAACTGAGGGAATGCCCACCAGTTGGGGAATGACTGAACAATTTATGATATATGAGTGTGATAGAATATTATTATGTGATAAGAAATGATGAGCTGGCAGATTTCAGAAAAATCTGGACTTTTATGATTTGATGCTGAAGTGAGCAGAACCAGGAGAACATTGTACACAGTAACAGAAACATTTTGCATTGATCAACTTTGATGGACTTAGCTCTTTTCAGTAATACAATGATCAAAGGCATTTCTGAGATTCATGATAGAAAATGCTATCCACAGCTACAGAAAGAAATATAGAGTTGAAATGCAGGCTAAAACATATTATTTTCACTTTTTTGTTTGTTTTGTTTCTCATGATTTTTTTCCTTTTTGTTCTTATTCTTCTTTCACAACAGGATTAATGTGAAAATGTTTAATATGATCATACATGAATGATTGCTTACCAATTTGGGGATGAGTGAGAGGAGGAAGGTAAAAAAAAAATGAAAATCAAAATCTTATGAGTAAATGTTAAAAACTATATTTACATATAATTGGAAAAATGGAATACTACTAAGTGGAAGATTTTACCATGAATATGCCTATTGATGTGAATGCACAGTACCTACCCCCTTTCCTGCTGTTCGTATCCAGGGCACAGATAGAGAAATTGAGGGGGAGCTATGTCTTCAGGGCTATTGTCTAACCACAGTAGTGTGGACAATGCGCGTCTCATATTTTCAGCAGCTCCAGCGGTTTCAGCAGCACTCTTTGACCCATAATGAATCCTGCAAATGGGTTCCCTAGGATACTCATGTGCTAGGTATCCCCCACTGCCAATGCGGCTCTGAAAGTTTAATCAGGCCTGGCCCGAGCCCGGCAAATATTTAAAACTTTCTCTGTGGCCAGATGGATTCATTAGAGACGCTATGTCTACTTAGACTAATTCTTTCCAGTTCAGTGATGGAAATGTCACATATGAAGGCGCTTTGGTGCTGGCTATAAAAACTCATCTAAATGCCAAAGGTAAAATATTCATTTGTTTCCTCAGTGTGGGGGATTCATAATGGCCCTTTTTATTTAGCAAGGCCTCGACCGAAATAGAGTCCTGATTAAAAAATAATAGATATAAATTGCTCTTCTTTGATTGGCTGTTTATCTTTGAAATAGATGCTTCTTTTCAGCAGGGGGGTCCTGGGAAGAAGCTGGCATTGGGATTCAGGAGACACGATACCTCCATGTCTTTGCAAAGATTATGGTCCAGGCCTAGAATATTGTATCCTCCTCATTGTCTGATGGAGTCCCTATCTTCCTTCTAGTCTCAGCTCAGTTGCCACCAGATATCCCATCTGAGAGCTTTACTGGTTTACAATTTTTAATTCTAATTTCTCTCCACACAATTGCTCTGAATTTATTTTCTATATGTTTTGTAGATTGGTGGCAAAGAGTAATGTCTAGTTAACTGACCTTAGAGGAAAACCTGGGTTCACTTCCTGTCTTTTACTGGCCTTATAACTTTCAGCAAGTTACTTTTAATGCCCCAGGCATATTTCTAACACCAGAATTGCAGAAAAAGTGCCAAATTGCATTTTTGAGGAGTTTCCATACTGGAAGTTCCCTATACCAAAAGACACTTTAAAAGAGTTAATGACTTAGGTGGGTAATATTTGCCTCAGGAGAATATTAGCTACTTATGGGCAGGGACTGATATTTCCTTTATCTTTGTATTTCTGATTTTTTACATGATGCTTAGATTCAACCTTGACTAGTCATGGAACCAGATGAGGGATTTAAAGGAATCAATTTACTTCGTTGAGTCTCAGCTTCCTAATTTGTAAAATGGAGTAAAACTTCATCTAGTCTGTTCAGTTTTTGCAAAGATTTTTACATTCATTATTCCATGTGTACATTATAAGCACATTATAATGATAACTATTTGTGTCCATTTTATTATTCCTATTTTACTGATGAAGTAAATGAGAGTTATCTGTGATTATAATAAGTATTACATGCAGGTTTCAAAGTTAATTCTTAAATCCAGGTTCAGTAGTCATTACATGACCATTGCACACAATAAATCTAAAATGGAACTCATCTCCCCCCTCTCTCTTTCTTCTTCTCTCCTTCCTTCCTTCCTTCCCTCTTTTCTCTCTGTCTATCACAAACATACCCCCACACACCAAATACATCCAAGCCCTCTTTCCTCTCAATCTTACTATTTCTTTCAAAGGAACCACCATTCTTGATTCACCCAGATTCACAACTTAGGTGAAATTATCAACTCTCTACACGGCCTCAATCCTCTTTTACTATCAGTTACCAAAGCTTTTCATTGGTTCTCCCTACTCTATATTTCTCATATATGTCCTTCTCTCCCCATCCACACTTTGTGCACCTTAATTCTGGCCCTCATCACCTCGAAGGAGGAATATTTAAGTTTCTTCCTAGAATCCTTGTCTTTCTCCTCTCTTCAATTTATCCTTCTCACAGTTGCCAAATAAAAATTCCTAAACTTTTGTCCTGCTCTTGCCTGAGAATGTTGAGTAGCTTTCTATTATGTCTAAGATAAAATATAGACTTCTCTGTTTGTCATTTAAGGTCCCTCATGTTCTGTTTCCAACCTGTCTTCTGTAGATGCTTCCTCCTTCATTCTTTCCATTCAAGTCAAACTAGTGTTTTCTGTTCTTTGTATGGTACAATCCTTACCCTGTGCTCGGTTCTTGCCTCAGTTGTCCCTCAAGCCTGAAATGCCACTTTTCCCTATGTCCATCTCTTAAAATCTGGTTTCAGCTTACGTTCCATCCCATCCAAGAGGCTTTTCCTGACTCCTCAATTGTTGCTGCCAGTCCCAATTATTTTGTATTAACTTTCTATATTTTTCCTCCAACCAGCCCAGTTCTCTTAGCCTCCAAAGCCTCCACCCCACTCTATCTACTATCTACATATCTTGAATATTGATGTCTTCTTTGTCTCTGTCATTGTTTCCTATGGGCAGGGGCTCTTTTTGATTTCATCCTTAGCTTTTAGTACAGATTCTGGGATATAGTAAGCACTATAATAAATGTCCCTTGGTGGATCAGTGCTCTATTTACTCATCTCTATACATGTGTTTCCCCAGTAGAATCTGTCCCCTGTGAGCCGGGACGTCTTCATTCTATCTTCAGTACCTAGCAGTGTCTGTAGTGCAGTAAGTGCGTATGTGCTTAATAAAAACTCTTTGAGTTGTGTTGTCCATATTTAATTCACCACCTTTAATCAATTGCCAAAATGACTTTATGAGCAACTACATCCTGAAACTAAGAATGGCTATGGAAATGTGAGCTATTATTTGCATTAATAAGACTATCAGTCCAAAAGATATTGGGTATTCCAAAGTCCAACTAATAACTCATATTTCTTATCACCTACTAAATGCCAATCACTATGCTAGACATTGTGGATACAGTGACAAAAGGGATAAATCCCCTTCCCTCGAGAGGCTTGCAATTTATCAAGGAGACACAGAATGTTCATATATTGAATTATACAAGACAGATAAAAAATTAGGAGAAAGATATTCAGATGAGAGGGAGAAACTTCATGTAGAAGAAGGATGCACTGGAGCTAAACTTTGAAGCAATCTCAGGATTCTAAGAGTTAGGGGTAAAAGGAAGCATGTTCTAGAGATGAAGGAGATGGGCTCTAGAATATAAAGACAAGTAAGAAAATGGCATTTTGTCTGAATAATAATGTATGTGGCAGAGAATAATGGGTAAAAAGTGAGGGAGAGATTGGGAGCTGGGCTTCACTCAGATTTAGGGCTGCCAGCTGCTTTGGGCAAAGGGGTGGAGGAGTGAGGATGCTTTCATATATTATTGTTATTATTATATTACCTCTGGAGGAACTTCTGTGTTTTTAATTTATTCTGAAGTCTTCATTGTTTATTGAGCATGACATCTACTACTAAACCATTCTATGAATTATCAATGAATTCTTAGGTCTCCAAATCCATAAATTCTCATATTCTTCTCTAGAAGACAATTGAGAGCTTATGGTAAAAGGGAAGAAGTAAAGGCAAAGGAATGATCTTGTTCTCTCTCATTAGGATCTCTTTTCTCAACCAGAAAACTTTCTTTTTTGCGAGAAATTAACTCTTCTGCACATGAAAAATCCTGACTCGTTTTCCCACGATTTACACTAGTGGAAAAGAAACCCCCAGCCATTATTGACTATGGCTGTGAGACTCCCTTAGCCTTGCACACTTGGTGCAGACCTGCACTTCATAGGATAATAGTTTTGGAGTTGGAAGGAACCTTGGTAATTCTCTAGTCTAAATCCCTCATTTTCCAGATGACTAGTCTAAGACTCAAAGAAATGTAATAAGTTGCCCAAGGCCAAACAGCTAATAAGTGCCAGAGCTGGGCTTTGACCACAGGCGCTTTAACACCAAACAGTTCTCTTCTCAAAAAGACAGAGCATTTCATTCTATTCCTCCATGGTCCTATAACCTACTTATTTCTCTGACCACAGCTCTCACAGAAGTGAATATGAAGTTTTTGAGGCAGGGGCTACTCTTGTTTTCCATTTCTGTCCGTAGCATTTAGCAAAGTGCTTGACACATAAATGCACACTATTTACCCTTTTTCACAGACTCATTCTTTCTATTGTATCATTGCTCTGTTTTTTAACCTAGAATAAAGATGAATTTTCAAAAGAACAATTTATAAACATAAAGCTGGAATGGACCCCAGAGGCCAGTTAGCCCAAATACTTCATTTTTCAGATGAGGAAACTGAGGTCCAGAAAGTTCAACAGACATGTTCATGTCACAGAAGTTAATTCAGTTTAGGTTGAAGTGAGATTGGAGGCAGGGACAGGAGGAGCTGTGGAGTAAATGAAAGTCACTCAATAAAGATTTATTAAAGACTTACTATGTTCCAGGCACTGTGCTAAGTGGTAGGAATAAAAAGAAAAGTAAAATATAGGTTATTGGGTAAAGAGTCTTATTAACTGTTAGCCTGAGTCCTAACCCTCTCTAAATCTCCATTTTCTCATCTGTGAAATAGGATTAAAAATCCACCAAATTCCTATCTCCCAGGACTGTTGTGAAGAAAAGTTGTAGGGGCAGCTAGGTGGCGCAGTGAGTACAGCACCAGCCTTGAAGTCAGGAGGACCTGAATTCAAATTTGACCTCAGACACTTAACATGTTTTTAGCTGTGTGACCCTAGGCAAGCCCCTTAACCTTAATTCCCTCAGAGGAAAAAAGAAAGGAAGGAAGGAAGGCTGTATTACAATCCAAAGGATTAGAAATGGGTATGACCTCAGTAAATGAGGACTGTTGGAGAGACTCTGGTGCCTGACCAGCAAAATCATGAGTTTTTTTTTTTGCTGAAGCAATTGAGGTTAAGTGACTTGCCAGGGTCACACAGCTAGGGAATGTTAAGTGTCTGAGATCAGATTTGAACTCAGGTCCTCCTGACTTCAGGGATGGTGCTCTATCCACTGTGCCACTTAGCTGCCACAATTATGAGTTCTTTTTATGCTGAACCCCCATCAGAATGAAGTTCCTTGTGCTTTTCCACAGGGGGCTGGGATTTAGAGGGCACTGGCAACACCTGTAATCCTTCAGCAGATGGACATGAATGAGCTGAGCAATATATTAGAAAGGACAATTACTCCAAACAGGAGCTCCCTCTCTGTCAGATTTTTGCACTTTTATAGGTTTTTTTGAGAATTATATCTATTATAGACAAGTCAGTGAGTTCTTACCTGCTAAATTATCAATGAAGTTTTTAGGCCTCCAACACTATAACTTATTAGGATCATGAATAGGAGCTAGATCTGTTATTTTATTGGTACAGAGAAATCTCTGTGGATAAAATTCCTACCAATTTAAGTAACAATAATTACAATAATAATCTGTATAATGTGCAAGTAACAATAATAATATGTATGATGTACAAGTAACAATAACTACAATATGTATAATGTACTCTTGATGTACAAAGCACTGAGATAAGCACTTTACAATTACAATCTCATTTGATTCTCAAAATAAGTTTGAAAATTAGGTTTTGTTATCATCCCCCCTTTTACAGTTGAGGAAATTGAGGCAAAAAGAAATTAAAGAACCTGTACATTGTTATATACCTAGTAAATGTCTTAGACCGGTTTTAAATTTAGGTCTTTCTGATTCAAAGCTCATTTCTATATCCACTATTTTACTTAACTGTCTCATAATTAACTTCTCTCCAATTTATTGTCTTAGAGAGATGTTTAGAGCATTGAGGTAACGAGTAACATGCCCCAAATCACATAGAATTGTGTGTCAAAGACAAGATTTGAATTCAGGTCTACTGATTTTGGCAGTGACTTTCTATTAAATTATTCTGCCTCTCATAAATTATTAGGATTATGGCTTTAAAAGCAGAAGTAACTCCAGAAGTCATTTAGTCCACAACTTCTTAAAGTGATGTTTCCATCTCCACAGGGAGTCATGCAACTGAATGTGGAGGTTGCAAAATTATGATTTATTATCAGTGATTGATTTGTATACATATTTATATATCTATATGTCTGTGGTCATGTAAAAAATTTCTCAGGTGAAAAGGGTCACAAGTGGAAAAAAAGTTAAGAAGCCCTGATCTAGTCTCACTCTTAATTTTATATCTTAAGAAACTTCATTATAAGTATGTTAATTGGTTCTTCTTAGTTCTGGTAAGTGGTAAATACAAAGGCAGATTTTGAACCCTGGATTTTTGACTCCATAGACAAGATTTTTTCCACAGTGCCAAACTGCTTTCCTCCATAGACTTGAAGCTGATGTAAATTTTAGAGTGCCTTTAATAAAACTCTTTCAATTTATAGAGGAAGAATATGAGATCCAGAGACATTTACACAAGTTTACAGAGATAGTTAATAGTAAAAACATGCTTTGATTCCACTAATCCACTGATTCCCAAACCAGTGAGTTTTTCACTGCACCATGTTGACTATCTTCTTGTATTTTCCTTTAGAACATAGTAAAGAACTGTTGAGAATTAACATATTGAAAATAATGAGGTAAGGGTCTTCCTAGTATTGAGACTAGCTGTTGTCTTTTTGAGTCTGCTCCTAATTGGGGCATTTTTCCATTGTCTTTATTCTATTCATCCACTTTCATCTCCAAATCATTGTCCCAAAATAGATCATGAAAGGTTGAGTCAAGATATCAGTTCAACTTCTACCTTATATCACTTTGTCTGATCCTCAGTCTTGTCCTATGCAAAATTGAGTTAAACTCAATGATTTTCCCCCTTCCTAGTTTATGATAGCAATTGGTTCATATGTCTTTAAATATCTGTTAGGATGAAAGTTAACAGGGATATTATTAAGCAAAATTAGACAGTGTATCTGGTTTATTTTGTAAAATGTAAGTGAAAATAGTGTGTAAAAATGAGACTGCTGGCCTCAGAGTCAAGAACATCTCTAAAGCTTTCTGGCTTATGTCTATGGGAATCACTTAGTTTCTCAGTACAGTGGATAGATCCCTAAAACTTAACATCCTAATCTGCATTTGTTCTTGGAGTGTTTATATTTCACATTGATAAATATCTTTCACTGTGTGTCTCTCTCTTTCAAAAAAATAATAAAGCAGGGTAATAGATGAGTGTGTAACATTGATTGCATGTAATAAGATTGTAGTATAACAACAGGAGCATTTTATCTAGTCAAGGGACCTGGATTCCAATCCTAGATCAACTGGATTTGAGTTTTCTTCACCTCTGAAGTGAGGAGACTGAAACCAGATGAGCTCCAAGAATCCTTCTAATTCTATATTTTTTGTTCTCATAAGGGCACCAAGTTCTCAACCAGTTACATAGTAAACTGGTATTAGGAAATGGTGTCTGATCTACTAGTTGTGGTATACATTGTCTGGATCCTGAGCTCATTTATGTTTCATCTATGAGTGAGATACAGTCAAGTAATTCAAACTGTAGTATTTACCTGACTCCCTTTCATTGAAGAGTCCTTCAGGGATGAAAGAGAAAATCTCTTCCCAAAGGGCCTTGGTATAAAACTGGAGAGGGGCTCTGGCACTGACTTTTTCCTCATCCCCATGTGCTGAATGCACTCCCCCTTGCCTGGCAGCTGCAAAGCCCATGTGCCAAATTCCATTCTGTCTATGTGCCCTCCTCCTGCCTTGTTCCTTTGTCAGACGTTTTCCTTCCCCAACTTAAGTTTCTTTGTGTAGCTGATTTTTTTTAACCTTTGTTTCTAAATAGGCCTTACTTGGATCAGGTGTCTTGAGAGACTAGTTAATTGGAAGCTAAGGAGCTGTCCAGGGGAGATTTCTGATCACCTAGCTAAAAGCCAGGTTGTTTTAGGATCAAAATATGACCTCCTTGGATTTCTTTCTTTCTTTCTCTTTCCTTTTTTCCTTCTTTCTTTCTTTTTTCTATCTTCCTTCCTTCCTTCTTTCCTCCCTCCCTTCTTCCCTCTCTTCCTTTCTCTTTCTGTCTGTCTTTCTGTCTTCTTTCTTTCCCTCTTCCTCCCTCTCTCCCTTTCTTTCTTTCTTTATGCCTTTTTTTCCTTCCTTCCTTCCTTCATTCCTTCCTCCCTTCCTTCCTTCCTTCCTTCCTTCCTCCGTCTTTCCTTCCTGCCTTCTTTCTTTCTTGAAGATTATAGATATGAGTTCTGCAGTGTGACTTCTACCCTACTAGCTATCCCTGATATAAATGCATTTTAGAGAATTCTTTATTTCCATTTTCAAGAAAATGTAAGAATTACCTCCTTATCATTGAATCCTCATATACATCTCTTGCATTTTTCAACTTGTTTTATAAAGTGATAAGCTATAGTAAATAATAGTTAATATTTATATAATGACCTAAAGTTTATATTAATATTTCAGTCATCTTCCTAACAACCCCTTAAAGTTTGTGTTGTAGGTAATGTCTCCTCACTCTTAGACACTAAATACATTTCTCAAAGCCATGTGACAAGTTTATATTAGAAGCAAGAGTCAAAATCAGGTATATCTGATTCCAAATCTAGCACCCCATTCACTGGACACAATGCTGCTGAGAAGTGAAATTTTTTTTTGGCTGGGAGAAAAAAATTCTATGATTATAGAAAAGGAAAGAAGTTTGTATTAATAGGATACGTACCTACCATCAGGACTAAAATTCTTGCTTAAAATATCCAAAGGAAGAGTCACTTATGCCTTCAAAAAGGCTCTTTTAGTTGCAAAAGGTTTGGAAGTATGAATTCTGGGTAGAAAAACAACCCTGGATAATAGCCAGGGGTCAGGGACTCTGATCTCAGATCTCTTTCCACTTCTGTGGATTGTCATAGGGAGTTTCCTGAGCTGTGTCTTTATGTCATTGAAACAACCAGTTGATTCTGCCACTTCAGAAACATATCATTCAATTCAGTGAAGATGATTACTGTTATCATAGCTCAGGATTTTTTCTCAACTTTATAAAAATGAAAGTGTTGAACCAGATGACCATTTGCTTTCCCTTGCTTTAACATTTCCCTTTCCCTTGCTATAACATTTTAAAATCTTCTTCCAATATTATGCATTGTAAAACTCTGTATTCTGAGAACCTCTCCTAATCTAATAGTTTATATGCTTACTGGCTATGTTTTAAGGTCTTGTCTAGTGCTAGTATTCCATGTTCTAACCACTTTCAGCACTAAAATGGAATCTTTTGTGGTCCCTCCCAACTCTGATATTCAGTGCTCAAAGTTCCCTTTCAGAACTGGTGTTCTTTATTCTAAGGCAGGGATTCTTAACCTTTCCTTTATTGGGGACCCCTTTGCAGTCTGGTGAAGCTTTTGAAAGTCTTTTCAGGAAAAAATGTTTTTAAATACATAAAATATCATACATAGAATTATAAAAGAAACCAGTTCTTTTGAAATAAAAATATAATTTCCCCCTTCCAAGCTCATGAACCTTCTGAAACTCTTAGGTGTCTTGGTACCCCAAATGAAGAACTCTTTTTAAATTTTTTTTGGTAGTTAGCATTCCCCTATTGTAGCACTCTCTGATTCTATGTCAATAAAAAAGTAGTAGATTATCTGATGCTTGGTTTTGATATAGTGTAATGACAACTTATTTAATAATGAATATTTAATACCTATTTGCCTTTAATTTTCCAAATTCATTCCACCATTGATTATCACAATAACTCTATGATGCAGATGTTATTATTATACCTAATTTATAAGTGAGGGCATAGAAGCTCAGATAGACCAATTATCCTGCTCAGAGATTTAGAGTTCACAACCATCTGAGGTGGGGATGGGAACCAAGTATTGCTAACTGGAAGTCAGGAATCTATTATTCACTCCATCAATCATTGCTGTTTCATGGCAGAGACTATAACTTATTCATTTTTTTCATCCTTTCAGTTGTCTACTATGGTGTATATGAATTTAATTGAAATAAATCAATAAACATTCACTTAGTACCTACTTCATCAAAATGTCCCAGTGAAGTTGTGGGGATAAAAAAATTAAAAAATGAACAACTCCTGCCCTCAAGAAGCTTCCATTCAACTAAAGGAATGCAGATAAATAAATACAGAAGGTATACAAAATAAAATGAAGGCAATTTGGGGCAGGAGAAGAAAATCTAGGATCAGAAAAAAGCTACTTAAAGTGGCTTTTTACTTTTCAACTTTACTTTTTCTTAAAGTCGGACATTTGGTTTGAGTCTCAGAGGAGTGCTAGAAATCTCACAAGTCAAAGGAGCAGAGAGAAGACAGTGTAGCTATCCAGAACAGCACTGCAAAGAAATGGAGGTGGGAAATATAATATAGTATATAGGGAATAGCAAGTACTATAAGCCATTTTCACAGACTACAGAGTAAGAAGGAGAGCAATGAATAATCAAGTGGGAAAGATGGGCTGTAGCCAGAATTCATAACCTTTAAATGCCAAATCAAGTAGTGATTAATGAATATTTGTTGAATCTTATTATTTATTATTTCCTTTATATAAAATTATTATTAAATGTTTACTCTATGGCAGGCACTATGACAAATGCTAGTAATATAAATAAATACAAGGAAAGTAACACAGTCCCTTTCCTCACAGAGTTTACATGCTAACAGATTTGTTATTCTAATAAATAAAAAAAGGAGTTCTAAAGTAGCAGTCTGGGGAAGGGTATATGTTCAGGGACAAGGCAGAGAATCAGTAGTGGAGCCAATAGAGAGCTACCAATGGGTTTGCCAGACATTTTCTGAAATGGTGCTTCCAATCAGGAATATACCAATTTAAGGAGAGGGACACAGGGGCAGAAGCATCTTTAGAATAAGGAAATTGCTGGTTTAGAAGTGGAAAAATTCTGAGTTAGGAGCTTAAAAAGCAAAAATATAGAGTTGCTACTACTATGCCAATTCTTCAGATTAAGAAATAATATAATTCATCCTTCCCTTCTTTTAAGACTTAAGTCTAGTGCCTTTTCATCCATGAAACTTTCCTTGATCAACCCTTCTAGAAAGTATCAGTCAGACTCAGGTTATATCTCTCAGGTTAACTGCCTGGACACTTCAATGCTTGATGTCTCCTTTGTATTGGCTGAAGTTTATCACACTGGGATTATAGGAAGAGGTTTCACTTGGTGAGCAGGGATATAGGCTTTAAATGATATGGTTAGGCGAAAGTTATATCTAAGCAGACACCAGTCATGAGCTATAATTGTTGGCCATAGAACCACAGTAGTATTATTTAAAGAGAGATTGAGTTCAGGACCAAAACCATAACCATATTCATGGGAACTTGAAAATAAGACCCTAGAGTCAGGGATGAGGGATTTGGTGATGGAGAAGCTATAGGATCGAGGTAGATAAGAAAAAGGCCAATTCCTCTCATTTCTCACACTACATTTTAAAATTTGGATGTGTAGAGAGATGCAATTCATATCCTCTTCGCTGAACTTTTGAAACTTCTCTTTTACTCCTGATATTCAAACTACCATCACCCCAATCAAAACCCTCAGCAAATTTCCTTTAGATTCTGAGATGAATTGCACATAGTCAGTCTCTCCATTCTTAAAAACATCTTTTATAGAATGACAAATAATCTTAAATTTATAGATTTGATCATATCACTTCCTTTTTCCTTCCAAGGTTCCCTATTACCGAGAGGACAAAATGCAAGCTTCTCAGGCTGTTCTTAGTTCCACTTAGCTCTGCCTTAACTCCTTGGTCATATTTCATATCATTCCCTTCTATATATATTAAATTCTAACCCAAATGAACTGCTAATTCTTTCCTGATTTTCTTCCTAAGCTTTCTGACTTGTTCCTTTCAACCCAGTCATTCTTCCTCCACGGTATATGCTCCTTTCTCATCTCTACTTGTTGAAATTATTTTCTTTCTTCAAGGCTCTACTCTGGTTATTCCCTCTTTCATGAAGCCCCCCCCTCTGATTCTTTAAATCAAAAAGTCCATGAATTATAGATCATTTATTAAATCTCTATTGTTTACTGGACACTGTCTTAGATTCTGGGGATAGCATCAGCTAAAAGATTATTTTTTTTTCCTTCCTCAAATTTTCCTAGAGCACTTCACTCTTTTATCCCATTAGACCCATTTCTGCCACACTTTTCTGTGTTGCATGTCATATTGCATCTTAGACGTGTTTTCAATATCTATTAACTCTTAGTTAGCATACAAGTATCACCTCATCAATTATCTATATTTGCATATTTCATCCAATTAGAAATGTTAATTTTAGGTTTTTCTCTCTTGTATACCTAGCAAGGCAAGAAAGGAAACAAGCATATATTAAATGCCTATTATATGCTAAGTACTTTATGAATATTATTTCATTTCGGGGCAGCTAGGTGGTGCAGTGGATAGAGCACCAGCCTTGAAGTCAGGAGGACCTGAGTTCAAACTGGGCCTCAGACACTTAACACTTCCTAGCTGTGTGACTCTGGGCAAGTCACTTAACCCCAATTGCCTCAGCAAAAAAGCAAAAAAAAATATTATTTCATTTCATCCTCATAAGAACCCTGACAAAAAGGTGCCATTATTATCTCCACTTTCCAGTTAAGGAAACTGAAAAGGACAGAAATTAAGTGACTTGAAAAAGGTCACACAGCTACTAAGTGTTTGAAGTGAGAACTGAATTCAGGTTTTCCCGATTCCAAGCCCAGTGCCTCTTCTGTTGAATAGATATTATTACCTACATTTTACAAATGGGGAAAACAAACTTCAGAGAGGAAAAGTATCTGTCCTAAGTAAGTAACCACAGTTAGTAAATGGTTAATGGTAGGATTTGAGCCTACATATTCCTTACTTTGTCCAGAGTGATATGGTGTCTCTATGGTATTTCTTATAGAATACTAGAGCTGAAAGGGACCCTAAAGGATTTCTAGTCTAAACTTTACATATATAAAGGAGGAAAATG
>JAJPUD010003620.1:62289-106441 GCA_023553655.1 Myrmecobius fasciatus
GAGAGAGAGAGAGAGAGAGAGAGAGAGAGAGAGAGAGAGAGAGAGAGTTTTACTACCACTGGCTGTGGTAAACAGACCGGGATTGGGTGGATGAAACAGACAACTTTTGGGTTATCTTCTCTACCCCTTCCTCACACTGAGAGGTAAACAGAGAAATCCTTCAAAAAGACTGCTCAGATGCTGAATCCCACTGCTGCTTCAGAGCAGTAAGAAAAAGATCCTGTGCTCTGGGCCACCTGTGTGCAGGGTTGTGACTACAGTTCCCAGAGTATATACACCTGCTCCTTCATCACTTGCTTGTTACCCTGGGACTTTGACAGGGGCAAAAATGGTAAAAATGATATTGGTGATGTCTCTTGGCTTGCTCATAAATTGGATTTAAGTGAAGTAGAGCTTTACAAAGTCATAGACATTACTCTCTCTTCTAGAATCAGCAAAGTCCAGTGGTAAGTCAAAAATTGGTACAATTAACAATGTCTCAGGATGTGGTGGATGGCCGTGACGTGTTTGATATCTACACAAACTCTAACACTCCACAGCACCCGCTTCAGGAGTCTTCATGGCCATTGGAAGAAATTATTCTCATTCACCCATTCCAATAGGGGAAGTCCTCATGTGCTTGGGGGAGATACCCCCTAACTCACCAAGGGGTTTGAGATCCCTTGGTTACCCTCAACGTGGTTTAGCACATCTGACAAACCAGATTACTTGGTATGACTGCTGAACTTCTTGGAACATGTGAAAATTGGATGAATCCATTGTATATAAAAATAGAAAGCAGCCCTAAAAAGGGCTCAGCAGTCCTCTTGTCAGAGGTACTAGTCTTCCTTGAACACTGGTGTATCCCACCATCAGCTACCACTCGATGGATACAGATTCTCCTAGTAATAGGATTTAGGGCTCTGGCTTGATCACCCTGATTCCCCATACTAGAGAGACAGGTTTCATCTTGGCCAATATCTAAGCTTCTACTTTCACTCAGATGGTAAAGTCTTTGGAAACCTGATTTTATAAAACAAGTCATTTAATCTAGGCTAGTGTGGGGAGACTTGTTTGGAATTAGCTTCAGATAACCATTAACTCACAGGAGCACACAGTTTGATGAATTTTTTCCTGGAACCATATCTTAAATCCCCATTAACCACTGCCCCTGACAAATGAATTGGTCTCTTGCAGCTCCTACCTTCTATGCTACCAGGAAGGTGTTTGACAAATTTCCAGGTTTCAAGTTCGCAGTTGGGAAGCCGAGTGGTACAATTACCAGATCGAGTGAAGAGAGAATGGCAATGTGAGGAATGCTCTGAGTCGGGCATTTTAACTAAGGGAAATCATGTCCACATGCTTTCAAATAATGAGTAGCTCCCATTGGCCACATGTCACCCAGATCTAGTGTTTGGTTGGAGGCGTCACCTCCAAATGAGCACCCGACATAAGGAATATATGAGCATCCCTGTCTTACCATAGCAAAGCAGAGTGATAATTACATAGAGAGGAAGAAGTCTGAAATGCTTTAGATGGAATACAGTGAGTTTTATTAGATTATTGGCTCAAAGCCTCTGATAATGGAAATTTATCTCAATTCAACAATTCAATTTAGTTCCTATAGGAGGTACTGTGGCATAGCAGAAAAAGCTTTGGGTTTTAAATCAATGGATATGAATCTTGCCCCTCTCCTTTTTACTAATCTGGACCTTAATGTCTTCACATGTAAGGAAAAAACAACTGAGATTTGGGAAAAAATGCCTATTATCTTCCTAGTAACTGTATTAGTCACTGGGATATAAAGACAAAGGGAGAAATATAATCTTTGTCCTCAAGTAGTTTATATTCTGTTGGTGATAAAGCATGGTCACACTAAGTAAGTACAAAATAATTTGAGGAGGAAGCATACTGATATTTGTCTTAAATCTAAAAGAAAGTTGACTACAGGGCATTTGACCTTAGAAATTAAAAAAAAATATTCCAACATTTATATTTTACAGATGGGAGAGAGGTCCAACAAGATCACACCAACTAGGTGATGGCAGAACTGAAATTGGAACATTGATCTTCTGTTTTCAGATAAAATTATTCTAAAGTGGGATAGCTTGTCTGATCCTTTTTTCTCTCCCTTCAGTTCTTCTCAATTACACTATTCTAGAATTTATTCCAAATCCTTTCCTTTCTTCTCCAAGGAGAGAAAGTGGGGTGAGATGAATTGGTAACTTTTTTGAGATAAGACATTTTATTTGCATTTAGGGTTAGAAAAGCTAACCCTAATATTTGGCAAGAAAAGCTAAGAAGGCTGAAAAACACCAAATAGATTTGGTTGGAGAAGGAGGTTGGAAGGAGAATAAAGATATAGTCCTTATTCCTCTCAACAGAGGACCTCATCTCAACTTAAAGGAAGTAAGGATCAAGCATCATGATCTCCCTTTCCACTCCTATTTTCCACCACTTGAGCACCATTTCCCCAACCCTTCTATTTGTGTACCTGATATTAGCCTCTGTTATCCCTTTTATCAACTTGATTCTCTCAATTATGTCCTACTCCCTAATCCTCAGTTGCTCCTTAACCATGGGTACATTTTCTATTTTGTATTATTTTCCTCGTGCTAAAAATAAAAGTAAAAGGTTACCTATTCACCTAACACTGACATCCCTTCAAAAAATTGCCCTATACAAATCCTTCCTTTTCCAGCTTATTTCATATCTACACTTGTTAGATTTGTTAGAAGACAGGCCTCCTTCTCTCTCAATTCTCATTCATTTAGCCCCCTGAAATCTGGCCTCCATCTACCAGTTGTCTGGAACTGCTCTCCAAGGTCACCAGTGATTTCTGTATTGCTCAATCTAATGGTGACATCTTATTTCTTATTCTTCTGTACTCCTGCACAGCATTAGATGCTGTTATCTGTGATCCCCTTCTAAGTACATTCATCTGCCTTGTTTTTCTTCTAATTATCTGACTGATGATACTCAGTTACCTTTGCAGAATTATCATCTCTAGCCTGCTTTCCATTGGAGGGTTTTCCTGAGACTTCTATACAGGGCCCTCTCCCTCATCCTATATGCTCTTTCCCAGTGATCTCATAAGTTTCCTTGGATCCAATTATAATTTCTATGTAGAAGGTTACCAAATCTCTAGATACATTCTTCATTTCTCTCATAGACTTGAGCCCCAAATCTCCAATATGTGCTGGACTGGACATCTTCACTTTAGAGATCTATTGATATCTCAATCTCAACAAGCCCAGATTAAATTATTCCCTAAATTTCTCCCATTTCTGTATAATGTATCACCATTTCTTGTCCCTTAGATTTGAAATTTAGGAGTTTTCCTTCACTCTTTACTCTTACCCTCCCTCTATATCTATTCAACGATCACATCTTATGAATTCTCCCTCCTTTTCATTTGCTATATCCATATTCTTTTTTTTCTTTTACATTTACAAACCCCACTTATCACCTAAGGTTCTCGGCACCTCTGGTATGAACTATTGTGTTAGATTGCTCTCACTTCATTCAGTTTCTTCTCTGTGTGTGTATTTGTGTGTATAAATATGTCCTCTACTTAGTAAATAAGTTGATAGTCCTAAAGCATAGGTCTAAACTTCACTAAAGCAAGAATCTTCAGAGGCTCCCTATTGCCTTTAGGATAAAAAGACACATTCCTTGGTTCAGTAACTTTTTGGTCCCAGATTATCTCTTCCACGTTGAAGATGTATTGATTACTCATATACAATCTGCTCTTTATCCAAATGGTCTTTTTTTCTTTGCCATCTTTGAAACAGCCTGGGTCTTAGTTCCAGTGCCTGTACATGTTGTCCTCTACCTAGAATAATGTCCTTTTTCATCTATGTCTTTTAAGATTCCTCCTCTCTTCAGAGCTCAATTTAGGTGCTAGATCTTTTAAGATGCATTTGCTCCTCCCCAACCCTGCTCTCCCCAAAAAACTGTGTATTCATTTTGTCAATATCCTGTATTATTTGTGAACATATTACATCCAACTCAATGGTAGGAATTCTTAATTTTCTAAATTTTTTTTCTGTGCCCTCCCACATACAATTAATACTTTGCCTGGAACATAGTAGTTGCTTCCTAAAGGTTTATTGAATGGCAGGAGTCTTCAAATAAGAACTAGATGTCTACTGTTCAAGTACATTATCAAGAGAATTCTTGTTCATTATGTTCAGTTAGTGCTGTGTCCGCACTAGCTCTCTAGAGGATCTCTGTACCAGCCCGAGTCCTTCATCTTAGACTCACGGTGGGACTCATATGATGGTCAAACATGGAGTCCATTTATTCCAAATTCTCTCAGCCTTATAAACACTAATACCCTTATGTAACCATAGCAACACTGTGTATCAGCTAACTAGATACTGAGCATGTGGGACCATATAAACAACTTGCTATTGTGTGTGAATGACTCTTTGCCACTTGGTATCACTCTGCTTTAATTACAGCACAGGTTATTACTGCTCCCTGCCTTCTCAGGAAAGCTGAGAGCCTTTAGGGGGGCAGAACCAGACATTGTCAGCAGGTTCCTTGTGGGCTGAAGGGTCTTATACTTCACTCAGATTTCCCCAACTATCTGTGGCCCTTTTCCAGTGCAATCTTTGAATTTGTGGGTTCTTCCTGGAACCTTCATTTTTATGAAGTACTAAGGCTAGTTCCAGGTTCACTCTTTCAGTTCTTTCCCACATATTTTTATGACCCTTCTATGGATACTTTCTCCCCTCTACCTCCAAATCTACTTTTCCCTTCCCTTTTTTGTGTCATTTTTCCCCATTTGAATAGAAGCTTCTCAAAGGCAGGAACCACCTTTAGTTTCACATTAACTACATATCTATATATACATTTGTATATATGACACTCATAGTGTGGTTGGCTGACAATTTAACTCATTGGAGAGGCAGTATTGTCAAAGCAACATAAATCAAGAGTATTTGCTAGGCTTTTGCTCTATGAAAAACACTGTGCTAAGTATCAGGGAAGCTAAAAAAGGCAAAAATAGTCTGCCCTCAAGAAGCTTATAGTCTAGCGGGAATTCAGCAGGCAAATAACTTTGTACAAAGATTATTTACCAATAAATCAGGGCAGATAATCTGAGAGGAAAGAGAGTAGAGGAGGAATGAAAGGAGACCAGGAAAGACCCCTTGAAGAAGGTAGGATTTGAACTGAGTGTGGAAGGATGTGTTGCTATGTAGAAAAATCCCTGGACTTCTAATAAGAACAAACTAGCTTTGAATTCTGTCTTTCACATGTATTAGTTTGGTGACCAACTCAGACCCATCTCTAAATTTCAACTTTGTCATCCATGAAATGGGGATTATAATGGCATAGCATGAACCTTTTATGGCTCTTGTTAGCTCTTATAGTATGGGTATGTAACACTTTGCCCACACCGATAAATTATAAAAATTATAATTTCATGATCTTTAGAGTCCCTTTTAATTCTGAGATTCTGTGTCTCTGATTTTGTGAGGTCTGTTCCACTTGCTCTCAAAGCTACTTCAGCCCTTAGGGGTTCTGATCCCACCTGTATTTTTACCAGGTAAAGGAGTTCTGTTGTCCCACTTAGGACTTTCATTCAGCCACCTTAGGGAGTTCATGTGAAAACAGGAGTTACAGTCATACATAAGAGGAGGAGCTGGAAAAAGAAGTTGAAGATAAGAAGCAAAAAGGAAGAAGAGGAAGATAAGAGCAAAAGGAAGAAGATGACAAAGAGGAGGAGAAAGTGCAAGGGGAAAGAGAAGGGCAGATCACATTTTCGTAATGTTTTAAAGATATACACTGTTTCACGTATGTGATGTAATTTTACTTCTATAACAATCCTGTGAGGTAGCCACCAACATTATTCTCTTTGTACAGATGAGGAAACCAAGTATCTTTGAGGACAGAGAATGCTTTACTATTGTCTTTTTATTCTCAGTTCATAACATAGTACTTAACTCACAGTAGGTGATTAATTAATGCTTTGGAATTTAATTAAGTGCTGTAGAAGGGATTACTGTTCAGCTTTGAGTTGGAAGATAAGGCCTCAGAGGAAATGTCTATCATTGGTATAATGCAGCTCTGGAATACTCAACACTTCCATTTTCAGAGAATTCTAAGAAATGCTTCTTTAATGTTGACTCAAAGTGTTGTTTAGTCATTTTCTAGTCACGTCTGACTCTTTGTGATCTCTTGTGTAAAGTGATTTGCTATTTCTTTGTTCAGCTCATTTTATAATGAGACAAACAAGTATAAGTGATTTACCCAGGGTCACATAGTTCTGAAGCTGAATTTGAACTTAGATGTTTTTGTGTCTCCAGACCCACCACTCTATCCACTGTACCATCTACCTGCCCCTGACTCAATGTACCTTTATGTTATTTTTAACCATTGTGGCCATTAAAGAGGTACCTTGACATTAATAAGCATCCCTCAAATGTCTGCAGGTCAGTCAGCTTTGTAAAGTATGATCTCATTGGTCTCCATAGCATTTCTGTGAGGTATATGCTATTATTATCTCTATTTTAGAATAATCTAGGTAGCTCAATGGATGGAATATGAAAACTGGAATGGGAATATCTGTGTTCAAATCATCTCATTACTAGTTATGTGAGCCTAAGCATATTATTTGACTTTTATCTGCCTCATTTTCCTCATTTGTAAGGTTTAGATAATGCTATCTCATAGGGTTTTATGAGGAGCAAGTGAGATAATATTTGTAAGATGCTTTGTAATATTTTTTTTTTAATTTTTAATTTTTTTTAAATTTTATTTTATTTGCAAAACATATGTATGGGTAATTCTTCAACATTAACCCTTACATAGCTTTCTGTTACAGATTTTCCCCCCCAGCTCCCCACCCCTCCCCTAGATGGCAGGATATCCCCTACGTGTTAATTATGTTAAAATACTTGGCAAATCGAATATATGTATACATATTTCCAAACTTATCATTGTTGTGCAAGAAAAATCGTATCTACATAAAAGACATATCAGATAAAGGAAACACAATGTAAGCAAACATCAATCAAGAGTATGAGAATGTTATGTTGTGGTCCACATTTCACATCCCTCTCTCTGGGTGTATATGGCTTTCTTCAGTGAACAATTGGAAGTGGTTTGAAACATTTCGTTGCTGAAGGGAGCCATATCCATCAGAATTGATCATCATATAGTCTTGTTGTTGCCATGTATAATGATCTCCTGGTTCTGCTCATTTCACTTAGCATCAGTTCATGCAAGTCTCTCCAGGCCTCTCTGAAATCGTCCTGCTGGTCATTTCTTACAGAGATGCTTTGTAATCTTTAAAGCTTTATATACCTGCAGGTATTATTACACAGATGAATAAATTAAGATTCAGAAATGAATATAGTCCATGGTAACTTGGCTATTAAGAAACAGAAGCTAGATTTAAGTCCAATAGGTCTTTGTGGAGCTCCTAACTACTGCCATGGTGATCTCTTTCCCCTTGAACTGGATGTCAGTTTTGTGTGTGTGAGTTGCAGGAGGTAAGATTCAAGGTTAGGAGAGTGACCCTTCCAAGCCACTATAAACATGACTGTTAGGCTAGGGAGAAGGTGGGAACTTGATTAAATTTTTCATTTGAGTGTTTAGGATCTTTGGAAAGATAGTTTCAGCCTAAGTACTAGCTGAAATTAGGCAGTTTGCTGACATAGTAGATAGAATGCTTAACCTGGCATCCAGAAGACTTCTCTTTCTGAGTTCAAATCTGTCCTTAGATTTATTAGTTGTGTGGCCTTGGACAAGTCACTTCATCTTATTTGCCTCAGTTTCCTCATCTATAAAATGAGTTAAAGAAGAAAATGGCAAACTATTCTAATATCTGTGCCAAGGAAACCCCAAATGGAGTCAAAAAGAGTCAGATGTGACTGAAGAAATGACTAATTGAACTGAAAAATAATAATGGATGAGAGTTTGGGGATGGTTAGTATAAAATTTCATGAGTGGCTCTCGGTCAAAGTCCCTTTGCCTAACAAAGAGTATGCAGTGGGATATAGCTATAGAAAAAATAGATAGATATATAGATAGATAAATAGATAAATGGATGTATGGATGGATGAATAGGCAGATAGATATATGTAGATGGGTTCCTCTGAAATGGAATTTTCCCCAATTTATTAACCCCAGTGCTAATGGAAGGAAAGAAGATAAAATTATCCACCTAAGGAGAAACTCCTGATTCTCTAATCTTTAGAGACAGTTTTGAATGCAAGCCCAGACCTGGAGATATGAGGCAGCTTGGAGTCTAGATTAATTTGGAGTGAAAGATTTATAACATTAAAAAATGTCCCATCCTGATGCATTATTGTCAAAGAAGAGTATGTTTGATCGTGATAGGGAAAAACTGCTAATAAGAATTAGCCTCCCTGCTTATCTGGGGAGGATGCTGAGATACCTTGAGAGTAAAAGGGAGTGACTTGGAATAGCTAACTTTTTGCAATACATTAAATTCCAAATTAAATGCATACTTTATTAGGGATGTTGCCCGTGCCTTTTGATTACAGTCTTTTGGAGTTTGTTCTACTGTACTGACAAAAGCTTTTTTAAAAAAGCTTATCCCTTAAAGAATAACTGAAGCTCTGACCTGCAATTATAGAAGTCAGCTTGGTGTTGCAGAGAAAATACTCAGGACCTGCAGGAAGCAAAACTGGGCTGTCAGCTGAGATGTTGTGTAATCTTCCCTTAGTCTTTGAAGAAGAATTTTATTCACTGATACAATGGAAATTGTTATATCTAGCTCACAAAGTTGTTTGGAATCAGTCTAATAGAAAAGCAATCTATAAGCAGAAAAACATAGTTATGTATGTGCTTACTTTTACATTTATTTAAACAAAATTGAGTTCTTTCCAGCCTTCCTACCCCTTCCCTCTCCCATCAAGAAAACAATTGTGAAGTCATGGAAACCATATTTGAATATTAGTCAATCAACAAACATATGTTACGTTTATTATGTGCTAGGTATTGGGCTATTGAAAGTGAAAAGTCATCACCTCTAAAGAGCTTTCATGTTAATGGAAGAGACAACATACACACATGTTTATATACGTATGTACACATATAGGATATATACATAGCTGTAGATGATATGTACATATACACATAATTACACATGCTACACACATGCATATATGTGTGTATACACACACATATATATATATACAATATATGTGTGTGTGTGAAATACACAGACACATTACATCCAAAATGAATATAGGATAGTTTTGCAGCCCCTAGCATGGGATAAACACTTAAATGTTTTGTTGACTTTTGCAGGGAAGTAGCTGGGGTTTCAGAGCTTGGAATAAGGTAAAAAATTCATGTTGAAGGAGCTGTTTGATTGTTGTTGTGGTTCATCCTTCATTCTCAAAGAGGATCAGTGACAGCTTGTGCTCATGTCTTGACTTGCATGTGAATTGGATTTAAGTGAGGTAGAGCTGTGCAAAGTCATCAGCTTTACTCTCTCCTCCAGAGTCATCAAAATCCAGTGACAATACAAAGATCAAGATGACTGGTAATGGCCCAATGGGAAAGGAAGGACTGCTTGAGCTAAAGCTGAAAGGAAATCAGGAAAGGGGGAGTAGGGAGAGTACGATGAAAAAAGCCCTGAAGTCTGAGCCAGAAAACGTTAGTTTTAGGGTGATGGAATGGAGAAAATGCTGGCCTTGGTGCTAGAATTCCACCTCAGAGGTGTATTGATTCTCAGGCATCAGACAATACAGTCAACCTTCCCAGGTCTCAGTATCTCCTCTGCAAAATGAAAGGTTGGACATGATGCCCCCTAACATTCACTGTGGCTCTAAATCCAGACACATAAGTATTGGGTTTGTCATTTCCCATGTGTCATCTTGGACAAGTTCCTTAACATCAAGACTGGGGCTTCGGCCCACTTTGGACAGTGACCGGCACAATTGCAGAGTAATGGTGATAAAGTACGCTACCTTTTTCTGCAAGAGATGTGGTGGACTTGGAGCACAGAGATAATCATTGTTGTATGTGGACAATGAGAGAATTAATTTTGCTTGACAGTACAAATATGTTACTTTTTTTAATTGAGGAGAGTCAAAGAGAGAGAATGTAAATGCAGATGTTTATATAAATATAAATGAAATGAAAGAAAAAAGGAAATTCAACTAAATTATCCCTGGAATGATTTGTGCATTCTGGCATTAACTTTCTTTGAAATAAGAGATTCTAATTGGAGTGCTTTGATATTGTATATGGCTAGAGAGAGGTATCTTTTTTAGTACTTTTGTCTGAGTTCTATCAGTAAATTACTATGCATGTATATGTATATGTTCTTGTTTGTATTTATTTGCATATATGCATATGCTGATATGTTATATATGTAGATCCACATATGTATATGTGTGTATAAACACACCCACATACCCACATACTTCTATTCCACATTTGTCAGGGGAGAAAGTGGAAGTAAGGGAGTAAGAAAGAAGTAAGGAGGAAGAGAGCAAGAAAGATGAAGGGAAAGAGAAAGAGGAAACTAAGTAAGAATAGAAAAAAATAAAAGAGAGAGGGAGAGAGCAAAGGAGTGAAAGAAGGAGAAAAGGAGAGAGAGAGTGAGGAGAGAGAAAGTGAGAGGAAGGGAGAAAGAAAAAAATGGCACAAGGTTTTATGTATATATGTATGTGTGTATATATGTACATACATATAAATGCAAGCAGCATATATTGTTGGTGGTTGTATTTCAAAGAAATGAATATATCTAAGATACATCCAATACAATCACAAAGAACATTTACGACTGAAAGTAAGGAATTTGGGAAATTATTGGTGGAAGCAGGAAGACAATCTAAGAAATACGTGTTTTTCCTCCTAGGAACATGATTCTCATCCTTTTGTAGACTTATTATTTCAAGCCCAGCTTGTCTTGTTGTCTTCCACCCCTCTGGCCTTTTCCTTCCTTTGTCATTTAGTTTCTTTGTCCTTCTTTCTTTGGACTTTACTCATGACACTACCTGCCATTAAGAGCTTCTTTAAGAAGTTGAAATTCTATTGTAGGATTCATGAGCATTAAAGGTGCTTCAGTAGCAATTGTAGTAACTCAGAAGTCAAAGGATCTTGATTTGACTTCTCTCCATGTTGCTTATGTTCTTGGTCAATATGGTCAAATCAATGAAGGTCCCAGAAGCTCAGCATCCATCGCTGCAAACAACAAACAAATCAAAAATCAGACAAGATTTATGAGGGCCCTCCTTCCTCCAGACCACTGATCCTCAGAGTCCAAGAACATAGTTGTCCTGTTGTGCTTGGCCCTAACCAGACTCCATCTGAAATGCATTTAGTTCTGAGCATCATGATTTAGGATGACCACTGACAACCAGATAATATCATGAGGAACACAACCAAGATAGTGGAAGGTCTTACATCTAGGCTATATAAAGATCTGTGGAAGGAATTGGGAATGTTTATCCTAGAGAAGAGACTTAGTGGGGATGTGATAATTCTCTTCAATTATTTGAAAGACAGTTTCACAAAGTAAGAGGAATTAGATTTATTCTGCTTGGCCCTGAAAGGCAGAATCAAGAGCAATAGGTAGAAGTAGTAAATACACAAACACACACATATACATATATACACACACACACACACACACACACACACACACATATACATATGTATATGTGTGTGTGTGTGTGTGTGTGTGTGTATAAACTTGATTAAGGAAAAACAAAACCAAACAAAAAAAAGTTTCCGCAAGAGGTTTTCCACAGTGAGATCAGCTGGCTTGGAGGCTGCTCAATTCTCTCATCTTACAGATGTTTAAACAGAAGCCAATTGTTGAGAATGTAGGGGGATTTTCTTTCAAGCCTCAATTGGACTGAATAAATTCTGGGGTCTCTCCCAGCTCAGAGAGAAGAGAAGTTTCTAGTAGAAAAATAATAGATTCTAAATGCATAATATACTTTGCTATGAAAGATGTACAGTGTCATGTAGTGATTCTATCATTATTTATCTAATATTCCATTGGGGAAATGATAGGCAAAAAAGGGATTATATCATAAGGTTATGGAGAAAACTGCCGGCAAAGCTCAGAATTCTAAGTCCCTGTATCTATTATCTTCTTCTTTTGTGTAGAGTATCTTTTCTTTTATTTTCCTGACACATTGACAGTTTTGTTTACTGTATCTTCAGAAAATCTCAACCACTATAACTCATTTCAGTAGCAATGGAAGGTATTCAAAGCACTTCCTCCACAATAACCTTTCGATGGGGTTAATACAAGCATTTTTCTTACTACATTTATAGGTGAGGAAACTGAGTTTCAGAGTGGGCAATTCATTTTCCCAAGGTCACACGACTAGTGCGTATTGGATCCAAGATTCCCACAAAGTTCTCCTAAATATAAATCAACAATCTGACCATTATACCACCCTGCACATTGGTTATTCTTTAAATTCTACAAGCAGAATGCAGATAAGAATGACAATATCTATTTTTCTTCCATCTACAACTCCCCAATCTAGTTAGAGAGTACTTATTTGCTTCTCTCTCTTTGGAAGTTGTAATTAGGCTAGATCATAGGATTATAGAGCAGGTAGGTGATGGAGCGCATAGAACATCAGGCATAGAATCATGAGGACTTGAGTTCAAATTTGGCCTGATACTTATTAGTTGTGAGACTCTGGGCAAATTACTAAACCCTGTTTGTTTCAGTTTACTCATCTATAAAATAAGCTGGAGAAGCAAATGACAAACCATAGAGTATCTTGCTAAGAAAACCCCAAAATGGGGTTACAGAGAATGAATGTGACTGAAAAATGACAAGACAAAAACATGAGATTATAGATCTAGAGCTTGTAGACACTTTAGAGGCTATCTAGATCAACACCTTCATTTTAATATAAGAAAAATGAGACCCACAGAGGTAAAGTGATTTAGCCAGGAACAAGGCAATAGAAGTCAGAGGTAGAATTTGAATCCATGTCTTCCATTTTAATAGCAATTAATCAGTCAGCATTTATTAAGTGTATGCTACGTACCAGATACTGTCCTAAGAAAACTTGATAGCAGAAGACAAGACTTCAGTGTCCTTCATATATTTTTTAGTATAGTACTACCTGAGGAATTTGAGCAAAAGTTTCCCAAATGCAGTCCCCAGAAAAGAAAAGCGAAAAAGAAAGAGGAAGGACAAACAGAGCTAGCAAAAGTGCTCAAAGATAAAGTGATGGATGTGTAGAATTTATGTCTGCCATGCAGCAATAAATATGACTGGAAGAAAAATAAATAAATCCATCCTATACAAATGAGAAAAAAAGGCAGAGAGGAAGGCAGCATAAAGTTCAAGCCACCCAGAAAACCTGGCAAGATTAAAGTAAATGTAAGAGTGATTTCCCATTGATAAGCAGAAGCCAAAATGTGAACTGAGAGGAAAGCTGAGCATAAGACAGAGAAATACGATGAAGTTTTTCCAAGTATGTGCCAAAGAAGTGCTGGGTGGAAGCGGTATCCAGTATAATTTATTGGAAAAAGGAAGTAGATATTCATGAACATTTATGTATATATATTCATTTTTTCTTCACTCAGTGACCATCAACCAATGAGACTAGTAGATGAATTCTAGGAATTGACATCAATTTTCTGAAGCAGAAGGAAGGAGCCCTTGGTTAGAGACAGAGAATGCAAACAAGGACACATTGATGGACTTTATGCTTACCCATCCTTTAAAGCTGGTTTCTAATGTTTCCTTCTCCTGGAAGTCTTATCAGAGCCCCTTGTTTGTTTCTGGGAGAGATCTCAGAGATTATCTAGTCTAACCTCCTCAGTTTGTAGAAGAGGAAACTGAGATCCAAGGAAATGAAGGGACATAGGAAAATATGATTATGGATTTATAGCTAAATGGGAATGTAGAGCCTATTGAGCTGAACATTTATTGAACTGATAAGGAAACTGAAGACCAGAGAAGTCATGTGCTTTTTCTATGATCCTGGAACAAAGAGGTGGTTAACTCCTTATGGGAAAACTTGGATGAGAAACTCTAAGTCAGAAAATAAAATTGGAGTTGAGGTGTGTGGGCAGACAGTGTGCATATAGAGATGAAATTAACAAGCATTTAAGTAAGCACCTACTATGCGCCAGGCGCTGTGTTAAGTGTTTGGGATACAAAGAAAGCAAAAATCATTGATGGTAGGATCAGTGAGCACCCATTCTAATAGGAAAGCCAGAGTGCAAATGAAAATGTACAAAGAGGATATCTGTAGTGTAAAAGGGAGGTCATCTCATAAGGGAACCACTAGCAATAAAGGGATCTGAGAAATGTTCCTTGAAGAAGGTTAGATTTTAGCTGAGGTTTGAGGGAAATCAGGAAAGTCAGGAAGTGAGTATTCTAGACAGCCACAGCTATCAGATCCTGGAGATGGAGTGTTTTATAAGGAAAAGGCAAGGAGAAAGAGCAAGTAAAGCATTGCCATAGAATTATAGAGTACCCAAGTGGGGAATAAAATATGAGAAGACAGAAGAAACAAGGAAGGAGTCACTATTAGTAGGAAAACAGAATCTATGATATGGATAATTCCATTACAAATGGGGTTTAAATTAATTTCCAAAAGATCCAAATTCATTACCAGGGTTTAAATACCCACTCTCCCATTCTCCTTATTTGCTTCATCCTCAGACATTCTCATTCATGGCAGCTGGGTAACTCAGTGAATAGAACATTAGACCTGGAGTGAGGAAGAGGAGTTCAAAGCCAGATACTTATTAAACATGTGTCCTTGAGAAGTCCCTAAACCTCTATCTGCCTCAGTTTCCTCAATTGTAAAATGAGGATAAAATAGCTCCCACTTCACAGGGATGTTGTGAGGATTAAAAAGGATAAAATTATAAAGTGCTTACTATACTACCTGGCTATATATATATATATAATTTGTAGAGAAAGAGAGAGAGAGTGTGTTTAATAAATGTTCATTCCCTTCCTGCCCCATCCTTTTTTAAAAGCTAAGTAAGAAGTGAAGATCTATTAAATGGTAGTAAGTTCCCCATTAGAGAAGGTATTAAAATAGAATCAGTAGTACTTCCCAGCCCTTGTATTCAACCTTATTCTCACAACAAAAAAGGCTAATGACTCTCACCACCTGCTCTGTGCCAATTGCTGTCCTAGGTGCTAGAGATAAATCTAGAAATAAAATTGTCCCTGCCATAAGGTGCTCCTATGCTATTGATGCAGATCATGAGTGTTTATTAAGTAACAACTATGTACTATGATCTGTGCTGAAGTAAAAAATGAAGCTGTCCAATAGGTATCATTTTATTGGGGCACAATGATAGGGAATCATCACTGCAAAATTTGTAGTCTATTGCTTACTTTGTCAGGCCACATCATCATCTCTATCCAGAGACTGGCACCCAGTATGCCCTGAAGCATTCTGGGGTGTTTCTTGGCACATACCTTGCTGTTTCCACCAACCCCTGCCCTCCTCTTCAGACTGATCTGAAAAAAAAGAAAAAAAATCTCATCTTTTTTCTTAACTCTACAAGATTCAGGCCTGGCCTTAAGTCAGGCCACCTGCCCAAGTTAGGCGTGACAAGGCATCCCAGAAATCCATAGGAGGCAGCCAGTAGCTGGAGCCTGGCCTGGAAGGGGGCCCAGTTTTATTGACCCATGGCCTGAAAGACCCAAGTTCCCCTCTTCCATCATGACTAATTGCTGTGGTGCTCCAAAGAGCTGAGATAATCACCCTCAAGAGTGCTGGCCTAGTTGTCTGCACATATCACAGAGCACAGCAGAAGACACTGGAAAGTGTGTGCACATTTGCATGTGTTTGTGCTCATACATGTCTGTGTCTGTGTCTGTGTCTATGTCTATATCTGTGTCTGTCTGTATTCATTCATATGCATCCGGGCAGTTAAGATACTCCATCAAAAGAACTGAATCTCGTTCGTTTTGATAGAGAAAGCATCTCTAATGAGCACCTCAATGATACAGCCACTTTTTAAGCCTTTTTCACATAGCTCCAACCACCCAGCATGTCTACCCCATAGAAACTAGGGCTCCATCTTTAGTGGAGTAGTCCCTCTCCCCATCCTCCTTTCAGTCCCCTTTCTGTGTTGTTTTTCTCCATTAAGAATATAGTTTAATTTCATTTGTGTCCCCAGCACTTAGCACAGTTCATGGCACATAGGAAATATTTAATGAATGGTTTATCTCTGTCTATACATCTTGCCTACTTGCCATTCGGTCTGTCTATCTATCCAAACATCTATGAAATGAAAGGGATTATGAAGTGAGCAAGGAATATTAAGCAGGTCTTTGCAAGTGGGTACCATATGCAAAAGGCATCCTTCATACCTTTCAGTCTTGCTGCCTGTGGATGATTCTCCTGTCTCACACCTTCCTCCTCCCCACTAGAGCCTTTCGCTCAAGGAAGAATCAGCCAGTTTCCAAACTGTTTAAGGTATTGCTCCTCTCCCTCATTGAGAGAACAAAGGAAATGAAGTCATGATTTTAGAGCAGAGTAGTAACTTTAGACATCATGTAATAACATTTTAAAGGTTGCAAAGAGTTTCTCATGCATCATCTCATTTGATTCTGATAACAACCCAAAGAAGTAAGTGTTATTGTTATTCCCATTTTACAGAGGAGAAAAATGCGGCTGAAAGAAGTGGCTTACCTTGCCTGGGGTCATACATATAATATCTAAGATAAAATTAAAACTCAGTTCTTCTGGATTCCAAATCAAGTATTCTATTATGCTAAGATAGTCCAAGGGCTTCATTTTATAGATGGCAAAATCAGAAGCAAAAAGGGTTGGTGAACGGATGAAGGTTACTGGGCCAGGGAAGTGTCAATGTTAACAATCCCATGCTTATTCTAACTGAGGTTAGGGTGCTAACATTAGTGGATGTCAGTCACATCCATGTTTTTTGGTAAGATAGTGAAAAAAGAATGTGAAAAGCAATAGACAATGATGGATAAAATACAATTCCTGCTCTCAAGAAGTTCACGGTTTAATTGGAGACAATAAGGGTTATACCCAACGAGCTAACAAATGGTATTTCTAGGCTATTTCTTGTTACTTTGGGTTTCCAAAACTAGAAACACAGCCTTCCTTGCTTGAGTGGTAATTAATACAGGGCCATTGAGCTTTACCCCAAGGTACCAATATTTAGAGGTACTCATAGCATTTATGTTCCTTCTAAATCATAGAATGAACTAAAATTTGTATTTATACCTAGTTATCAAGACTAATTAATAAGAATAAGAAGATAACAAATGGCAATCTTCACCATACCCCAAAAGAGCTCAATAAATTCAGCAATAAGCATTTAAAATATGCTGGGCTCTGGGCTAGTCTTTCATCTCTTCCCATCCAGGAAAACATTCTTTACTTTCATCAGTATTCTCTTCAGTAATAACATCATGGTATCTTGTAGAGTCTATCCATGGCAATATATGTTCTTCAAGCTGTCATCCCACCCAAACTGATTTTTTTTGGCGGGCATCTAAATAGTTCATTTCCCAGCTTCCAAATATTTAATTCCAGCTCAGTTTCAAATAAGTTCTGGCCCTCCCTACAAGGATCATTTAAAGGAATAGCATCCTCTCTTGAGACAATTTGTTCATATTTAAAGTAGAAATACTAATTCTTCTACCTACCTCATAGCACTGTTTCAAGGATGCACTTATGTCAATCTATATAGCAATCCATTGTCAGATTAGCCAAGAAGGGGAAAGAATTAACAACAAAGAGTCATTAAAAAAAAAAGGAGAAAAATATGAAACCAGACTGGAAAGTTTGTTTGCAGTTGAATTTTTAGATACCAGACTGAAAAATTTACATTTTATTATAGACAGAGAGCTATTAACTTGAAATCAATAAACACTTTTCTCTAGCTTTGATAACTGTATTTCTATAGAACTGATTTTTTGTAAACCTATTTGTTTTATTTTATGCATTTAAAAATAGCAGCCTCAGAAGGTATCCCCTGGCTTCTCTAGACTGTCAAAAGGCATCTAAGAGTCTCAATTTAAAGATATAGAGAAAAACTGAAGATTATGAGTAAAGTAATAATGTGCTCCTATGTTTCATAAATAGCAATTTGGTTTTTATTTGAGTATGCTTATTGTCTTCACTAAACTTTGAACTTGCTGAGGGCAATCATGTCTTACTAACTTTTTTAGCTGCTTCCCACTCCAGTATCTGGCACAGGTCCATATATATCTTGGGAACTTAATAAATATTTATTAAATACGAATGAATAAATACATAAATAATTACCATATTGTTTCCCATGTGCAAGTTTTCTCATAGAATCCTGTTTTTTTTTTAAGTTACTTTTGATACCTTGAATACAGCCAGGTCTTTACTAGTCCTCCCATCTCAGTCTGTGTTGACTACACTATTTTATATTGCTGATGGTGGGTATTTGTGCCTCTGACAAAAATCAATCTATTTAATGTAATGATTTCTGGTTACGTACACCCAATTACCACTGTCATTAAGAAAGCAGGAGAGGCAAGTATTGAGTGAAGACACTGGAAAGGGAAACTCAATACCAGCAGCACCAAGGCGTGACCTCCAAAAATAGAAAAGCGCTTCCTGGCCTTTCTCCTCTTCCTAGTTCTCAGGCTCTTTAGGACTGGGGTGAGGGGGAGGAAATATTTGGGAGAGGGGAGGGGCAGGAAGGATCAATCTTAGCCACATTACTTTTGTACAGTAATGTTCAACTAGAGAGAGGAAATCACAGAGATGAGTCAAGAATCGACAGAGGTCACTGAATTATAGCATGTTATTGGCATCTCTGCTAATTTAATCTCAAATATAATCAGGCAATTAATTCAATGTAACCAGTCTTTACAGAGCCCTACTACGTCCCTAGCACTTCCCTAGGTGCTGGGAGGGATATGAAGAATAGAAATCCAACAGCTCTGACCACAATAACCTCTCGATCTGGTTGTGAAGACCCAGAATACGAACATGGAAACTTTAAGCTCAATATGAAACAGAATATAACAAACTTCTAATATTTTCCTATAGGATTTTAAATCTGGAGATGGCATGGGTGGCTTGGAGTAATGAGGAAAACTATCAGAGAGGTGAGAATGAAATGGTCCCGGATCATAAAGGATAAACATGATTTGAAATAGAGGAAAGTGTTTTAAGTAAAAGAAAGGTGTAATGAAAGGAGAGAAAAGGAGTTAATGACCATTGTCAGATGTCAGAGGAAAATCAAACTGGAAATTCAATTCCCCTCATTTTACAAATAGTGAAATTGAGAGCCATAGACAGGGAAATGAAATCTCCACATTTATATATCTCATTTATAACAAAACTAAAACTTTTAAATGCAGGTATCTTGAATTCCATCTACACTGTTTTAACTACATGACAGCATTTTGAATGAAATGCAAAAGGATAGTTAAGTAAAAGAAAGATCATTGAGGGAAGAAGAGAGAGGCAAAGGTAAAGAGTTAGGGCACAATGATGAGAAGGCTTGCATGCTAAGCTAATGAGTTTGGATGTGGTGCTGCATGAGTACAAGTTTGTGGGCCTAATAGAAGTGGAGTTCTAAAAGATTTTCCTAGTATGATTAAAAAAGTGAGCAGGATTGAAATACTATCTGCTTATTACGAATTCTGAACATTTCCCTCAAGCCAGTAGCCATGATGTTTATAAATATCATTGGATACGAAATAACTCTTGGATCAAATTCAGATTGGAAAAGTATTATGAGAGGAATAGATTTCTTTGGACACAGCTTTACATTCATATACTCCTTTTGTATGTTATCTCAGTACATTGCAGAATTGTCACTTCATTTCCAATCTTTGCACAAATGAAGTGTAATTTGATTTTTTCCTATCTTTTTCCTGAAAGGTTACCTTGTATCCCTTTTATATATGTTCTAAGTTTCAATATCTATATATGTCACCTCCCCAATTAAAATGGAAGCTCCTTGAGGTCAAGTATTATTTGCTTTTTTTCTTTATATCCCCAGTGCCTAGCACATTTCCTGGCACATTATAAATACCTTTTGATGGATTGTCCCTAAATGAAAGAACGAAGAACCACAGACAGAAATCACCGAGTAGAAGATTGCATTCAATGGAACTAACCATTTTCTGACAATGAGAACTGTACAGAAACAGGTTCTTTCAAGAGGAAGAAGATTCATCTTCATTGGAGGTATTGACCGGAAGGACAGTCACCTCCTGCATTAATGATGATATAAAAGAAATTCACTTAAAGTTAGCTGGATTAAATCCCTGCGGAAATCTCTCTTAATTCTGAGATTGTGTGAAGGCAATTAATGTAGTGTAGTATAATGGGAAGCATAATGTACAGCTACTCAAAATGCCAGTATTTTGGTCCTACTGATGATTTAAATAGGGCAACCAATGATCCATTGCCCTGTCGACTTTCTAAAGTTATTGTGAGACTAAAATGATAAGTGACAAAATCCAGAGAGGAGATATGTGAATGTAGGTTCAACCTTTAGAAGGTTATCATTGTCTATGTGAAGAATGGGTTGGTGGGAGTAGTAAATGGAGGAAGAGATCTCATTTGGCATTTTTTTGTTGGGATTGGGATTCCCATTGTGAAAACTGAGGCCAGAAACAACTGAAATGACTTATGCTAGGTCAAGCGACTAATACCTGGGGAATGCAGTACCCAATCCCAACTATTTCTGATGACTAGAGAAGTGTCCCTTCCCCATATCATGCCTTCAGAGCCTTTTGTTTGGCCAATGTGGACATGACCTTAGTGGAGTTTATGATGGGTATGTATGGTAAATGGAACTCACTATTCAAGTCTAATAAAAAGTATGAGAAGCCATTCCCTTCTGTCATGAAGTAGGATAAGGAGGCCATTGGAGAGTTATATTTTGGAGAAAGACAGGTCATAAATTCAGAGAATGGGAAAAATGAGTACTGGTTTTGGAGAAAGTGAATTTTGCAAGAAAACAAATCTTCATGAAATGTGTCATATATTTCCTATACATAAATAGTGAGGCCAGTGGGAAAAAAAGAGAAGGGAAAGAATGAAAGGGGTGGAGAGAATGAAGATGAGATGAGAGTTCTCTTTGCACATGTATTTAGCCCTATGATAGAAGTAAAAAAAAAAAACAGCAGAATTGGGGTGATACTAAAGGGAGAAAGGGAATGGGGTCAATCAGTCAATTAACACTTCTAAAATGCTTGCTATATACTAAGCTTAGCACTAGCCATTAGAAGATGAGAGTTCAAATTAGAAATTGAAAGCAATGAGACATTCAGGCACATCCAGAAAGTTCATATGCTGCAGCAGAAAGGGCTGGCTCATGAACCAGAGATGCTGAGTTAAAGTCCTGGCTTTACCATTAACTATGTATACTTGGGCTTCACCTCCATGGGTCTCATGTTGCTTCCTCTCCAGGGACAGGATTAGATGGTTTGTCTCAGAATCTTCCCAGATTTAAATTGACAAACCTATGATTAGCATTTCTAGGTCTCAGTTTCCTCAACTGAAAAATGACATGGGGGAGGGTGACTTTTAAGGTCCCTACCAGCTTTAGGAAAATCACACTTAGATAAATCTATTGAACAGAAGTAATAGTAAAAGCAATAGCAATGTTGACCTTAACGGGAGCTCTGTCATTGGCAATGCATTTAACAAATAATATCTCTCTCTCTCTCTCTCTCTCTCTCTTTTTTTTTTTCTCATAGCATCTCTATGAGGTAGGAGCTATTACTATTCCAGTTTTACGGATGGGGCCTTAAGCTCAGAGTGATTTACCTATGGTCACGTGACTAGTAAATGTCAGAAAACTGATAAGAATTCTGATCCTCCTTGTTTGGAAGCACTGAGAAGCTGAATGACTTACCCAGAATCCCACAACCAGTATGTACCTAAGGCAGGACTAGAATCCAGGTCTTTTGAGTCTGAGGCCATGGTCGTTCACCTGTACAAATTGTTGTAGGCATTTCAGTACTTGTTAGATTGAGTGGGAGGTTGAGCAGATGATCACTAGGATCCAACTTCCCATTCAAAGCAACTCTAGGGAAGAATCTCTTATTCTTTGATTTTAGTTTTCAATGTCTGGAAAAATACTTCATCGATCAATTGTGAATTATCCATTCACACAGAGAGAAATCAGAGTTGATATTTTAATTGTTGTGCATGTATATTTCTAAACATTTTTAAGCCTCAAAGGAAAAGATAGTATAAAATGTGTTGGATCATGATCTTAAGGCAAAGGCACCTTAAATATACAAGGGCAAATTGAGTTTAGTGATTCCTTCCCACAGCTCAATGCTTTGGGGACTACAGGAAACCATCTGGAATAGAGCCACAGCTGTGGGTCCTGAGAGACTACAAGCTGTGGGCAATTTGGGCTCCCTCTTTGCTCTACTGTTTTAAATATATTGCTTTCAGAATTTGATTGCAGTTATTAGACATATTCTGATTATCTAGTTGCCACTGGAAATGCTTTGCATCAGCCCATAATGAAGTTGGAAACAGTTTGCTTTTCAAATGCCAGGTCTGGAAGCTGGTCCTTGAAGAATCGAAGCAGAAAAATATAAATGAATCACCTAATCCCATCTTCCCAGTGGTGAAAGGCTCTGCATTAGCCTCTTGGGGGCGTGGTGATGTTAGAAGAGGAGGTCAGAGATAGAAGAGAACTTTGAGGGAGAAACAATCTCAGGAGAGAAAGGGACCCAGTAACACAGAATATCATAGTCAGAAGGGATTTTGGAGCAGAGAATGTTGAGTTGTAAAGGATCTTAGAGCACATAATTCTACAGTGTAGAGGAGCCTTCAAATATGGAATGTCAAATCAGGGAGGGATATTGGAAAATAAAATGTCAGAGCTGAAGGCATTGAAGATAGAATTTCAGGACCAAGACAGATCATAGATGATAGATGGTCAGAGCTGGAAGTGACCTTAGACACAGAACAGGGAATATTAGAATGATATGCTCCCTTCCCTGGATTCATGGAACTTACATTTCCATATTTGGAGATGGTACCCAAAGGGGAATGGTGGCCAAGGAATCATGTTTTGTTCTAGAAATCATAGGGATGATGAGTAAAGCCCAACTATTAACATATTCTTTCTGGGAATAGTAATGTTAATTTAATTAATGATCTAAAATAAATGGTCAGACTTGGTCAAAACTTAATGCATAGATTGTCCAAGCTGGGAGACACATTAGAATGCAAAAGGGTAAGGGGACTCCAGATCTATTCAAACCCATATTTTAATGGGCCACTTTATTGAGACATCTTCACAAAGTTCATAGAATGCCAGGACAGGAAGGGACCTTCAAGCAACAGGAACTTACGACTTCTGAAACAATCCATTCCATTTCTTGATAACCTGAATTATTTAGAATGTTTTCCATGCATTTTGCATAAGGCATAAATTCCATTCACCTCTTTATGTAGACTATCAGTTTTACTTTTTCTAGAATTAAACACACATACACAGATCATCTCACAAAGTAAGGGAAAGGAAACTTTCTGGACAACAGAAAAATGATGACAATTTTTTCTTTGGGACTTTTAAGGAGAGTCATGGGTGGATTTTGAAAAGAAAAGTATTTTGGGGGGGCTATAATCTTGATGTCTGGAAAAAAGGAAGTGTTTTCAAAGTGGAATGATCTATCTCTGTAAAGAGTGGGTTCCCTTAAATTGGAACTTATTTCAAAAAAGGATGGTTGACCACATTTCAGGTATGTTATTAAAAGTATTATTTATGGGTATATAAATTGAACTGATCAGGTGCTTTTACTGGGGGTTATGAGTCTGTGTGTAACTGTGTAAATAGATAGAGATAGATATGAATGCTATAGATAGCAACGTCATCAAAGAAAATGACACAGAAGGATATAGATATAAATAATGATATTGATATTAAATAAGGATATAGATGATATAGATATATACCTATTTCAAAATAATTCTTTTCTTGATAGAGACTGATAGATAACTATTTCAATATAAGTATAATTTTGTAATACTATTTATACTATCTTAAGCATTTAAAAGCCATCTGACAAGGGGTCCCCAGCTTTTAGAAGACTGATGGCCCAGAAGTCCTTGTGATAACAATGGTTAAAAACCCCTGGATTAGGTGGATTCTAAGATTCCTTCCAATTCTGCCATTTTGTGATTCTTTATTGTTGGACATTTAAAATATTCAGTAAAATTAAAAAAGTTATATGCTCCTTTTGAAAATCTCTGTACAGGTAACTGCAGGAATTAAATGAATAATCAATCAATAAATATTTATTAAGTGCTGGGCATTTTGATGGGTGATAGAAAAGAAACACAATAGTTTTTAAAAATTAATGAGGAAGATTATGATAGGAAAGGATGGCTTTATATATATACTAAAGGTTAAAACCAAAGCCTTACCTGCTATTTTAACCTAGTCCACTACAATGAATGGACTTGGCCAAAAAGGGGAAGAAACATGAAAGAGAAGCAAGCCAATGGAGGCTGTCTTTGTGATGTCTCTTTGGGAGTGCATTGACTTATTGTGAACATGGCTTTTTTTTCTCTAGTTTGAATGGGCTCCTTTCACCATCTACCTTGCTTTGCAAGAACATGTGGAGTAGAGCAATGAAAATTTTGAGGTACTTTTGGAGATATTTAAATGTGATAGAAACTTGGGGGGGGAACATTGACTCAACCCTCTCCTTCAAGCTAATAGGAATATTCCACAAAGGCAGGGATGTGAGAAAATAAGTTTGGAACACCCCCATTCTCCTGGGCCAAAGGAAGATGTTTTGCCATTAGCCATCATGAAGAGACAAAAAAAAAAAAAAAACAAGACTATTAATCTTCCCAACCCCTTGTGGCCCTTTGCCTATGAGCTCGTGTTAAATAGAAGCACTTTGGCTTCTTATATCACCAGGGTAGCATTTGGGGTATTTTTAACTTAGAAAACTCTGGATTCTGTATTTCTATAGCCTATTTTTATAATCGTGTCATGTGGCCTTGGAATATGAAGCAGGTTAATAAAAACCACTGAACATGATGAATTCTCCAGGCTTTATAGATCATCTGTCCTGTGCTCTGTTCTCCTGTTCAAGCATTCAAATTATACTCCATATGATCTCTGGCACTTTGTAGCCAGATTAGATATGCTACGTGTAACTATAAAAAGAGGGAGGAAGGTCATCTCTTTGCTACTCCAAGAGCAGCAAAATCTTAATAGAAAAGAAATTATTTTCGAAAACATTTTAGAAGAGATAGCAAAGCACTAGTTGAGAGACCTGGAGTCGGGGAAACCTGGATTTAAATCATGCCTTAGGCACTCAATAGTAACTACATAATCCTGGACAATTTCATAATGTCTCTGAGCCTCAGTTTATCTAATTGTGAAATGAAGATAATAAAACATTTCCCTCATAAGGCTGAGATATGCATACACACACACACACACACACACACACACACACATAGAGTGATTTGTGTCCTTTAATATGCTTTAAGAATAGGAATGACTCAATAAAGGATTGTGATAGGAGCTAGACTTGGAATCAGAAAGACCTGATTTCAAAATTTTCCTCAGATATTTCCTAGGTATCTCATAGGGATTGTCATCTTTCAGTCTCAGTTTCTTCATCTATCAAATGGAGATAATAATGGCACCATTATCTGTGAAAATCAACAGAAAGAGAAAAAAAACGCTTTGCAAATTGTAAGGTGCTAGAGAAATGTGCTCTTTGGTGGATATTTTTTTATGATGTTTAAATTTTTGAGATGATATCATAACACCTGGCACAAATATATTATTCATTAACCCCTTTTTACAGATGAGAACACTGAGGTTCAGGGTGACCGAGGCATCAATATACAGCTTGTAACTGTCCTTTAGGAGCAATACAGACAAAAGGAAAAATCAGCCTGAGTCCTACAGGAAAGCATGAGAAGAAAGAGAACACTGTCAGCTGAGAGAATTAGCAGAAAGGTATCAGCGAGGATCATCTCCCATCTGTCCTTAAAGGAATCAGGAGCCAAGGCTGGAGGAAAAGATCAGCTTTGGTCTTTTTTGAAATTTCTTTGTTCTTTCCCAAATGATGCTGGAGCCTAAACCCTGCCTGGTAGAACAAAGCTGACATGTTTGCTTTAATTGCAGTAAGTAAAGGCTGTGTGATCTAATCACTAATCAGATTCTTGCATTTAAGGAAGAAAAATGGCTAATTAGCTAAATACAGATATGGCCAATATTAAGGATCAGAGAGATGCTCATGGCAATCAGGTGATGGGGGAGTAGGATGTATATTTAGATGGTGGGGAAGCTTAAGAGCAACCATTCCCCAGCAGCCCAGTGATGCCCAAGCACAAAACCAACACAAAATGAAGAGGGATGAGACGTTCTTATTAAGGAAAAACGAATAGGAAGCAAATTCACATAGACCTGGAACTTGCCAGTTCTACATATCCCTATGTCCCTATTAGTGCAAATAATTAATTCCCCAAAGAGCTCATCTGTATTTGAATTTGCACTATTTGAAATTGTAGATATGTAAAGTGTGGTAATTAGTTTTAGTCTTTAGGGGAACTCATTATTCACACTAATAGGATCCTAGCTGTACAGGGTGCTCTGATAAAGCCATATGGGTTATGCACACCCCCTTCAATTCAGCCTTTTAGAGACTGGTTCCCTTCAAAGTTAAGTTCAGATACTACCTTCTAATGAGACATTTTCTAATTTCCTTAGTTATTATCATTCTCTTTCTTAAAATGATTTTGTATTTACTTGTCTACAAATTACATCATCCCCCTCTCACCCTGCCCCTCCAGGATAGTGTAATCTCTTTGAGAGTAGACATTTTGTTTTAATCTCTATTTTCCATTATCTTGTATCTATCTAGTGATTGTTGGTGTTACTGTGGAAGCCCTCTTCTCATTCTTATCTACTTTGAGTTTGGGGATTTTTAAGTCTCATAATTTAAAAATAATTAGCTTTTTTAATCATAGAGGTCCTTCCTTCTCTGCTGCTATATGAATTTATATTAAAAGCAAATTTATGAGAATAATACAATAGCTCAGAGCCCCCATTTAGCAAAAAACAAAAACAAACCAAAAAAACCCTCAACATTTAGGCAGTAGTTTCATTTTCTGTATAATTCAAGCACATGTTTATTTCTAGCAAAGTTCTGGTTTCTTTGTAGTTGAGGCAAAAATTTACATGATTAGAAACATCGAGATAAACGAGTAGATTAGGTTGCATTGTCTATTAATAGAAAGGCACCAGAAGAAGAAATAGGGACAAACATAGAATTTTCTTGAATTTTCCATCAAACCTTGAAGAGAGAGGCTAATAACTCTCCTTGACCAATCCTTTTTCGTGGTTCAGTCCCATTTTTTATTTCTCCTTTCACCTGTTGCCCTTATGTTGCCAGGTTGTTGGGGTTTTTTTGGGTTTTTTTTTGTTTTGTTTTTGTTTTTTGTTTTGTTTGGTTTGATTTTTTTTTCCAATTCATTTCTTGATGTTTCCCTTCTTCCTTTCACTTTGTCTCTCAGAGACACTTTAAAGACACTGGATTGTGATTTAATTCCTCCTTCTACCCTGAAGATCACAATAGCCCTACATTGCTTTCAGGCTGAAGAATGAATATTCACTTTGACATACTAGGATGCCAATCAGTTCTCAAATCCCTATGACACTAGCATGGTGTGTGGCAAATAAAATATGCTTAATATATATTCCACTTAATTCAGAAAAGTCTAATTATTCCTTGCTTTTAGAAGATGGGAAACAAATTTTGACTTCACCTCCTGTTACATGGGTAACAAAGGACAAAAAATCACTTCAAGGATCTTTGAACCAGAATAATACTTGCCCTACATAGCCCCCAACACTTTTGTAAGGAAATGCTCTGCATCTCTTAAAGTACCACAGAAATATGTGATACGATAGCACAATTTCCCTCCCCAGACTCTTCTTGGAAACTGGACTCAGTGATTTCTGAGGTCTTTTTCAATTTGGGGATTTTAAGATTCTGATAATCAGCAAATTTGGTTTCCTATCTAAAAAGTTCATTGTCTACTTCCAAAATGACTTTAAAATTATGCCTCTGCTTCCTCATCTACTTCTCATCTCCAAGTTGATCTTTGGGTTTCATGGTAATTGTTTAGAAGAGAGTGAGAGATACTAAATACAAGGGAAGTCAATTAGACTCTTGCATTATTCTAAGCAAAACACAAGAAGGGCCTTAATTAAAGTGGTGCCTGAGTAGAGGAAAAGAGCCTGATGCCAGATATTGGGACATCTCTGTCTCTCTAATCACTCTCTGTTTACTTAGTAACACATGGTGTATACCTGAGTATGATGCACACTCCTCAAGAACAATTTGTATCTTTAAAAATTTTTCTTCTATTTCCTGGTCTTTACACTTCACCATATATATAGAAGGCTTTGAACAAATGATTGTTGAACTACTTTTCTCAATAATGAGCAAGTCATGTAACTTCTTGGATTCTGTTTCTACATCTATAAAATGGGAATAATAATGCATCTAGAACATTATTCCAAGAGATTATAGTGAGACTCAAATGAGATCATTTCTGAAAAATACATTATAGATCTTAAGTGGATACTATTTTCTACTTTCTCCTCCTTTTTTCCTCCCTCACTCTCCTCTTTTCTCCTCTTCTTTCTCTTCCCTCTTTTTCTTTCCTTATTTCTCCTCCCTTCTCCTTCTCCTACCTTAACCTTCATGAGAAATCTGACACTGATATCTTTGTAATACCAGGAAAAATAAAATAAAGATCACCAGAAGATTAGTTGAACCTCTGTTGTTAACTCATGGGAGAATATGGTTGGGGAAGTAACAGATAATGGCAGTCATGGATATACATGTTGTGATCTATATTGCTGGAGGGAACATCCACATAGATGCATTGGAATATTTGTAATAGCATGCATCATTCACCTTTGGTTTATGAACAAATGGACCAGATTTGGCTTCCTATATAAGAAATTCCCAAATACTTCTGAGATCCAAGAAGAGTTTCATTTCTTAATACACTGTAATAAAATAAAAGTACACAAGGAGTCAATTCACTGATTTATTTTAAAGGAAGTAGAAATTAATTAATTTGCTAATTGTCCATCTCTGCTGTGAACTTCAGGCAATAGTCTGCCTTCAGTCTGCCATGTAAATTGGTAGCAAACTTCTCTCTCCACTCCTTGCCTCTACCTTCCATAATTGGGTTCTGTGGAAGTATATCTTTGACACACCCATCTGAAGTATAGTCATCGAAATATTCCTTCCAAATAATAAAGATCAAAACCCATCTTTTCCTGTCCATCTTTTGCAACTCTGGTTCAGTCTTCCAATAAATCCACAAGAAAGAGTCCATACAACCTTCTGACAGCCATGTAGTAGATATCCTGGTGTTTCCTAGGATTAGGTTTCCTAACTCTAAGCTTCCTAAAATGAGGAAAGTGGAGCAGCTACCTTGACAGGTCATGGGTTTCCCTTCCTTGGAGGTCTTCAAGCAGAGATCGGATGAGCATTTGTGGGATGTGTTTTAGACAGATGTCCAACATGACTCCTTCCTTCCTCTCCCATCTCCTTGCATCTTACTCCCCTTCAAAAATCCTAGGGTTCAGCAGCACTGGCCTATTCAAATATTCCTCAAATGGAACATTTTATCTATCAATTTTGTCCCCTTCCAATTTTATTTATTGTCTCCTTTTTCTGGAATGTTCTCCCTTCTCATTTCCAGTATTTAGCTTTTCCAACTTTCCTTACATTGCAATCTCACATTCATTTCTTGACTCCCTACCAACTTTTAATTCATTCATTCTGAGACCATCTTCCATTTGGACTATATATTTTTAATAAATTTTGTTTTGGGATATTATTTGCTCTATTAAAATATAAATTTCTTAAAGTCAGGGATTGTAGTTTGGCTTCTCTTTGTAAACCTAGACCATAGAACAGTGCCTGATACTTGACAAAGGCTTATTGATTGGTTAAATGCTTGGTTGAACTAGAAACAATTAGTGTGGAAATCACAAAGAAACAGATTTAGACTTCATGTTATGATATACTTCCTATGAAGAAGGTTTTCACAAAGTACAATCTTCTAATTGCACATGTTTAACCTATATTGGATTGCTTACTGTCTTGGGGAGCAGAGAGGAGAGATGAGGAGAAAAATTGGAACACAAGGCTTCATCAAGATGAATATTGAAAACTATCTTTGCATGTGTTTGGAAAAATAAAATACTACTAAAATTTTTAAAGTAAACATATAAAAACTACTCTATAGATGTAGATATGTAGATGTAGATAACATTTCATGGACTAATGCACAGGAAGAAAAATTACTGACTTTTATATTTATATATAAAAAGCTAAAGATGTAAACTCAAAAAAAAATACAAAACTAAGTGGTCTCCTGCCTTGGGGGGTAGTGGATTTCTCTTTATTGGTGTTATTCAAGTAGAAACCGAAAGATCACTTGTTACGTAGAATATATTGTTGAAGGGGCTTTTTGGAGATCATGGATTGGACAAAATAACTTCTATGTTACTGTCTACCTCAGAAATTCTGTGATTCCATTCTTTTTTTTTTAATTTTATTTTATTTGCATAACATATGTGTGGGTAATTCTTCAACAATAACCCTTACATAGCTTTCCATTACAAATTTTTCCCCCCTACTTCCCCACCCCTTCCCTAGATGGCAGGATATCCACTACATGTTAATTATGTTAAAATATTGGCAAATCGAATATATGTATACATATTTCCAAACTTATCATTGTTGTGCAAGAAAAATCTTATCTACACAAACGATATATCAGATAAAGGAAACACAATGTAAGCAAACATCAATCAAGGAGTATGAGAATGTTATGTTGTGGTCCACATTTCGCATCCCTCTCTCTGGGTGTATATGGCTTTCTTCAGTGAACAATTGGAGGTGGTTTGAAACATATCATTGTTGAAGAGAGCCATGTCCATCAGAATTAATTGTCATATAGTACTGTTGTTGCCGTGTATAATGATCTCCTGGTTCTGCTCATTTCACTCAGCATCAGTTCATGTAAGTCTCCCCAGGCCTCTCTGAAATCATCTTGCTGGTCATTTCTTACAGAACAATAATATTCCATAATGTTCATATACCATAATTTATTCAGCCATTCTCCAATGGAAGGGCATCTATTCAATTTCCAGTTTCTAGCCACTACAAAAAGGGCTGCCACAAACATTCTTGCACATGTGGGGCCTTTTCCTTTCTTTATGATTTCTTTGGGATATAAGCCCAATAGAAATGCTGCTGGGTCAAAGGGTATGTATGCACAGTTTGATAACTTTTTGAGCATAGCTCCAAATTGTTCTCCAGAATGGCTGTATCTGTTCACAGCTCCACCAACAATGCATGTGATTCCATTCTAAGGAGCCGTTGAGTAAGGTTGTAGTGAATTTGTTAAAGTAGTGAAGTGGTCCAGTAGGTAAAGGCTCTGAATTTATAATCAGGAAGATCTGAATTTGTCTTCTGCCTCAGACTCAGATTATCTGTGTGATTCAGGGAAAGCCATTTATCTGTTACCAGTCTCACTTTCCTCATTTATAAAAAAGAAATAATCAGAACTCCTCCCTTTAATTATTATCATAAGGATAAAATGAAATAATTTGCAGAGGTACTTTACAAACCTTAAAGCACTATATAAATGCTATCCATCATCTATATCAGTTCTCATTATCACCATCCAAAATTTGGCCAACATGCTATTTAAGTAAAATTTAATTAAACAAGTAATTGTTAACACTTACTATGTTCAAAGCATCCTCCTAAGCATAGGGAATACTGTCATCAAGGGATAGATCATATAATTTTATTTGTATAGGGAACTCCCAGGTGAAAAAAATTCTCTTCTCCTTTGCAAGTTGCTGAGAAATAAGTGATTAACCTAGATCTATCCACTACGTCATGCTACTCATAAAAATAAAAAGTATAACCATATCTCATACTCTTTGTCTCCCACCCCACATCAAACCCAACTCAAATATCATATAAGATACTTAACTAATTTTTTTTCCCAAAGCATCAGTGTCATATAGCCAGTAGGTATTCAAAATGGAACTTGAATCCAAGTTTGATTTCAAGGTCAGCTTTCTTTCTATCATATCAGACTGCCTATTGGGTACAGAGATACAAACCTTTTGTCAAAAAAGTTATTTATGTGAAGGGACACAGCATAAATAAATGCAAGATCATCTGAGGAGAAATTTGATCCTAACAATTGGAAGGGGGTTAGAAAAGGATTCCCAAAGATGCTGGTCACTGAACTGACCCTTAAAGAATTTTAAAACATGGCAGTTACAAAGAAAGAAATGTTCTTTGGCCTTGTAAACCACTGGTCAAGTATTGATTCTGTGTGATTGAAAAAGTTTCTTAAGGTTTCTGGCCCTCAGTTTCCTCATTTGTTAAATAAAAAGGCTGAACAAGACGGTCTCAGAAGTCTCTACCAATTTCAAATCTGTGATCCTATGACATTATCTTCTAAATACAGGTAGAGGGAATAACCACATAGCTGACACTATGGATTCATGAACTACAATATACTGTCCATGCTCTCTCTGTCTCAATCTCTGTTTCTCTCTTTTTTTCTCTCTATCTCCTCCTCCTTCCTCTCATTTAATCTCCCCTCTCCTCCTCCTTTTCTCTATTTTTCTTTGTTTCTCTTTCTGTATCTCTGTCACTCTTTCTGTCTGCCTGTTTTTCTGTTTCTTCTTCCTTTTCTTTTTTCTTCATTTTTTCTCTAGTCTTCTACCTTCTTTTCTCTCTCTTCTCCTTTCTTTCTCTCCTTTTCTCCATCTCTTCCTATGTGTATGTAGATATGTGTATATGTGTATAGACAGACATGTATGTACATATACTTATATACACATATATGTATATAAATAATCCTGGAAAAAAGGGTGTTTGGAAGGATATATGACCGGTGTGACTTGTATTTGAACAAATGCATTATCAATAATATTCACATAAATTTCCTGACTTTCTCAGGAACCAAGAAGACAAAAAGAACCACCACGTGGGCATCCCAAATTGAAAACATTTATGAGAAATTAAATGAACACCAGTGTCCAGATTAAATCTGATTATGGGTTTGCATCTGGGCCTGCACTTAGTTATCCCTGCATCCTGAATGATTGCAACTGCTGAAGAAATCAGCAGTGTGACCAGGCCTGGGGAATGGAATAAAACGATTAGGCAGAAGGGCTTCAGAGCTGAAGTGCTTTTCTCTGAGATTTATAAACCATCTCTCTTTCAGTTCCCTAATGTTTCATGAACACCATGAATTTCTCCAGGGGGATTTACACCCAGAACTGATTATATTTGAGAGACACTGACAGCAAGAAATAGAAAGGTTTCATTTATTTAAATTTTTAAAAAAACATCAATAAGAAAGAGAGAATTGAATTTACTTGTTTTTATTGTGATGGTTCAGGGAATCAAATAAACATTAAATAACTGTCTAACCTGACTCAGTACCAATTGGCTGCAGTTCTTAGTGGTCCTTGATAATGGGTTTCAGGAGAGAGTGCTCTTTCTGTCCTTTATTAGCCATCTCATCTTCTCTTTCCCTTCTTCCCTTCAACCTGATCATTCTGCAACCAAAGTAGATTTGAACCCACTTTCAAATGGGTTTGCATAGATTATTTTGCAATAAGGAGATTGTTTGTATAGATGACTTTGGGATAAGAGCATGGGTTGGTTCTCAGAATCACAGAAACTGAGAGCCAAAAAAGCTTAGTTCAATGTACCTAGAATACATTCACAAGTAACTCTTAATGTAGTTTCTACTTGAAGAAGGATGTGATGAGAAATGGATAATACTCCTATCCATGTTGACTGTGTTCCATAAGGTAGGTTGGGATTTAGGATACAGTATCAGGTCCTGGCTGTATCATAACTGTTCTGTTAAATATAAAGACATAGAAAGTCAGATCTGGAAGGATTCTTAGGATGGGGCATATCAAAGCAAGAAGGTATATCAAAACATAGACCATGATGTAAGCAATGAATGGGACCTCCAAAAAGAGAATATCAGTACACATCTCTGAATAATGAATCATAGAGTTGAAAGGGGCTTGATCTCACAGAATACCTCATATCACATTTGGAAGATCCTCAGAAAATAGAATATTAGAAGCAACAGGAACCTTGAAGATCATTTAGTTCACCTCCTTCAAATGCCAGGGAAGCATCAGGACTAAAATCCAATTTTAGGTACCTCAAATCAATCACTAAATCTGGATAAAGATACAAAGATAGTATAATAGGAAAAACTACAATAAATTTTGTTAGATACCTTCAGGTGTAAACTGAGGTCTCTGTCTTATTACTATGGTGATCTTGAGTAGCTCCATCAAGTCAGTTTTCTTTGTGCTTTGTCCATAACATGGAGGGATTCAAAGTAGACCGGAGTGTCCAAATAGAATGATCTATTTTGAGAGGTAGATAATTCCCCATGCATGTTCAGCCTAACACAGAACTGGGATAATCTCCTGTACAGGATGTTGTAGGAGGGATTTTTTTCTTTTGATACAGGCTTTACTGAATGGTCTCTGATATCCCTTCCATTTCCAAAAGCCTATGACGCAGTTTAATGCAATGATTAATATTTTAGGGCACCTTCCACATAAAAGGCCTTGTGCTAGAAGCTAATGGAGATACAAAAATAAATATTAGATTTTGGAGGAATTATAAGGGATACATAATGTATATTATTTGCCCTCAAGTATTTTATAGTCTAATATGGGAGATGAGAAAAAAAGGCACAAAATGACTGTAAAATATCATAAAACAAGACCAGTGCCAATAGAGATTTAGAGAAAAGAAAGCTTATTTCCAAAGAAAGGATAGAGTGATGACAGCATCATAGAAGAAACAATTTTTCATCTGAGCTATGACAGAGCTGTATTATTCTGATCTGAAAAAAATTAGAATGATAAATTAATAGATTAGGCAAAGTCTGAGATCATCCAGGAAAGAGAATCATGGGTAAGATTATAGTATCCTGGAGACAAAAGATATACATTTTTCTATTCTAAACATGAGGGAAGAGCAGTTCGGCAGTGGGATGGATAGAGTACCAGAAGACTCATCTTCCTAACTTCAAACCTGGCCTCAAGCATGTATTAGCCCTGCAACTCTGGCCAAGGCACTTAATGTTGTTTGCCTCAATTGTTCATCTGTAAAATGGGCTGGAAAAGGAAATAGCAAAACACTCCAGTAACTTTGCCAAGAAAACCTCAAATGGGGTCATGAAGAAGGAGACACAAATGAAATGACTCAACAACAACAGATGGAGGACCAGGCAAGCTGTAGCAACAAGAGAAAACAGAATGAATCCAACAATTCTGATTGTAGATGTGGAAAAGCATAAAATGGCAATGTCTTTAGTATTTATTAGTGATCTTGAAGATATCCTCCCATTCTCAGAGTTATTTAAAATATCACACAGTGACTATTTTTCCTGTATTATTGCTATTTTCTCAGTTGAAAGTACACAGTGAGGGGAAAGCTAGGTGACATGGTGGATAGAGCACAAGCCCTGAAGTCAGAAGGCCCTGAGTTCAAATCTGATCTCAGACACTTAACACTTCCTAGTTGTGTGACCCTGGGCAAGTCACTTAACCCAATTGCCTTAGCAAAAAAAAAAAAAAAAAAAAGGCATAGTAAAGAGTTCTAAGTCCTTCCCAAGAAGGGCAGATAATGTTCTGTGCCTCCCACACCCAGCATCATTAAGACTTTTTCAGTCTTATTTGGGATCCTTTTTCACAGGATCTATTCTCCAGCCGATCAGAACAAAGAACTGTTTCTCTAAGTCCCTGTTCCTCATTCCTGACTTCTATATATCACAGGCTAATCTTTATGCCTAGAGCATCCCAGCTTTACAAAATCTTTCTCTTTTTTCAGTATTCAGCACAGAGAACATACCTCAAATAAAATCTTCCTAATAACTGGAACAAGTTACCTTGAGGCCGATTTTAATTTGGTATAAAGGCAGACCTTCTAATATGAGCTACTATAAAAATTGAAAGTAACTGATATGAGGGAAAGAGCTCCCTGTCATTGAAAGTATTCAAGTAGATTCTCAATGGTCTCTTGCAGAGGATTCAACAGAGAAAATAGTTGGATTAAATAATCTCTGAAATTTTTTCCAATTTTTGTTGTTGTTCCATCATTTCAGTTATGTTTGTGACTTTCTTTTGAGTTGTTTTTCTTGTCAATGATACTAGATCAGTTTGCCATTTCTTTCTCTAACTAATTTTACAGATAAGGAAACTGAGGCAAACAGGACCAAGTGATTTGCCCAAGGTCACAGAGCTAGTAAGTTTTTCAATATTGATATCCTAAAATTCTACTTTTCCTTTCATTCTATACTCCAGTGAAACTGAATGACTCAACATTACCTGACTACGTTTCCTGCTTTCTCACCTTTTTGACTTCATTCACATCATCATCTATACCTAAAATCTCTTCCCTACTTCCCTCTACTTTTTTTCCCTTTGTCAATGTATTATCCATCAATTTTCATGAACCAGCTAATACTCCATCTTCCCCAGAAGGCTCCGTCTGTGCCCCCACCCTTCATTTAATATTATCAGTCTGAAACATCATAGCTCTCTGTTTCTACCTTGCTTGGCCACTAATATCCCAACTAGCATGCAAGTTTCTAGAGGGATGGGTGTGTTTATATATAGTTATAGATATAGATAGATATAAACACACCTATACATCATCATTTACACATGTAAATGTAAATATATTCCTTATCTAAATATGAATATATTGAAATATATGTATATATTCATACATGCATATATAATACAATTTTTCATATTTATATCCACTAGCACTAAAAGTATATTACCAACAAAGTCACTGGAAATGTATTTGATAGTTATTTGGATGAATGAGTGAGTGAATGAGTAAATAAATATTAAGAATGTGAATGGATGAATGGATGAATTTTTATAGTTGAATTAGTAAATATTAAATACATACATGAATGAACTTAATGGGTGAATGAGTGAATATATATTAAATGCACATATGCATGCATGAATGAATGTTTAACAGGTCATTGTATGTGTGAATAAATACTAAATGTATGTGTAGGGGAGGATTTGGTACATCTCTTCCCCCCTCCTGCCACCAGCTAGTAGATTTAATCCTATAAAGCAAGGGACAAAGAGAGCTGATTAGGTATTAATGTGTCACAACCTGCAAAGAAATATTGATACATTTTTATGCCTTTACAAAGTATTAAATTATCTCCAATAAAATTAGATGAACTTGGCCTTTCATTGAGGAAAATATTGGCCACAAACTCCACAGATGGTCCTTAAAAGACATTCAAGAATAAATGGATTTATAGACATATTAGACATGCATGCAGCAGGAAACAGAGACACATCTATGAAGATATAGTCAGAAGTAGAGCAGGATTTAAGGCAGCAATCAGCATCAAGAATTGCAACCTCTGGGGCAGCTAGGTGGCACAGTGGATAGAGCACCAGCCCTGAAGTCAGGAGGACCTGAGTTCAAATCTGGTCTCAGACACTTAACATTCCCTAGCTGTGTGTCCTTGGGCAAGTCACTCAAAGTCAATTGCCTCAGCAGAAAGCAAAATAATAATAATAATAATAATAATAATAATAATAATAATTGCAACCTCTGGCAGTAGAGAAAAGAGCTGATTATATTCATGATGGAATTAGGCCATGATGGAACTATAGAAAGGATCTCACTGAGAGAACTAAGCTGAGTCACCCTTCTAGTAGGGATGCTGCTCTCAGCAGGAAATAGCATGAGGACTGCACAAAGGACATCAAAGTGGTGGGAAGGAGAAAGTGGTAAGTCCTCTGCCTAATTTTCATCATTGGATGGCAAATTGTGTCACATAGTCCAGGAAATTCAATCAAGTATAGACTGTATTTTGTAAATTATATATATATATATATATATATATATATATATATATATATATATGTTTTCATAAATTTTTATCATTTGGATATTTTTAACCTCTCCCATTCTAAAAAGAGAACTTGGGAAGAACAATTCTCAAAGAGCCATACTTGAGTTGATGTAAAATAAAAACAATGAATAAAAAAAAGGCTTTTTATACATTAAAGCTCTAACAAAACAGAAGGAACTACCTCAGGAGGTACTGAGTTACTCTTTCACCACAGGTCTTCAAACAAAAATCTTGATCATTTGGGAAATATGTTATAGACTGAATTTTTGTTCAGATATGGACTATAATAGATAGGCCCTGAAGTCCCTTCCAATCCTTAGATTCTGTGAGTCGGAAAAAGGAAGCATTTAGCATTCTACACTTTTAATGTCCTTCACCATATAACCGTTTAACCATTTCCCAATTTTTAAGCCTTCTGACACTATACTTCCCTCCATACACTCCATAATTCTTCCATATTGATCTACTTGTTCCTCAAACACAATACTTCCTCTCTTTTGTCCATCTCTTTTCTTTGGCTGTGTTCCTTCTCCTTCCTCACTCTAACTGGAATGATCTCCCTTCTTACAATTGTTTCTCAGTTTGTTTGGTTTCCTTCAAGACTCAAGTCAAAAGCTAATTGCAGAAAGTTTTGCTGTTTTTTTCCCCAACTACCAGTAACTTCATTCTCCTATTTCCTTTTATCCACTCTGCATATATCTCGTATGAATCTAATTATTCACATGTCGGTTCCTGCAATAGAATGTAATCTTCTTGAGAATGTGGACTGTGTTTTTACCTATCTTTATATTCAATAGTTAATTAACACAGTGCTTGGCACAGAGCAAGCACTTAATAAATTGCTGTTAACCGATTTACTGATCCTTCTCAACTGGGGTCAGGCTCAGTCCATTCTAGGGTCATATTACAGATCTGACCCATCAAAAATCAAATTAACAGAAGTGTTCAAACGCTATCTAGTTTTAGCTTGAAATTTTGGCAGATAACTTGTGTGTTCATTAAGACAGATTACAGTCAGCAAAGGAATCAATATCACAGCCAGGACTGAAAACTGGAATAAAATGATTAAGCACAATATAGCCCACTAGCAAAATTCCTTCTTTGAAACTTAAAATCCTTCCCTCTTGGTATCTTACTAGCATGTTTCTCAGGCAAGGTTAAATGGCTGAAGAAGCTCATTATTGTATTATTGGGTATCACACAAAATGGCTAGACCGATCTCATAACCAACCAGATGCTAATGATATACTTGACCCTCTTCAAGAAATAAAAAAATAGGTTGACCAGAACCTTGGGTTCTGTCTTCACTTGGGAAACCAAATTGATGAACGTTAAACTGCCTGGGAGTCAGAAATTGTCCTTTCGGTGCTGAGACTGATATGATCTCCCTGTAGGAAAAAAAAAAATTCTGCCTCCTGGATCTTCAGTTTGCTGAGAATTTTGAGGGCTTGTATTGAATAGTCTCTAAAGACTACTTAAAGAAATGATCATTTCCCTTTCCTCAGAGGGGTAAGTATATTGCTATATTTAGCTATAATTTTCCAAATGCCCCAAATTATTTTAAAATATGGCAGGATCCTGAAAATCAAAACTGGAATAGAATGTGAATTTCAACTACTGATAGAGCATAAGATAGAAGAAAGTGCATTAGATTTTTTTTCATATCCAATTGTATTTTTATTTATTTTGTTAAATATTTTCCAATTACATTTATTGTTCTTTTGTTTTTTGACTTTTATTTTTATTATTATTTTTAATTTTATTAAAGCTTTTTTTTACAAAACATATGCATGGGTAATTTTTCAACACTGACCCTTGCAAAACTTTCTGTTCCAGATTTTTTCCCTCCTTTCCCCCACCCTCTCCTCTACATGGCAGGTAGTCTAATACATGTAATATATGTTAAAAACCAATATACGTGTACTTTTGTATAGAGTTATCTTGCTGCAAAAGAAAAATTGGATCAAGAAGAAAAAAAAAACTGAGAAAGAAAACAAAATGCAAGCCAATATCAACAGAAAGAGCAAAAATGATGCGTTGTGGTCCACACTCAGTTCCCACAGGCCTCTCCCTGGGTGTAGATGGCTCTCTTCATCACTGAACAATTGGAACTGGTTTGAATCATCTCACTGTTGAAGAGAGTCACATCCATCAGAATAAATCATTGCATAATCTTGTTGCTGTGTACAATGATCTCCTGGTTCTGCTCATTTCACTCAGCATCAGTTCATGTCTCTCCAGGCCTCTCTGAAATCATCCTGCTGGTCGTTTCTTACAGAACCATAATATTCCATAATATTCATGTACCATCACTTATTCAGCCATTCCCCAATTGATGGGCATCCATTCAGTTTCTAGTTTCCAGCCACTACAAAAAGGGCTGCCACAAACATTTTTGCACATGTGGGTCCCTTTCCCTCCTTAAAAATCTCTTTGGGATATAGGCCCAACAAAAACACTGCTGGGTCAAAGGGTATGCACAGTTTGATAACTTTTTGAACATAGTTCCAAATCACTCTCCAGAATGGTTGGATCCGTTCACAGTTCCACCAACAATGTATCAGTGTCCCAGTTTTCCTACATCTGTCCAACATTCGTCATTTTCTTTTCCTGTCATCTTAGCCAATCTGACAGGTGTGTAGTGTTATTTCATAGTTATCTTAATTTGTATTTCTCTGTTCAATCGTGATTTGGAGAGTGCATTAGATTTGGCACAAGATCCTTGGGTTTGAATCTTGCCATCCCTATTCATATGTGGCTCTTGGTCCATCATTTACCTTTCTGAGTCTGAGTTTCTTCATTTGGAAAATATAAACAGTATCTAGTATAAGCAGTATAGAATAATGGATAAAGGATAATCCTTGGAGTAAGAAAGAAGTCAGTTCAAGCCATGGCTTTGGTATATACCAGTTGTTTGATCACATGTGATGTATTGAACCTCTCATTACCTTCAGGAAAACATCCTAGATCATAATTTACAAATCACTTTCTTATTGGTCTTCATAAGAGAATGAGGCTTTGTACAGAATTCTCTGCACAAGTAAAATCTGGGGTACAGGTCCTATAATCTTCCTCCAATATCAAATGATAAACAAAACATTCTATCAGTATCATTACATGGCAGTTCATGCAAGATCATCATGTGAAGACTCTTTTAAATCTTAGGATTCTGTGTAATTGCCAAAGCTGCCAAGCAGCAGTACCTGATTTTCTTTGAGAATGAAGGATGAACAATAATAACAACAAGTATTACTTGTACTGGAGAAAGAACTATCCTTGGAGTAAGGGAGAGATGAGTAAAAGCCTTGAGTCTGACACTTCTGCCTGTGAGACACTGAGCAGATAACCTTTGTGTAACAGCAACTCTCAGAATCTAACTTGCAGTTCACTTTTTTTATGCTTATCTGGAGTGGGAGAAAGTATCTGTATTTTCTCACTGGGGTTCCTCACACCAATGATATTGGATCAGTACAAAAGTTCTTTTCAATGCAACTATCATTGTTATCTAATCTAATAGTCTTTCAAAGGATAAGGAAATTAGAGATATTAAGGTGATTTAAGCAAGATAATGGTGGCCCCCCACATTTGAAGCCGGGTCTTCCAGCGGTCATTCCACTGGTCCACATTGTCCAAAAGGACATTGGTGCTTTGTTAAGGCAGGGATGCTCAGAAGAGCAGTATTCTTTGATTTTGAAGACATTGGAGGTAAAACTTTTTCACCAACCATTTTGTCCTTGAAACTGTGAGAAATAAAATTGTATGTGGAACTAATAGTCTTTGGTTTGGAAGCCTGCTATTTAGCTGTCAGTCCCACTGGGCAGTCACCATGTCATTGCCTCTATCTCATGCTGTGCAGAGGGCACTGGCAATCAGATGCAGACCACAACATCCTCTCAGGGATTGCACCTGGGAATGGCTAATTGTCCTTCCAAGTATGGCCATTCTGGGCCTGACAAAGAACTTTCTGCCGTGTTTGGAGGGCATTCGTGTATCATTGCTGATGATATGTACAGTTCTTTCTTAATAGCAAGATGGTATGGTGGGAAAATCCTAGGGGAAGGAGACTAGGACCTAGACTTTCTTTAAGTCCCTGGGACTCCCTAAACAAAGTATTTAATGTCTCTGAATCTCATTTCCCATCTTTAAAATGGGAATGATAACATTAATTTTTTGCCTTTTGCATGTTATTCAGATACTCTGATTGCTAAGTCAAAAGACATTAGCTAAATACTATGTGCCAGAAAATGTAAAGGCATATAATGGGTCTGAGCAAGCTGTAATATAAAACCAATGAGGAACTGTGAAGAACAAGAATAAAGAATATGGTAAAGAATTGTAAGAGGAAGAGAAGACTGGCCAAGTACATGGAAAGAATAAGGAATTGTGGGAAAATGGCCAGAGTGCTCCACTTGTACATTCTTGATGTGAGAATAAAGTGAAGAATAAATATGCTAATTACAGGGCAGACTTTAGTAAGACATATAGGAGAGTCACACACGATGGCAAGAATGGATGAATATAGAATCTGCATCATTGAAAAACTCTCTAATTGATAAGATCATAAATACATCTGAACATTTGTGGTAATCACTTGACTAAGTGATTGAAAACAAAATCTGGTGAATGCTCTCAAGGAAATTTTACATTTCAACAGGGGAAGTAACACATGCAGAACTAAGCATATACAAGATACATAGAAACTTGTACTTGTGATATCATGATCACTTCTGGCCCCCACATAAGGAAAATTACAATAAGTCAGAGGAGTGTGAGGAATCATAAAGTTTAGAACTAAAAGGGATCCAAGAGAACATCATTTATTCCAAGGATTTATAATCTGGGAGATACTGGGGCTAGGAGATATGACTTTAGTTGGTTCTCTTGTAATTTGATGTACTTACGTATTTCATCTTGTAACTTTAAAAATATTCTGAGAAGGGGTCCTTAGATTTATCACACTGATAAAGAGGGACACTACACAAGAAACATGAAGAACCTCTGCCCTAGTTCAAGCCCTGCCTTTGAAAATTGAGGAAACTGGACCTAGCAAAGTAGATGCTAAAACCTGGTTTGAGCCCAATGTTCTGTGATCCCAGTTCCTGACAGTGTTCTTGAAACATGGTACGTTGTCTAATAAATACTTACTAATGCATCGCTCATCAGCAGTGATTTTAAATGTATAGATAGCAATCACTTCATTTGAGTCATCACTTATATGAAGTAATGTTAATTAAATAATTTATTAAATAATTTCAAGTGAATTGATATTTATTAATTCCAGGCTCTGTGACAGGTGCTAAAGATAAAAAAAAATAAGTAACAATCTTTGCCCTCAGAGAGCTCACAGTCTAGAAGGATAGAATATATGAATGGAGAAGTAAATTCAAGGTAGTTTGAGGAAAGCACATTAATGTCTAAAAATGTCAGAAAAAAACTAATAGCAGAAAATGGCATCTGAACTGAGACTTGAATGAAGCATGATGCTTTCTGCCAGAGAAGAGAAGAATGGAAAAGGCACATAATGGGTCAGCATTTCAAGCTTGGGACAGAGGGGTGGAACCTGTACAGAGTAATAGAGCTAGGAGATGAAATAGTGAGTTCTTGATATAGCAAATAGACCAGTTTTGCTGAACACAGTCTATTCAAGGACTAAAGTTGGATTGGACCTTCAATTTTATTGGTAGAGACAACTCCTGGTTGAAGAAAACAATTCCCTGTAATGAGTTGTCTAAAGCGATGAAAGGTTAACTGACGTTCCCAGGCACACACTGCGGGTTAATACTCAGAAACAGGACCTGAAACCAGATTTTTCCTAAGTGGAGATGCCAGCTCTCCATTCATTATACCATATGGCATCCATGGGCAAAGAATAAGAAGAGGAGCATTAGGGGAAAATGAGGTCAGAAAGGATGGCTGATGATCAGTTTGGGGAGGCTATGAATGCCAGTCTATAATGTTCATATCCCACATCTCTCTTTTGAGTGGAGAAGCATCAGTCTTAAAAGCCCAACTTGGATTAAGCCTGTATTTCATTCGGATTATTTTATCCTGGTCTAGATCTGGTAAAATCCACAAAGACACATGGATGGACATCAAGTTTTCATTGTACCCATGCTCTCGACAGTTGGGAGGGTGGGCTGCAGGGCCATTATTGGCTCTGTTTAACTCTCCCACCAGCTGCAAAG
>JAJPUD010003620.1:106451-189291 GCA_023553655.1 Myrmecobius fasciatus
CAAGGGGGAGGAAATGATGTTTTTACCTTCAGATCTATCCTCCACTGGGGCTCTGTAACCTCACTGTGCTCCTGCTGTTGAGTGTGACCTAGGGAGAAGCCCATTAGTGGTAATGGTGTCCCCCTTGGAGGAAGTTGAACTGGACCCAGTGGCCATGGCCTCCATATTAGACCAAGCAGAAGGCAGGAGAAATTGACATCCACCGGAGGTCCCTTCCCCATCATCCATCACTTGCCTCTTTTTCAATAGTGGTTTTTAATCTGCTTTTCCCTGCCCTGGTTCCCCTTTGTTTATTATCCATTCAGATTTATTATATTGTTTGCTGGTTTAAGTGGATAAACAATATCCCGACTACTTATTACCTCACAGCCCAGTAAACATAATGATTATGAGACCACTTTGAAAAAACAGACCCATAATGATAGAGCCTGTAATGTTAATATCTATTTGTCGGTTTTACCTTAACCACTTAACTTGTGTATTTTACAAATTACAGCATTATCCTCTTCATGTGCAAAGTGTTTCTAACCTCCAACAAAGGTAATTTAGCCTCACTCTCCATTTGAATTGTAAAACTAATTGAACAATTCATTGAACTTAATGGCTTCAGAAAAATCAATAATTGCCTCCTGTTATTGATATAGTGGAGGCACATTATCCAATAAAGAAATACACCCATTTAAATAAATAATTCAACCCACTGTCTGGTGAGCGGCTCCGATTGTGAGCTTGAATGATTCCCGGGAGTTGTTTAAATATAAGGAATAGAAGAAATGCGTTTCTTGGCAGAACATATGCCGCAAAGAAGTCCGTTTCTCATGTATGTTTCCATTGCACGTGGCCCATGCTGAGGTGTGGCCCTTGGAAATGAACGGCTTCTTTATTGATAGTTGTAGGATCTGCATGTAGCTGTCACTTTAAGTATTCACTGACAGTGAATTTGAGGGGGGCTGTCACTTAGACACGTCTTGGATCCAGGTGATGGAGCATAGAATGCTTACTCCATTCCTTTGGGTGAGTGTGACAGTATTGTTTTAAGGAAACATAAAACCTCAGAGTTGGAGAGAGTCCTCAGAGGCCAGCTGGTCTAGCCAATATCTGAACAAGAAACCAACCTCCTGAATGTTCTACAAGTGGCCAGCGATGCTTTATTTCAAAAGTTTTAGTGTTGTGTACAGCTACTACATTTGACCCATTCCATTTCATTCTTTAAAAAAACAACAAATTTATTTTTGATTTATGGAATAAAACAAGCATTCATGTAACATAGTTCTGTTAGGAAATCTATTAGGAAGTTGTTCGGAGTTTTTTCCTCTAATAAATTTATTCATTTCCAATCCATTAGATCCTATTTCTGTTACTTGGGATCACCGAGCAGTGTTGATCATTCCAATATATTGTACCTTTTCAAGAACTTAAAGAGAGCATCATATCCTATTAATTCTCCTCAGATCTTTTTTTTTCTTTTTCCATTCTAATTATCCTTCAGATAGTGAGCAATCCACTGTATTTAGAACATTGATCATGTGAGAGAAAGGCAGAAGTGAAAGGGAAAGAGAAAGTAAGTAAGGGTGAGGTAACTTGGAGCCAGAATCCCTTACTTAGTACATTGTGAAATAGAATTACAGAAGCATGGAATCTCTAAGGTGAAAAACTCTGAGCTTCCCAGCAGGATATATGACTTGACCATTATCACATGGCAAGGGTATAATAGGCAGAAGGCATTAATGTCAGAAGCATTCTGAGTGAAATTGGGTTGAATGCTATGGATGAATATAAAGGGTAAAAGAAACAGAAACAGTAGATGTCCTTCTTGCCTCAACCTGCATGACTGTTACCAGGAATTGATCCCATGCTGTCTCAATCACCTAAAGAAGTTAACATATCACAGATTAAGAGGTGGAATGGGCTTTAGAGAGCATATTGTCCAATCTCCTCTGAGGAAACTGAGACTCAGGAAGCTTATATGGCTTACCCAAGGTCATACAAGTAGAGATTATTAGAGACAGAATCTGAATCCTGAGTCTCTAAATATAGTCTTCTTTTCATCACTCGATCTTCCCTCAGGTCTCAAATGTATGAAAGTGATCAAACACACTTTGCCTTTGGGCCCTGGTGGCTGACATATGTAATGAACATAATGGGTATGTAATAGATGACTGTTGAATTGAGTTGAATAAGACCTTGGATTTTGATGACTGGAAGGATCCTTTAAGGTCATCTAATCCAACCCTCTCATTTCCCCCAAAGATCCAAATATACAAAATGACAGTCAGGATTTTAAAAAAAAAAATCATCATCTAACATCATTATGTTGGTTTATATCTAATAAGATGAAATAGGAATAAATATTACATTTAGGTTAAAAAAGTCATTGCATAAGTAAATTTGGGAAAGTGTGCTTAAATAATAAGTTTTTGGGGGGAAATATCTGAGTATGTTAGTCACCTGCATGAAAAATTTTAGTTGAGTAGCAGTCAAAAGAGCTGAGCTTATGGAAGGATAATGACTAGAACCAGGGAAGTGTGAAAGCTGCTCTAATTTACCCTAGTCAAACAAGATCTGGAGTATTGCACTGAGTTCCCTATATTACATTTTCAGAATCACATTGAAAAGCTCAAAAACTCTTGGAATAGGGCCCTTGGAATGGTGAAGAGCTTGGAGTACAGTAAGAGGATACAGTAAGTAGCTAATTTACTACAGTAAGAAGATAACTTGAAGGATCTATGGTTATTTGTTCTAAAGGGAAGACATAGTAGGACATGATGGTTGTCTTTGCATATTTCACAGCTGCCCCATAAAAGATAAACTAGGGATGACTTGGGAACACTGAGGAAAAAAATACTTATTCTTTTGCAAGAAGTTTGCATTACCCTACCCATACCTTATCAACTGTCATATGTAAAGTTTTTCTCTTTAGACATGCCCTAGACTAAAAGGTCTCTGAATTTCAAGTCTGAGATGTGATTCTGAAAGCATCTCATAGTAGACCAATCTGGCAACGATTTTGATATATTCTGCTAGCTTGCCTTGCGTTATATGAATCCAGCAAGTTGATGATGCCTTTAAACTAGAAATGAAAGTGTTCATAACTATAGAGTCAGATTTTCAGATGAGAAAAATAGGACAATCACTTTAACTGTAAACCTAAAAGCTGGAAGCCACTACTGCCCCCATATATTGCAATGAAGTGAAGCCCCCCACTATATCTTTCTAATACTCAGCATAGTGCTCTACCCCAGTAGGTTTTTAATAAATGTTTGTTGTTGGCTGGTTGGGTCACAGATTTTGAGTTGGGATAGATCTTGGAGGTCATCGTGTTCAATGCCCCTATTAACAGAGTTGGAAATTGATTTTCAGACATTAAGCAACTTGTCCAGGGTTTTACAGCTAGAAAACGGCAGAGTAAGGATGGGGATTCATGTTCACTAATTCCAGATTCACTTCACTTTGACTCTACCACATTGCCTTTGGTCTGATGAAGCTTACTCTAGAGTGAAATGGCATTTGAGTTGTTTGAAAGATTAAAAAAAAATCAATTTGAATCAAAAATAAGAAATTCCCAAACAGAATCAGAGGGTGTTGAATGCCTTGATGCATGAATCAATGAAGTAAAAGAGGAATGAATGACAGATATGAAATTAATGGCATTTAAATTTATGCAGTTACAATAGAAAACAATTCCTCCAGAATGCTTTAGCAAGGTCTTGAGCTGTCCCGGTAATTAAAAGATTCCCTTTAAATCATTTATTATAATTATGTTTTAAATGATCTCTTAGTGAATTCAGCTTTCTGTTGTTTATTGCTCCTTGGTGACATTTGGAATTGACTTGGTATTTGCCATTATTTGATGGTTTCTTCTATACAGAGTAAAATGGGGTGGTATATATGGATGGAAGTGGAAGACAGCCCTCATTTTGCCAGGAAAAGAACTGAAGAAATGATTCTGATGAAAGGGATTTGCCAGTGAGAATCAAAGAAAAAAAAACTGCAGGCATCATGGCCCAGGTCCAGTCCCATTCAATTTCATCAATTATATGCATTAAGCATTTATCATGGGAAGCAGTATGTTTCAGTGCAAAGAGTTCTGACTTTGGACTCTTAAAACCTGGGTTCTAATCCTAATTCTAATCCTAAATGCGAGCTCAGAATTGGGGCAATTACTTTAATCTTTCTAGATAACATTTTCTCATCTATAAAATAAAGGGAATGTATATAAGTTGTTGCATAGTTAGGTCATAGATATGGAACTAGGAGAGATCTTGGAAGTCATCTTGCTCAATACTCTCATCAACATAGGTGGAAAGTTATGTATAGAGACATCAAGCAACATGTCCAGGATCTTACGACTTCAAAAATGGTAGAAGCAAGATGCTCTCTGATTCTAGATGTAATGCACTTTAACTCTATCATATTGTCTTTGGTCTGATGAAATTTGCTCTAGAGCTAAATGGTATCTGGGTTATTAGAAAGATTATATTTAAAATCCAATTTGAATGTAGGTCTAAATCTTTGATGTTACCATTTATCATTGTCCATAAATGGATTTTTTTAAAATTGATAATGTGCTAGATTTGAAGTCCTGAAGACCTGATTGCAAACCCCATCTCAGAAACTTACCCTATGTGTGACTCTGCAAGTGATAACCTCTCCTAACGTTAGTTTCTTCATCTATAAAATAGGTCTGATAATAGCTCTTAACTTTCAGAGTTATGAGGATCAAATGAGATAACATGTGTAAACCTTAGAGAGCAACATAAATTTTAGTGATGATTATTATAGTTCTAACAGATTTATGATATGTAATCCTGTTATCTGTGACTTGGGTTTGGATGTTGGATGTGGATACTGAATCTTAAGTAAGTCCCCTAATGTCACTGATCTCCGTTTTCTTTTGTAAAACCAGGGGGTAGATTAATGGCCTTTAAGGGCCCCTGAAGTTCTAGAACAGCAATGCTAGGTCATTTCTCTCTGTGAGTCATAAAGGAAAGAGGTTGGAGGATCTCCAAGACATCTCAGCCAACAATCCACACTCTTATAAGTCCCTACTCCTCCACTGAATCCTACATTCAATGCCCCATTGTGGTATGGAGATATACTTGGGTCTATAAAGAACACCAGTTCTGCCAAATCCTCCTAGATTAGAGGGAGTTCACGTATAGCTTTCCATATTTGTTATCTAGGACTAATATAACCAAGCTCACAGAGGCTCATCAGTGGCTAGGCCATGGCTAAAGGGTTGGATTTAGAGTCAGGGAGGCCTGGGTTCAGATTTCATTTCTTGATCCTTACCTGATATGTGGTCATTTCTTTTCTATGAGCCTCGGGTTCTTTATCTGGAAAATGGGGGTAAATATAACATCTACCTCACAGGTGTGCAAGGTGAATTGCAAACCATAAAAAAATAATAAAAATAAGAAGGGTTACTATTCATCCACAAGCATTTACAGAGTGCTTTTATAAAGAAGAGCAAAACCAATTTCTACCTTCAAGGGCTCATATAAGAATAGAGGTGACATTATGTAACTAACTAGGTACAAAAGGGATTACTCAGTGGAACAGTAGATAGTGCACTGATCAGGAGTCGGAAAATCTGAGTTCAAATCCACTTTTAGACACTTGCTAGCTATATGACCCTGGCAATACAATCGTGCTTGTCCCAGTCTTCTTGCCAGTTACTTTGGTATTTTTGTCAAGAAAATACTAAATGGGGTCACAAAGAGTCAGCCATGACTGAAATGACTGAAGGACAAAGATGCTTACAATATATGTAGAATAGATGGAAGGTAATCTGAGAAGGGGATGCATGGACTTTGGGTGCACTGAGAAAGTCCTCTAATGGGATTTCAGCTAAGTCTTGATGGAAGGTAGGGAAGCTACCATGATGGTTGTGTTTGAATATATATTTAAATTAGCAGTTACCTACCTGTAAGGTACAGGAAGCATTTCTGCACCAGGGATTTTATTTCCTTCCTATTAAAAGACAAAGGAACTGAGGGAAGTGGCAGATTCAGGACTAATTTCATTCTGATAATGAAGTATGTCTTTATCTGATAAATAACATTATTCTTCACTGCCAAACTTGCCAGATAGAAAGCTCCTTAGATTGCCTTTGTCAAGGACAAATTCAAAAACATCATTTCTGGGATTGCCCCTATACAATATGATAAAGCAAAAACAAACAGAAACAATTCAGATTTGTCCATGCCTTTGAGATTTGAAGTCAACTGCTCAGAAGAAGCCCGTTCAGCAGGGAGTGCAGCTGTTCTATTACTGCCTTTATAGGAAAAGGCTTTGAAACTTATGAAGTGACTTACCTATTAGGTTTAAAAATCAAGTGGGAGTCAGAAAAAGGATCTGAACCCAAATCTCCACATTCTCTTTAGCTTCTCTAGACAATGGAGGTGAATTAAATTGATTTGAATCTTTATTTCAGTATTCTGGACTTCTCTCTGTCTCTCTCTCTCCCTTTGTCTCTGTCTCTCCTCTGTGTCTCTCTGCCTTCTCTCCCCCTTTCTCTCTTCCTCTCTCTCTATCTCTCTGTGTATCTCTATCTTTCTTTCCTTCTCTCTCTCTCTTTCCCTCTCTCTGAGTCAATGTCTCTGTCTCTCTCCCTTTCTTTCCTTCCTTTTCCTTCTCTCTTTTTGTCTCTTTTCTTTTCTCTCTGTCTCTGTTTCTCTATCTCTGACTCTCTGTCTCTCCCTCTCCTTTTCTCTGGCTGTTTGTCTGTCTTTCTTTTCAAGGTACGAATTTCTCTTCTAGAATGAATGAAAAAAAAATTATTAAATAACACTATGGGCTAGCCATGGGAATAAAAATGCCAAGAAGATTCTCATTCTAATAGAGAAAAAAATATTTATTGGGGAATGGAAAGCAAAGAAGAATATATTGGCCTGGGGAGTCACAGTGATGGCAAGGGCAGTCATAAGGCACTACATTGGGATGTCTCTTGAAGCTCAGTGGTAGTACAAATGTGATTAGATTTATGATAGGTTGATTAAACTCAGAAGTGGATTAGGAGGAGACCCAGGATGGTATTATATGGTTTCTTGGTTAGAGACAATGGGGAATGACATCTGGGATCTAGACTAAGAAAGAAGAGTTAAACTCCTGCTTGGAGGCAGAAGTAGTTCAGTGAAAGACCATTGTCTTGGGAGTCAGAGGACCCATATTCAAATTCTATCTCTGACACTCTCTTTTTGACCTTGGGAAATTCACATAACATATCTGTGTCCTGGTATTCTCATATATCAAATGAGAGCTAAGTGTTTTTTGTTTTTGTTTTTGTTTTTTTTTTTCTAAAACTGATTTTTTCCCCCAGGGTCACATGTCTAGTGTATATAAGATGCAAGATCTAAAAACTGGTGTTTCTGGTTCTGAAGTCAGTTCTCTATCTCCTGTACCTGCTTGTGCCTCCAAGGTGGGATATGATATTAACAATAAAATGAAAACAATGGCAGTCATCAAGATTGTCCAGTCCTTGCCTAGCACACAAGATTTCCCTGGTTATTCCCACAATAGAGCAAGGTAAAAGCAGAGATACACAGGGAAAGTCCCTCAGAAACACAAAAGCTCCCAGAATTGCCTTGCTGTGATGTATTAAAATCTCTTATTTATTTGCCCCTTCTTCAATCATAGCAAATGAGACAGTGTTGGTAAGCCGTTTCAGAGATCTCTCTGCTTTATTTTTATTTGTGTCTGGAACTTCACAGTAGGAGAGAAGTCAATGCCCAGGTTAGAACCATTGGCTAGAGCTACTGCCTTCCAGCCCCCACAACTCCTCTTCCTTGCTGTCCTGATTGTGCTAGCACACAGCAGCAGAAGGAAGTATAGATGGATTGAGTAATTCAAATTCACTTCCTCTGTTTGTAAACTCAACTGTCTCTGATTGCCCAAGGCGGCTTTCAACATATGCTCCTGGAGCTCAGGAGAACTTGAGTGGGGAGCCTGCTGAAGATTGATAATTTGCTCATTTGCCCATCTTTACAGGCCTCGGTTCTTCCCACTGGCTCAGCAGCCATTTCCCAATCCCTGTTCCTAGACTCTCCTACTTAAAGTGAGGCTGGAATTGGGGCCATGTCTTTGGTGGCAGATGGTTTGTATTACAGAGCTTGGGTGAGGGGCCAAGGCATGTGGTAAATTGAGAGCTCGGAAGCTTAGACAGTGGCAGAAACAATCTTGTGTGCAAAGCTTTCCCTGTACAGGGGCTACAATGGCTGGCAACCAAGATGCAGAGTGCAACTGTGCACCTCAGAAGCTCGGGATTGGCTGCTGTGCATCCCGGATTCGAATATGATTTATGGGCATGGGGCCAGTGAGAAATGGGGGCATCCCTGCTGTGTTTTCCACCTGTCTGCTTGTTCCTTTTGCCTGTACCCCAAAGACAGCCAGACACCTGGATATTGGCCAGGCTAAGGGATGGAAGATGTTTCTTCAAAAGGGAGACCCTGAAAGCTCACAACTCAGCCCACTGATGTGTTCTTTCCTTCCAAGAACTTAGAACGATGCCTTTTATTTCTTTAAGAAATAAATCCCTAAGAAAGCTTCCATATTAATAAATAATAATTGCTAATGCTTTAAAGCTTATAAAGCAATTTACATTTATGATCTCATATAACCCTCACAGCATTCTGTGTTAAGAACTGAGGATAGAAAAGGTAAAAACAATTCCTTCCCCCAAGAAGCTCATAATCCAATTGAGGGGTGCTGGTGCTATTATTATCCTTACTTTAAGAATAATGAAATTGAGCCTCAGAGAATTTAAATGAGATAATTAGGGCCATAGACTTAATAAGGATCTGAGGCAAGATTTGAACTCAATTCTTGCATCTATTATGGCATCTATGTTCTAATTTTCTCCCAGCTCTGTTCCAAAGTCCCTTCCAGGTCTTATATTCTGCAAATTTTTCACTTGTTCATATTTTTTTGGGGGAGGAGGGAATTGTTGAGACTGGTTCTCCCTATTTCTTCTAAGCTGGAAATGAAGTAGCTACTTGTGGCCCTATCTCATTCCTTATCAGTAGGTAAGCTTTGATCTGCTCTATTACCTACTTGGGCCAGTCTGTCCAGGGATCCTCAAGTCTGTCCCTCCTTAGTCATCCTGAGGATCCTCCAGTTTTTCCCTCCTTAGTCAACCTGTTGATCCTCCAGTCTGTCCCTCTTTAGTCAGCCTGGGGATCCTCTCCTCCTGGGGGCTTACCATCTGGGTGCCAGATGTAATTTCGACTCTCAGTGGGCCTTAGCCTTACTGCACATCAGAACTCCTGAGCTCAAGTGAGCCATCAGCATCAGCCTCCTTCTTAACCAAAAGTTACATGGTGCACTAGGACCCCCAGTCTATGTTCTAAAGTCACTCCCAGCTTTGACAGTCTATCTTCTGGATCGCTCTAAATTGACATTTAATACTCTATTGTCAGACCTGGAAGTAACAATCTGATATCTCTGTCAGAAATTTTATTTTCTAACATTCTATGTTCTAGCTCTCTCCCCACTCTGACATTCCATGTTCTAACATTTTACGTTCTAATGCTCTCTAGTTTGGAACCAATTTTTTTTAATTATGCAGGGCCTTTCTTCCTAAGGAAACCCAGTCCTTGCACATGTTTGGGGCCTTCTGGTTCTCAGTGTAAACACCGATGGAGAGAGCAAACTCAGCAGTTAAACAGATTTCCGTCCACCACACTGCATTAGAGAGAGTGGGAGTGCAATGGCAACTGTCTCAGAAGATGCGAGGGCAGATTTGTCTCTCTGTACATGTGAAAATAGCCTTTGTCTCCTGCTGGCATTTGGGAAACATTCGCAGCCCTTCAGGGACATGGACAGAACGTAATTTATCAGGTTTCCCCCTCTCCCCTGCCTAGCCAGTGATGCTGCCAGATTCCCAATGCAACGGGCAGGGTAATAAGATGTGAGATGAGCTGGCTATATCTACCTGGGCCATAGCCTCAACACATGCAGCCTCTATTCCTGAGGGTTTGGGCAAAGTCAGAGAAACAGCTGCTGAAGTTTAACACATTAATTTATGCTTGGGAACATCCTTGCTGGAGTGATTATCCCCCCCCATGATCCCTGGAAAATGGCAAGGCCTTCCTGTGGGCTCTGCCACCTGCAGCTTCCCTACTCAAGGAGCAGCTGTTTGCTTTGGGGGCAGAATAAGATGTGAAAAGAGCATTCAACTGAAAGCAGAAAGATTGAGGTCAGAGGACAGTTCCAGCATTTGCCAGCTGCAGCTGACACTTTCTCAAGTTGTGACCCTTGATGAGCTCTTTCGTTTATTTAGGTGCCAGTTTCAGGGGCAACAAGGTGGTGCCATAGTGCGTAGAGTACCAGGTTTAGAGTTAGGAAAACTCTTCTTCATGAGTTCAAATCTGGCTTCAGACACTTCCTAGCTGTGTGACTCTGGGCAAGTCACTTAACCCTGTTCACCTCAGTGAGCTGGGGAAGGAAATGGCCAACCATTCCAATATCTTTGCCAAGAAAACCCCAAATGGGGTCATGAAGAATCAAACATGATAGAAATTAACTGAACAATAAAAAGTGCAAGGTTCCTTATTTTTATTTATTTATTAATTTTTATTTTTTTTCTGATACAATTGGGATTAAGTGACTTGCTCAGGGTCACATAGCTAAAAAGTGTTAAGTGTCTGAGGCCAGATTTAAACTCAGGTCCTCCTGTCTTCAGGGCTGGTGCTCTATCCACTGTACCACCTAGTTCCTTATTTATTAGTTATTATTATATATAACAATTATTAATTAATTAATAATGAATTATTAAGTAATAAGTTTTAATAATAATAATAATGCTCTAAAGTTTGCAAAGTACTTTATAGACATTTTAACCTTACAAAAGTCCCATGACTTAATACTGTTGTTCATTCCTTTTCAGTTGTATCCCACTCTTCATGACACCATTTTCATTTTTAGCAAAGATACTGGTGTGGTTTGCCATTTTCTTCTCCAACTCATTTTCCAGATAAGGGAACTGAGGATTAAGTGACTTATTCAAGATCAATCAGATAGTAAGCATTTGAGGCCAAATTTCAACTCATGAAAATAAGTTTTCCTGACTACAGGCCTAGAGCTGTCCATTGTACTACCTGGTACTACAGAGATTCTTCTTTCTATTGACTTAGATACATACATACACATATACATATGCACATAAATCCATGTATCCACATATGCCTGTGCATGTGCATATATTTACACAATCCATATTGCTCTCTTCTTTCTTTTGATTCAACTATCATCTCTTACCAGGATCTCCTTTCCTTTCATGTAGACCATTTATTGCCTTCATTGTTCTCCTTGCCAGTCTTTCTACTTTGTAATCTATCCCTCCCTCAGTAACCAGTGATATTCCATCCATTAGAATTTAACTTCCTTGAAGACACAAACCATATCTTTGCCCTTTTTTGTACCTTAGCACAGAAATGCTAATAATAGATCTACAGGCCAAACTCCTAGAAGCCTTTTGTTGAGAGAAAGAATTTTTGATTTTACATTTCTAATCCTTAGCTCAAGGTTTCTCAAATAATAGACACTTAATTGGGGTTTGTTCATTGATGTACAAATACTTGGCGATTCATTATTGTACTGATTAGTACCTCCCTGTATTTGTTGACTTGCTAGAGTCATCCTGCCAATCAATTGCAGAGTCAGGATACAGACATATCTTCCTACTTCCAGGCTAGTATCCTATAGACTACAGTAGCAATTATGAAACTTTCTGATCTTAAAACCCTTTTACACTCTTAAAAATTATTGAAGATCTGTCCTCATCAAACACTTTGAATTAATTAACATTTAATAAGTGCCTACTACATGAAATGCACTGGCCAAGCACTGGGGATGCAAAAAAAAAAAATGCAAAAGACAGTGTCTGCCCTCAAGGAACTTATATCTAATGAGAGAAAATGAAAGCAATTGTGTACAAAGTACGCTATTTACAGGATAAATAGGAAATAAGAAACAGAGGGAAGAAAGGCATTAGAATTAAGAAGGGTGGGGAAAGTTTCCTGTTGAAAATGGTCCATAAAAATTATTGTTCTATAAGAAATGATCAACAGGAAGATTGCCTGGAGAGACTTATGTGAACTGATGCTAAATGAAGTGAGTAGAACCAAGAGAACATAGTACACAGCAACAAGAAGATTATGCAATGATCAATTCTGATGAACTTGACTTTTTTCAACAGTGAGGTGATACAGGCCAGCAGTTCCAATGGTCTTGTGATGGAAAGAACCAGCATCCAGATGGAAAGAATCTGCATCCAGAAAGAGGACTATTGGGACTGATTGTGGATCACAACATAGTATTTTCACTTATTTGTTATTATTTGCTTACTTTTTTTTCTTTCTCTTTTTTTTCCTTCTTGATCAAATTTTTCTTGGCCAGCATGATAAATGTGGAAATATATATAGAAGAATTGCACATTTAACATATATTGGATTACTTGTGTCTAGGAGAGAGTGTGGAGGGAAAGGAGGGAGAAGGGAAAGTTTTACAAAAATTAATGTTGAAAAGTACCTATGAATATGTTTTGAAAATAAAAAGCCTTTTAAAAAACCGGCCCATAGTTGAAATTTAAAGCCCCTAAAAAGGAAGAGGGGGAATATTCCAGCCGTGAGGAATAGCCAAAGAAAATGTTCAAAATTGAGAGATGGATGGTCTTCTTCATGAAATCGCCAGGAGGCCAGTGTCACTGGCTCAAAAAATATCAGTTAGGTCCTAATGTATAAGAAAAGTAGAAAAGTGTTGGGTTATAAAAGGCTTTGGACATTTTATATTCATTCTGGAAGTATATAGAAAGTAGGGGGTAGCTTATACTCCACCCCTTATCAGCATGAAGCAGCTCCAGAAGATGAGACCTCCATCCCTTTGTCCCAAATGAATTTGGGGTTCAAACTGCTTGATAAAGGAGATATGATGTAATATGATTTTGTGATCCCCTACTTTTAGGGTGAGCTTCTGTTCTGGCAATGTGAGTGATTCTAGATTTTCTGGCTTTGGAGTCTTCCTCAGGAAACTCTCACCCTCAATCTGTCAGATTCTGACTACTCTTTAGTCAGGTAGTTTCTGGCATCAGGATAGTCCCACAGATCAAACCCCTAAGACAATAGTGAATAAGACCACTCCTCAATTCATTGCTCACTGGGAAACTGGTCAGGAATAATCTGGTCAAGGAGAACCAAATTCCTTGCTACCTATGAGCCATAGAATTAGCATATCAATGATAGATACTGGATAAGTATCTCTCTTTGCTTCTGTTTCTCTGCCAATTTCTTTTTAAAAATTCAAGCCCACTTTATAAAGAGGAAGAGGAAGGAAAACAAGAAGAAGAGGAAGAAAAATAAGAAGAACAAAAGAAAGAAGAAGGAAGAAAAACAAGAAGAGGAAGAGGAAGGAGAAGAAGAAGAGGAAGAGGATGAGGAAGAAGAAGAAAAAGAAGAAAAAAATGAAGAAAGTAGTAGTAGTAGTAGTAGTGGTAGTGGTAGTAGTAATAGTAGTAGTGAAATTTCATTTTGGAAAAACAACTGACTCAGAAAATAATTCCAGGATAGTTAATAAAAGAATTAACGTACTACCTGAAAGTCATGATTTTTAAAAAATATCCTAGACAAATCTTTCAAGAAATTATCAAACAAACAAACAAACAACAACAACAACAACAACAGCAACAACAACAAAACAAAACCCTGGCCTGCTGTATTAGAACTGGAGGGCAAAATAGAAATTGAAAGAATCCACTGATCACCGCGTAAAAGAAATCTAAGTGAAATGGATCAATATCTGTAACAATATAAATTACCTAAATTTGCAGAATAATAAATAAAATGCTAAAAATAACCCTATTTGGGGGGGAAAAAAGAAAATGAACAAGCCATAAATGAACTTCCTAAGAGAAAAATTCCCAGGACTAAATGGATTCACATATGAATTAATTTAAAGAACAATTAATCTGAATACTATATAAATATTCTCTTTACAACACCATTATGGTGCTGATACCTAAATCAGAAAGAGCCAAAAACAGAGAAAGAAAAGTATAGACAATTTCCCTAATAAATATTGATGTATGATTTTTAAATAAAATATTTACTAAAAGATTACAACAATATATCACAAGGATCATGATTTAAGACCCAGTGGGATTTATGCCAGTAATACAAAGTTAGTTCTATATCAAGAAAATTATCAGCATAATTGACCATACCAGTAAGAAAACCTATAGAAATCAAGTGATTATCTCAATAGATGCAGACAAAAACCAGTGTTAAAATACAGCACCCATTCCTGTTCAAAAAAAAAAAAAATTGGAGAGTTTAGGAATAAATAGAGCTTACCATAAAATGAAAAATGAAAATTTGTCTAAAACCAAGAGCAAACATTATCTGTAATGAGAATAAACTATAAACCTTCCCCCACACAATCAGGAGTGTAGCAAGAATGCCCATGTATTATCTCTATCATTTGATATTGTACTAAAAATATTAGTTATAGCAATAAAAAAAAGAAAGATGAATTAAGGGAATTGGAACAGACAAAGAGGAAACAAAACTATTACTCTTTTCAGATGATATGATATTGTATTTAGAAAATCCTAAAAAATCAACCAAAAACTACTTGAAATTAGTAACAACATTAGAAAAGTTGCAAGATACAAAATAAAACCACTTTTTAATCATCAGGATTTCTACATATTGCCAGCAGCAAGAGGTAGAAAGAGACATCTCCATTTAAAACAACTGTAGACATTATGAAATACTTGAGATTCTACCTGTCAAGACAAATCCAGGAATTCTATGAATCCAACAATAAAATACTTCACACAAATGAAATCAGATCTAAACATTGGAATAACTATTAATTGCTCATAGGTAGACTGAGTCAATGCAATAAAAATGACAATTCTGCTTGAATTAATTTACTCAGTGCCAGATCAAACTATTCAAAATTATTTCATAAAGCTAGAAAAAATAGTAACAAAATTCATCTGGAAGACAACAAGTGCAAATATATCAAGGGAATCAATAGGAAAAAAATGTGAAAGGTGATGAAACCTTATCAAATCTCAAACTGTATTACAAAGCAGCAATTATCAAAACAATCTGGTACTGGCTAAGAAATAGAGTGGTATATCAGTGGAATACATTACAGGAAATGATCATAATAATCTAATGTATGATAAACTGAAAGCTACAACTTTTGGAATAAAAACTCATTATTTGACCAAAACTGCTGGGGAAACTGGAAAACAGTATAACACAAACCAGAAATATTATGAACACCTCACTATACACCAAGATAAGGTATGAGTCGTTTACACATAAAGGATGATGCCTTAAACAAATTAAGAGTGTATGGGATAGTTTATCTGCAGATTTAGGAAGAAAAAAAAGAATTTAGTACTGAAGAGGATATAGAGAGAATTACAAAATGTTAAAAAATAATTTTTAACTAAATAAAATTAAAAAGTTTTTGTACAAGCAAATCTAACACAATCAAAATTATAAGGGAAGCAGAAAACTAGAGAAATTTTTTGCAACAAGTATCTGATAGACTCCATTTCTGAGAAATATAGAAAAAAGAGTTGAATAAAAAAAATACAATTCATTTCCCAATTGTTAAATAGGCAAAGATTATTAACAAGTAGTTTTCAGACAAATCAAATAATAATTATATTTTAAAAATGCTCTAAATCACTATGTATTAGAGAAATGCAATTAAAATAATCACTATTTTTTTGTGATACAACTGAAAATGAATTGGATTGGGGAATGGCTAAACAAGCTGTGGTATATGCCTTTTTTAAAAAAAAATTAGTTTAATTTTTTTACATTTGTTTTTAAAACTTTGAGTTTCAGATTTTCTCACTTTGTCCCCACCCATCCCCCACTGAGAAGGCACATGTAAAATTATGCAAAACATTTCCATAAAAATCATGTTGCAAAAGAAAACATAGATTCCCAGCTCCGCAAAAAAAAAAAAAAAAAAAAAAAAGTGGGAGGGATATTCAGCAATCAGTTCTTTCTCTGCATAAGGATGGCATTTTTCATCATGAATCCTTCAGAGTTGTCTTGGATCATTGTATTGCTAAGAATAGCAAAAAATATCAAATTAGCAGATCATCTTTAGTATGATTGTAATGAAATCTTATTGTTCTAGAAGAAATGAAAGGTAGATCTTTATTCAGAAAGAAGTTTATGGAGACTGAATATGGATCACAACATAGCATTTTCACTTTTGTTGTTGTTGTTTGCTTTTTTTTTTCATTTTTTTCACTTTCTGATCTGATTTTTCTTGTGCAGCATGATAAATGTGGAAATATGTTTAGAAGAATTGCACATGGTAAATCTATATTGAATTTCTTGCTGTTTAGGGGAGAGAGGGTGGGAAGAAGGGAGTCAGAAAAATTTAGTTCACAAGATTTTGAAAGTGTGAATGTTGAAAATTATCTTTACATGTATTTTTAAAATAAAAAGCTTTTATTAAAAATTTAAAAAAATAAAATAAAACTATAGCCAATAGCACAATGCCTGCATGTAATAAGCTTTTAATAAAAACTTTATTAAGTAAAAAAAGAAAGAGAAGACAGGCAGGATGATTTCTGAAAAATCTAGAAAGATATACAAGAACTTATGCATAGTGAAGAGAAGCAGAAGAACAATGTATGCAGTAACAGCAATCTTGTTCAGTGAAGAATTGTGAATAACTTGGTTATTCTCAGCAATACAGTGATCCAAAGCAATCCCAAAGGACCAAAGATGAAGCATACTATCCTGCTCCAAAAGAAAAAAAAACATACTGTACTGCTTGAATACAGATTGAAGCATGCTATTTTTTCAATTTCATATTTTTTTCTTTTTCTTTGAGTCTTCTTGTACAAAATGACTAATATGAAAATGTTATGCATAATTGCTTATGTATAACCTATATCTGATGGGTTACCATGGGGAGTAAGGAAGGAGAGGGGAAGTGGGAAGGAATAGAACTTGGAATTTAAAACTTTAAATAAAAATGTTTAAAAAGGAGAAAATATTGACATATTCTGTAAGAGATTGGGGAGGGAGGGAAGGAGACTCTTCTTATTTACTATATACTATCTTAATATGTTCAGTAATTAAATTAAATATGTCCCCTGTGGAAACACCCTCCACCAAGATTAGCTTCTCTTTCTATAAATTATGGTCTTAGAAAGTTGTCTGAAGGCAATGAGAGTTAAGTGATTTACCCATGAAGCCAGTACCTATCAGAGACAAGTCTTAAGCTCAGGCCTTTAGGACTCCAAAAATGGCTTTCTACTCACTATACCACACTAGTGAATACCAAGTCATTATCCTGGAGATATGTAGGACTTCGGGTCTAAGATGTCTAGAATGGCCCCCAAATGCTTTCTATCATCTCACTCTTCTTTGCTACAATTCATCCTTTCTTTCATTTATTGCATTCAGTTTTTCTTTCTCCTGTTGCCTTTATACAGGAGGGGAAGATTGGGGTTAGAAGAGAAGAGGAGAAAAGAAATAACCTTGGTTTTGACAAGTTTACTTTGAGATGATTAAGAGTTATTGGAATAGTGAGAGTCAACCTTTAATAATGAGAAAGTGAGATGGATGAATCAGTGTGACTGTGAAAAAGTAATTTCCATGCTCTGAACCCCAAGTTCTACATACATACAATAAGAGCTTTGCAAGAATGAAATCTAGAGTTCCTGCCAGGTCTAACATTCTAGGACTTCTGCTCAAACATTTTCTGTTTTGTTCTTGGAATTTGTATTCTAGGCCAACTAGGCTTTACGTTCAATGCTGGAGGATTCCTTCCTGCTCTAATGTCTTCTGGTCTACTATTACATTATGAATGAAATGAAAGGATCAGTTTATTACTGGTAGGGCATTGTTTTACTTGCCTCTCTAGTTCTATAGTGAATGTATGGGGAAAAGGATAGCATTCTAAGGCAGCTTGTGCGTGGGAAGAACTGTGTCATGTGGCAGCTGCCTTTCATGGCATCAGTTTTAGAGAATGCAATATGTATTTTTTTTAGAATATGTTTTCTACCTCACTGGCCAAATGTAAGTGTTTATCTTCAAGGTAACACTGAAATATGGGGGGGGGGGGAGAAGTAGGAAGGGGAATAGAACATAGTAGGTTAAGCACCTACTATGTGCCAGTTACTGAGCTAAATGCTTTACAAATATTGCTTCATTTGATTCTCACTACCACCCTGGGAGGTTGGTGGTAGTATTATCTCCACTAAACTAAAAAAGAAAGGTTAAGTGATTTATCTAGAGTCACAGAAGTGTCTGAAGCTAGATTTGAACTTCCTGATTCTAGATGTTGGTCTCTAACCTACTGTGTCACCTACCTGTCTGTTGTCCTGTTATAGGATCTCTGAATCTGAGGGTCAGAAAGACCATTACCCTAAAAGGCCATCTAGTCCAATGCACAAGGGAACATAAAGTCCCATCAATAAATCCCCATCTATAACAACCCTGATATTTTGTTGGTGGTTGTTTGTGTACCTTAATTCTTGAAGAGGAACATAATGATATCACATGTTGGAGTCAAAGACCCATATGGGCTTGGAAGACTTTATACCATTTATTGGGCACAAATAGCCCACCTGAAAATCTGAAGTGTAATTGTCTTTAAAATTGAACATCTCACATTTAGTTTGAACTACTGCAATTGTTACACAATAAATCTAAATCACTCTCTGTTGCCTCTAGTAGTTCCTTTTTTTGGTCAAATAAAATGTCTGTCCCCTCTTTTACAAGATGTCTCAGCAAAAATCATGTTCCTTACCCTTAACTTTGTCTTTAGGGTAAGTATTTCTAGCCTTGGATGGCATGGTCTTCTTGTCTTTGAATGTCATGGTTTTATGGCTCTTCACCATTCCCCTTGTAATTGTCTCCCTGTTGTACAGTTTATGAATAAACTTTCTAAAATGTGGAACCCTGACACATGACAATGTTCAAGACATTTTCTTTCTAGTACAGAGAACAACTGAATCATCACTCCCAGGACATGGTATGTTTCCTAATGTAGTCAACTTTTTTGGTTGTTATTGGACTTAGATTATGAATTGCCTTAAATTCTAGGTTAACAAATTTGCACTATTCCAAACAGACAATGTAGCAATTGAAGGTTGTTGAACAGAGATGCACTTTTATCAAAAGTATTGTGTTAGAAAAGTCATTTTTGTAGCTCTGTAGAAATTAGATTGGTCAGAGGAGAAATGAAATCTAGCAGATCAATTAGAAGGCTTTTATGATGGTCCAAATAAGCAGTAATAATGAGGACCTGAACTAGTTTAGTTGCCAGGAGAGAAGGAAACAGATGTGAGAGAAGTTTTAGAGGCAAGAAATGATTTTTTGTAAGAAGTTTTTTTTTTATTATTCTTTGCACCTGTACCCCAAAGTATTCCAGAGTCTGTTCACAAAGACTCTTATGGGCTGATTGTTAAAGTTTCAGTGTGATCATTTACACCATGGGAATTAGTAAATACTACAAATCAAAGCTTGCTTTATTATTTTGCAGATTGTCTAGCCTTAAGAAACTCTAGAAAATATCAGTGATGTGGATTAGATTTAGAAGTGTGCCGTGGCTTCTTTTGGGAGTCAGAGTTTATTGTCAGACATTCACCAACAGACCCTTGCTTATATCTCCTATACTTACAGAGTGCCACACACATAGTAGATTGATTATTTAAAGAATTATATTTGCCTTACAATGCAGAATTTTTTTAAGTCAAACTACTTTTTCTTCATATACCCACCTATTTGTGTATATGAAATTGATTTTTTGAGCCCAAATGTCACTTTGCATTAATGAACTAGGAACAAAAATTTGCTTATTTTCCATTCCTCATAGTCATTATTAAAACATCTATTACATGGTCCACTCTTTCCCATAGACTTAAACTGCAGTGTAGTTTTGCCCCCATTTCAATTCCAGGCAAGTCACTGACCTTCTCTGGAGTTAGTTTCCTCTTTGGAAAATGAAAGTCTAAGGCTCGATGACTTCAAAGGGGCTTTCCAATTGTTACCTTCCATAGTTGAGTCTCCCTTCTAGCTCCAACATTCTGTGTCCTAGCATTCTATTTCTTAAGATCCACTATGGCTCTGACATCCAACTGTTCCATGATTCTGTGTTCTAGGATTTAAACCTATATTTCTGCATGGACTCTCTGTGAGGATATTTATGTGTTTGTGAATGCATGTAGATTTGCATATGAGTGTGCACATATCTGTTTTCCTTTCAACAATATAACAGAGCTAGCAACCCATGCTGAGAACCTGCTATTGTTGTTGGTTTATTTTTTCCCTGTATAAGAGGTACTCTTAATTTGCAAGACAAAGCCCCTTCCTAGAGCTCACCCTTCAATGAGAAGGTATAACTGCTCATCCACCTGCTGTTCAGAAAACCATGCATCAGCCCAAACATGACAGCTTCGAAGAGCTTTTGCTCTTCAAAGCAGGAACTTTTCCAAGTCCTGTCTACGTTCTCTCTTCTTCTCACCTGTGCCCATAGACACCAACATCCATTGGCCCCAATTAGCTGTTTGTGGCTGCATCTCACAGAGACCACTGAATTTGGTCTTTCTGTTCCCAGTGTGCTGGTTTCAGCAGGGACTGAAGTTGTTCTCAACCACTTTGAACTCAGGCCAATAAGTTTGTCATATTGGCAGGTCTTGGTAGGGAGTATCATTTGGGGTTCCATTTGGATTCAGCCAGCCACAGCTCATAGTAGAGCAAAAGACATAATTGGACTGTTTTTCAGTTCCAATTTAGTCTCAGTTTTCTGCTTTGTCTCAAGACTGTCAAAATGATAACTTTTACTTTACGGGGACAAGAGAAAAAATTAGAAAACCATAATAAATCTGTGGAACTTTTTAGCACTCCATGAAATTACTTAGGATTTACTTTTCATTTATTTATATTTGCACCTGTTGGATCTGCCCAGAAGAATGTAAACTCTTGAGGTCAAAGACTTTTAATGGTTTTTACCTCTCCTGGTGCTTAACTTAGTGTTTTACTTAGAGGTAGCACTTAAGTGCTTTAGAATTGAAATGAGTTTCTCCACCAGAGTCTATTCCTCATCAGGTTCCATAAAGGTTGCTTAGGCAAAAGAATATTGGAGTTCAAGGGCGCTGGATGAAACCTCTGGGTCATTTCCATCTCTTTGTCCTTCAGTTTTCCTTATCCAGCTCAACAATTCAGTTTTATTCTCATCTCTACACCTTTGCCCAGCTGATCTGTCATGTCTATAATGTACTTCTTTCTCACTTCTGCTTCTTGGAATCCCTAGCTCCCTCTATGACTTAGCTTAGACACCACCACCACCTGGATAGGCTGTGCCTTAGTGTCAGTGCATTTGTATCAGCCATTGATACAACTCTGCCCCTCAAAAATTGGATTTTTCTTCAAGTATCAACTTTCTCCATGTAGCCTTCTCTGATCATCCCTATTGTTAATACTCTCTCTTTCTCTCTCTCTCTTTTTTTTTTATGCTGAGGCAATTGGGGTTAAGTGACTTGCCCAGGGTCACATAGCTAGGAAGTGTTAAGTGTCTGAGGTCACATTTGAACTCAGGTCCTCCTGACTTCAAGGCTGGTACTCTATCCACTGAGCCACCTAGCTGCTCCTGTTAATACTCTCTCAAATTTCTAATTATTATAAAAAATAAAATTGGAAGAGTCTTTGAGTGCGATCCACTTGCTTTTTATATGAGAATGCTGGATTCAGCATTGCTGGAGTGACTTGCCAGGGTCTCAGAGCTGGTCAGTATCGAAGGGAATATACAAGACCAGATCTCTCTGCTGCTGACTACAGCACTGAATTCATCTTACTATTGCCTCTGTTATATCATATTTATTTATGTTTATGTGTTCCATCTTTACAGATGAATTCAAATTTCTTGAAGACAGGAGTTATTTCATTGTGGTAGATTGCATCCTTTGGCTATTCACAGAATGGGGTGATTGTTTAATTGAATTTACATTCATTCTTTGAGATTTTTGGAGTACCAGGTGTGCTGTTCTTGAGAGTGATGCCGGGGTGACCAAGAAACGGTTTCTCTTATTATGGAATCTTGCAGTAGTGGATGTGATGAAATCCACAGCATGAATAATCATAGCACAGAGTTGGAAGGGTTTAAAATCATAAGAATGGGATAAATGAGACATGTTGGGATTTGGAAGATGGGAGGCAATTAAAGACGGCTTCATGGTTGAGATGGCAGCTGAGCTCAGCTTTGAGAGATGAGTTGGACTTTGAGAGGAAGGATTGAAAGGAGAAAAGCATGTTAGGCAGTGAGATCAGATACGCAGAAGTTGGGGGAAATCTGAAATGTATTTAGGAAGTAGAAGGCAGAACATTTTGTTAAATCAGATGGGAAGTCATAAGAGAGAGCACAAAAAAAGAGTCAGTCAATAAATATTTATTAAATGCCTACCAAGGGCCATGCACTGCGCTAAGCATTGAGGATACAAAGAAACATCAAAATTTCTTTGCTGAAGGATCATTATCTAATGTGTGTCAATCAATATGTACAAACTAAATACATTCAGTATCAATTGGAGATAATCAAGAGAGGGAAGACATTAGACTTTAGAGTGATTGAGAAAGATCTCCTGTACAAGGTAGGATTTTCACTGGGACTTGAAGGAAGCTAGAGGATCCAGGATGGAAAGATGAGAAAGGGCATTTTACCCATGAGAAAAAGAATGAAAATGCCTAGAGTCAGGAGATGGAGTGTCTTGTTGAAGTAACAGCAAGGAGGCCAGTGTCACTGTTTGCAGGATGACATGGGAGAGGAAATGTAAAGAAAAAGATTATTGGAAAGGGGGCAGCATAAAAATGGGGGCTTTGAACCCTAAATTCTTTCTTCTCTACTTATGGGAACATGGATATGGAGCCATTGGAGTTTATTGAGTAGTGGGTGACATGGTCAGATCTGCACTTTAGGAAAACCACTCTGATGGCTGAATAGGGGAAAGCTTGAAGTGAGCAGAGACTTATGGCAGGCAAAAAGGGTGGTGGGAGCCCAACTGTAAAGTGTTTTAGTACCAGGATGAGAACCATGACTTGATTCTATAAGCATTGTGAAGCCAATGAAGGTTTTACAGTAAGGGTGATAGGATATGAGTTTTGAATTACAAAGATTAATTTATAAGGCATGTAGAGTAAATTGAAAGGGAGAAAGTTTAAAAGGGAAAGAGCTTTTTAGGAGACTATTTCCTTCCAGCTAGCATTTTCATCTTCCCTTCTCCCTACCATTAACTACAACTTTGGACCCTACCCTTGGGGGCCTTAGCTCTTCTAGATGAGCTCTCAATTTACCTTGACTTTCATTAGCAGGTCTCCATCCCATACTTAGGTCACCTCTATACTATGATGTAAGCATCCCCTTTATGTTGTTTTCCCTCATTAGAATGTAATCTCTGTAAAGGAAGGGATTAAATGCTGGTCTAAGTCAAGGAGAACTCATCTTCCTTAGATCAAATCTAGCCTCAGGCACTGAGCAAATCATTTAACCCTGTTTGTCTCAGTTTCCTCATCTATGAAATGAGTTGGAGAAGGAAATGGGAAACCACTCCAGTAGCTCTGCCAAAGAAACCCCAAAGACCCCAAATGGGGTTTCAAAGAGTCAAACACAACTGGACAACAAGTGAGTATTGACAGGATATGGAGAATTTATGGAAAGTAATGAATCATATGACTACATAGTGTCATCATCAATACTAGTATATAAAACTCTTTCCCTTTATTTTACTGATGAGAAATAGGAGCTCATGGGGAAGGGTTTTGCTAAAGTTAATGCAATAAAAATTAAAATGTTTGTGGCAGCTGTTTTTGTAGTGGCTAGAAACTGGAAACTGAATGGATGGATGTCCATTAGTTGGAGAATGGCTGAATAAGTGATGGTTTATGAAGATTATGGAATAGCATTTTTCTGTAAGAAGCAACCAACAGGATAATTTTAGAGAAGTCTGGGGAGATTTACAGGAACTGATGCTAAGTGAAATGAGCAGAATCAGGAGATCATTATACACAGCAACAACAAGACTATAGAATGATCAATTCTAATGCACATGGCTCTCTTCAACAATGAGATGTTTCAAATTAATTCCAATTGTTCAGTGATGAAGAAAGCCATCTACATCCAGAGTGAGGCTTGTGGGATCTGAGTGTGGACCACAACATAGCATTTTCATGCATTCTGTTGATGTTTGCTTGCATTTTGTTTTCCTTCTCAGGTTTTTTTTTTCCTAGATCTGTTTTTTCTTGTGCAGCAAGATAACTGTATAAATGTGAATACATATATAGGATTTATCATATTTTAGCATATTTAACATGTATTGGATTACCTGCCATCTAGGGGAGGAGGTGGGGGGAAGGAGGAAAAAATTTGGAACAGAAAGTTTTGCAAGGGTCGGTGTTGAAAAATTACCCATGCATATGTATTGTAAATAAAAAGCTTTAATAAAAAAAATTACAAACTAGAACCATTCCCAATAAGATCAGGAGTGAAACAAGGCTGCCCACTGTCACCATTACTATTTAATATTGTATTAGAAATGTTAGCTTTGGCAATAAGAGAAGAAAAAAGAGATAAAAGGAATCAGAATAGGTAATGAAGAAACCAAATTATCACTCTTTGCAGATGACATGATGGTATACTTAGAGAACCCTAGAGACTTAACTAAAAAACTACTAAAAACAATTCACAACTTTAGTAAAGTTGCAGGATTCAAAATAAATCCACATAAATCATCAGCATTCTTATATATTACCAAAAAAGTTCAGCAGCAAGAGATAGAAAAAGAAATTCCATTCAGAATAACGGATGATAGCATAAAATATTTGGGAATCTATCTGCCAAGAAAATGTCAGAAACTATACGAACTAAACTACAAAACTTTCCACACAAATAAAATCAGACCTAGTCAATTGGAAAAACATTAAGTGTTCATGGGTAGGCCGAACAAATATAATAAAAATGACAATACTACCCAAACTAATTTACTTATTTAGCGCCATACCAATCAAACTCCCAAGAAATTATTTTACAGACCTAGAAAAAATAGTAGCAAAGTTCATTTGGAAGAACAAAAGGTCAAGAATTTCAAGGGAATTAATGAAAAAAAAAAGACAGATGAAGGTGGCCTTGCTGTACCAGATCTAAAATTATATTATAAAGCAGTGGTCATCAAAACCATTTGGTATTGGCTGAGAAATAGTGTGGTCGATCAGTGGCATAGGATAGGATATCAGGACAAGCTAGGTAATAATGTTAGCAATTTAGTGTTTGATAAACCCAAAGACCCCAGCTTTTGGGATAAGTACTCACTATTCGGCAAAAACTGCTGGGAAAATAGGAAACTAGTGTGGAAGAAATTAAGGCTAGACCCACACCTAACACCACATACCAAGATAAGATCTAAATGGGTTCATGATCTAGATATAAAGAGTGAGATTATAACCAAATTAGAGGAACATAGGATAGTTTACCTCTCAGACCTGTGGAGATGGAATAAATTTATGTCCAAAGAAGATCTGGAACTCTTAATTGAACACCAGATAGATAATTTTGATTATATTAAGTTAAAAAAGTTTCTGTACAAACAAAACAAATGCAGACAAGATTAGGAGGGAAGCATCAAACTGGGAAATCATCTTTACATTTAAGGGTTCTGATAAAGGTCTCATCTCTAAGATATATATAGAATTGTCTCATATTTATAAGAATTCAAGCCATTCTCCAATTGATAAATGGTCAAAGGATATGAACAGACAATTTTCAGATGATGAAATTAAAACTATTTATAATCATATGAAAAGGTGCTCCAAATAACTATTGATCAGAGAAATGCAAATTAAGACAATTCTGAGGTACCACTACACACCTATCAGATTGGCTAAAATGACAGGAAAAGATAAAGATGAATGTTGGAGGGGATGTGAGAAGACTGGGACACTGATGCATTGTTGGTGAGCTGTGAATGGATCCAACCATTCTGGAGAGCAATTTGGAGCTATGCTCAAAAAGTTATCAAACTATGCATCCATCCCCTTTGACCCAGCAGTGTTTCTATTGGGCTTATATTCCAAAGAAATCACAAAAGAAGGAAAGGGCCTCACATGTGCAAGAATGTTTGTGGCAGCCCTTTTTGTAGTGGCTAGAAACTGGAAACTGAATGGATGCCCATCAATTGGAGAGTGTCTGAATAAATTATGGTATATAAATGTTATGGAATATTATTGCTCTGTAAGAAATGACCAGCAAGACAATTTCAGAGAGGCCTGGAGAGACTTGCATGAACTGATGCTCAGTGAAGTGAGCAGAACCAGGAGATCATTATTCACAGCAACAACAACACTATATGAGGATCAGTTCTAAGGGACATGACTCTCTTCAAGAATGAAATGCTTCAAACCAGTTCCAATTGTTCGGTGAAGAGAGCCATATACACCCAGAGAGAGGGATGTGAAATGTGGACCACAACATAACATTTTCATGTTCTCTACTGAGGTTTGCTTGCATTGTATTTCCTTTATCGGGTTATTCTTTCTTGTAGATACGATTTATCCTGAACAAAAAATGATGCAATAGCTATACATATATTCGATTTCTTAAGCATTCTAACATAATTATCATGTAGTGGATATCCTGCCATCTAGGGGAGGGGTGGGGAGTAGGTGGGGGGGAAATTTGTAACAGAAAGCTTTGTAAGGGTTAATGCTTAGGAATTACCCATACATATGTTTTACAAATAAAAAGTATTAATAAAAATTTTTTAAAAATTAAAAAATTAAAAATTAAAAAAATAAATTTAATGCAATGACTTACAGGCAAGCCCTAATGGTGACCTAGATGCCTAGATTCTACTTTATTTTTCTTTCTGCCTCATTTCACAGTTATCACACTGTTATTTTCCTTGTTATTTATTGATTGCTTTCCTGAAGGTAATACTGATTTCTTTGAGACCCCAATATGGACAACAGTTCATCTTTACATATTGGCTACTCTAGGGTTACCTGTCCTCCACATGTAGAAAACTCTTAAAATGTTTAAGGGAAAATTGTCAATTGCAGAAGTGAGATTTGGAGGGAGGTGGGTGAGAGTGTATGGCTGTCTATGATGGGGATTAACTGGGTCATCAATATGCCACTGCCCTCCCTTTAGCATCCCCATCCCTCTGCCACTTGGCAATCTCAGCTTTTCTTTACAGCTATCACTACTTCAAGAAACTGAATGAGACTCTCAGGTCAGGAGTGAAGTAGTAGGGGAGGATGAAGTTGGTGGAAAGTTGACTAGAAAATTATAATGTCAATATTGGAAGACAGTCTAATGAAGGATTATGGTTTTCAGTTGCCTGTCATGGATTTTATCCCACTTCAATACAGACAGTATATTCTAATCATGATTTTTCTTGCCAATGTCATGACCGATGCCGGCAAAATCCATAAAGGATGATCTTAGAAGCAGAAGGGGATGCTTTCTGTATTTAGGTTTCAGAGATTGGTTTTGTGAAATAACTGGTGTTTACATGGCACCTTAATGTTTGCTAAACATTTCCCCTGTCTTATATTATCGGAGCTGCACAACATCCCTGTAGAGCTTGGAATCAAAAAGTTCTGAGTTCTAATCCTTCATCAGATATTTGCTAGCTATGTGACCAGGGGCAAATTATTTACCCTCTAGTTACCTCAGTTTTTTTCAACTGTAAAATGAGGCTCAGAGTAGCACCTTCTGCTCAAGGTTGTTGTGAGGATCAATTGAGATAAAATTTGTAAAGAGTTTAGCACCATTCTTGGCCAATAACAGATAGTATACAAATCGTTATATATATATATATACATATATATGTGTACATATATATGTATATATATGTATGTATATATGAAAACATATACATACATATGTGTGTATAAGATATTATTATAATTGCTTTTGCTATTATTACTATTTACAGAGAAGAAACTGAGACTCTGGGGCTTAAATACCTTGTTCATGATCACATGATGACTGTCAAAGGCAAGATTTGAACCCAGTCTTCATGATTCCAGAAACTGAATCACTATCTCCCACTGCTTTGTAAGTGAACCATGGAAACTAGTCTAGGTCTAGGTTTACAAAAAAAAAAAAAAAATGAGTCTGAACCAGAAGGAAATGAGGTTTTGAATAAAGGCAAAGCTTTTATGTATTCTGTACTTAGATGTAAGTTGTACATAAACAAGGAACTTTCACATTTCTCAATAGGTCAGAAATCACATACCAGATTCTACATCAAGAGAAAGAAGGAACCTCAAAGACCATTTAGTCTTTCTTTTCTTTTTTTTTTTCAAAATCAAGAAAAGGAGACTTAGGGAGGTCAACTGATTTACCCACAGTCATTCAGGTAGTAAATGGCAGGTCAAAGACTGAAAGCCAGATCCTCTGGGACTCAAAATGGAACTTTTTTTTCTCCTAACTCCACTATCAATTAAATCCACTCTGAACTTTTTCTCTATAAATCACTGGATAAGATAGAATACCAGGATCTCAAATTGTAAAAAGTCTCATCCTTTCCACATTCAGACTCTCCCCTAAAACATCCCAAATAAGAGGCCTTCTGGTCCCTACTTGAAGACCTTCAATAATAGAGAATCAACCACCTTCCAAGTCAACCCATTCCATTTGGAAACATTCATTATTAGAAAGGTTGGGGACCTATGTAAATCTTCTTATCAAGATATAGATATGCTAAAATTGCTTCTAGCCATTTGGCTTCTCTACAATTTCTACCCATTATCATTCCTGTGACAGATCAAGTCTAGTCTGAGAGTATAAAAGTGTTTGACTCCACTTTCCTAAACAGATCTCACCTTATGGTAGGGTCTTTGATCCTTTCACCATTCTGGTCAGTCTTCTCTGGATGTACTCAATTATCCTTCCTAAAATGTGGCCTACAGAACTGCACACGGTCCTCCACATAAGACAAAAAAAAAATTGTATTAACATCTCCTTTACAGTTGGATGCTATCCATCTATTAATGCATCCTAAAATTGCACTATTTTTTCTTCTGCTTAGCATACCAAATGAGTATTGAGCTTGCAATCCATTCGATATCTGCATTATATTTTACAGAAGTTCTTATTTCACCACCCTAGCCTTATGAAGTCATTCTTTTGAATGCAAATATAGGATTGATACAGATAAACCTAGGCAAGAAGTACCTGCCAAGACCTCAAATATTAGAATTGTCTTGGCTCACAAAAAAAATGGAAAGCACATCCTCAACCTTGAGTGGCAAACTAAGGAGAAACAAAAGGTCTGTTCCCTCTAGATTGTTCATGGACTAATGGAAGCCAAAAGGAAGTGTTAAAGAAAGTGTGTCCCAGTGACTTTGGAGTCAAAGTTAAACAGAAAGAGAGGAGGAAGATCAAAGTTCCAAGATGTCATTTGAGTCTGGCCTACTATCTTTCCTTCCTAGACATCAGTCTCTTCTTACATACATCTGGCCACAACTTCTAGGGAAAGCCAGGAGTCAGCTGTGTTGTTGGAAGGAATATTGAAGTATTTTCAATGTCATGACTATTTATGATATTTCATCAGTCAACAATGTAAATTAAATTAATTAAAAACCTTGTACATCTCTTAATTCCAACACTAGAATAATTCAGTGGCCATGCAAATTTTGAATAATAGTCATCTCTAATTTTTCAACATATGTTTTTTCACTTACACAGCTGTGAAAAAATTATATTTATATTTTGTTGATGTATAATTTCCAATCCGAAAATAGAATTTATATTAGCATTAAGCTTCCAACAGGTGTTTTTTTTTCCTCACACTATAGCTGAAATGATCTTGTTGGCAGGAAGTCAATAATTTTGCATCCTTTTGAATGCATTTTAATATTATTATATACAGGCTTTAAATTCTGCAAATGGCACTAAGGATATCTGCTAGGAGCATTGCACTGCAATGAATGGAGTACAGGACTTCACTTTGGAAACCCTACTCTGCCTCATACCACCTCATCATAGCAAAGGCAGCTTTGCTTTCTGGATCTCAGTATATACTATGCTATAAAATGAGAAGATTGGACCATGGAATCTTTATGCTTCTTTTGCTAGCATTCTATCCTATATGATCATTTCAATCAAAATCTTCAGAGAGCTTTGTAGCTTCAACCTATACTCATGATTGAACAAGAATATTGCTTTGGAGGTTGATATGATTTTCAAGGGCATTGCTAAGGAAAAAAGTGCATTTTTGAAAATGCCTATAAGTAAAACATAAACTGTGATAGTATTTATTTTTGATTGGTTACAAGGGATCAGCCATCCATACTATAATAAAGGTAAACCAAATTATTGTGATCATTATTGTTATTATTATTTTGAATGAGAGATTATTTTAAAATATCAAAAAGGTGATCATATGAATGAAAGATTATAATCAATCTGATTATCTCTAGAGGATAGAAATGGAACCAATGAATGAAAATTACATAGAAATAGATTTCATCTCAATAGAAAGGAGAGTTAGAAACAAAAGAGTGGGCGGCTTAGGAAAAGTAATCAGCTCCTTATCATCTGCGATTTGCACTAGATAATGGTTGACTACCCCTTGTCAACATTGTTCTAGAAGGGAATCATACTGGGAATCATACTTTAGGTGTTGATTAAATTAGGTCATTTCTGAGGTGCTTCTGAGTTCAGAGTTTCTACAATGTGAAATATAATCATACATCAATGTTCCCATATGGCATCTATATGGGAACACCCTCCACCAATTCACATCTAGTCCAATCTGTAACTTAAAAGTTAATTTCAGACAACTACTTAAGGTCCATGCAGATCAAATAACTTGCTTATGATCCCACAATTAGTAACAGTTAATAATAAATATAATTTGTAAAGTAATTTAAGGTTTACAAAATTCATTGCAAATAATATTTCATTTCAGCCTTACAACATCCCTGGGAGAGAGGAGTTTTCATTATCTCCCTTTTCTGGATCAAGGATCTGAGGAAAACAAATGTTAATTGATTTGCCCAGAATCATAAAACTAGCAAGGATGGGAAGCAAGATTTGAATGTAGGTGTTCTTGATGCTAGGTCTAGAACTCTCCTCACCACAATATCTCACTATCACACAAAATACTTTTCCAAATTCTGAACATTTCTTGGTGAGAGAAAACTCAAGAGGCCATGTAAATATCTTCAGAAATGTATTCCTCAGTGGCATAAAGGACATATTTTCTGATGTTAGCAAAATTTATGCATCATAAAGTAAAAAAAAGAGTTTGGGGATTACATATTAACTTTCACCCAAATAAAAAGATGTGAGATTCAGGGTCCTCAGTTGATTTTTTTTTTATTATAGGTAATTGATTTGGTTATCTTGGCTCTAAAATAGGTCTTATCTCTGAGGGTCTTTTCTCTTATTTTCATTGAATAAATGCCCAAGAGTGAGAAAGGATTAGACATATGAAAAAAGGAATTTTATATATAGCTGGGTAGCCTGGACATAATTTTAACAACAGTAGCATGGGCAGTGGAGTTCTTATACACTGACTCGGGTAACTGATTATGGCACTGACTCATCTGAACCCATACATTTATGGTTATGTATGGATATTTGTAATATGTGTGTGTGTCTGTGTGTGTATTTATATGTGTGTAAAATGGATCCATTTTACATATCAAATCAAATAACTGATTTATATTTGGAAGGGAGAAGTTCAAAATTATAGTTTTCAGATAGCTGAGGGCCTATCATGTGGAAGAAAGTTTTTCTTTATTCTGATTCTCTAATGTGGATAAAATGCTAGGGACTGGAATAGGAGTCTTAATATTTTAACAGAATAAATAATTATTAATCATTCAGGTCTGAAAGTCTGACTAGAGAGAAATAACATACATAAAAAGAATAGTTCAGAGGAGAAGGGTACAAACATAAGTCCAGGTGATGTGCTTTGAAACTATTCATTAACAGATAGCTAGGTGATGCAATGAATAGAGCACCAGCCCTGAAGTCAGGAGGACTTGAGTTCAAATCTGGTCTCAGCCACTTAATACTTCCTAGCTGTGTGACCCTGGGCAAGTCACTTAACCCCAATTGCCTCAGCTATATATATATATATTCATTAAGACTAGATAGCATTTACCTGATAGGAGTTAAATTAAGCTATACTGAAACTGAATTGAAAGATTTACCAGATAAATCTATTCCAAATTTGAGATGTAGACATTGCAGTGGCTTGGACATCAGTAAAGGAAGGATGAGAATAGAGAAGGAATAGTGTCATTTGGCAGGACTCCAGATATGACAAACTGGAAGGCTGTGAGATAGAATTTAAAGGGTGGATTGGGGCCAGATGATGGCCTTTCTAGAATTCTATGATTAGTGTGTCCTTGATGATAAGCATCCATGGGATTTGCCTTCCATGTGTTAATACTTCCTGCTGAACCAATAACTCTGGCAAAACCGATATCAAGATTCAGAATTCAGTGTTCTGAGGGAGTCTATCCTTGAAGTGTCTGGTAGCTCTGTCTCTTTATTTTTATTTGCATGAGTTCTACATAGCTTACCTCTTACCCATGATAGGGACACTGTGCCTTCTGAGTAACTATATGGACAAGATCCTTGCATTTGAGTCCATTGGTGTCCAGACACTGTGTGGAGATAGGGAACACTAGAGTCTTAGTCTAAGATAATTAGACTAATATTAGTGACTGAATATGTGCTACTTATAAGTTTTAACAAAGACTCAAATGAAAGCATAGATGTCATGTTTATCCACTTTGCAGATGATTCAATTTGAGGAGGGCATTTAACATCCTGAATGATGAGTCAAGTTTCAAAAAGAAATTAGCAAATTTAGAATAATGTCAAGTCCAATAGAATATAACAGGGATAAAAAAATACTTATATTAGAATTGAAAGGCTTTATAAGTATAATACAATGGGGTTTTAAGATCAATAATACCCCCAAAGTATGATATGGAAGCCAAAACCAGACAGAATTTCCGGGAATAAGAAATTGATAATTCCATCATAATACACCTTAGTAAGATCACACATAGATTTTGTTGTTTTTCAGTCATTTTTTGGTCACATGTTCCACATGTTACTCTTCATGTCCCTATTTGGGGTGTTCTTGGCAAAGATACTAGAATGGTTTGCCATTTCCTTCTCCAGCTTATTTGACAGATGAGGGAACTAAAGCAAACAGGATTAAATGACTTGCCTAGGATCACATAGCTAATGAGTGTCTGAAGCCAATTTTGAACTTTGGACAATAAATTTTCCTGACTCCAGCTCCAGCACTCTCTCCACTGTATCATCTAGCTACCCATACATAAAAAGACTGTGTTTAGTTCTGGGTTTCTCAGTTTTCTAAGACATTGATAATTGTGAAGACTCCAAGAGTAACCAGGATGAAATCATTCCATGTAAGGATTTGTTGAAGAGCCTGGGAGTATTTATCTTAGAGAAGAAAATACTTATGGAGTCAAGGCCTCCATTTTCAAATGTTTGAAGAGATGTCAAGTGGAAGATAAATCAGATTTATTCTGTTGAATATTAGAAGGTATAACAAGGTACAAGGCATGGGAGTGTAGAAAAGAAAAACTTGGACTTGATATAAAGACCACTTCCTTTCATTGAAATCCCTTGGCAAGTAGAAGAAGATACTTGTGGAGATAGAGAATGCTTCTTATTGAAGTTCTTCAGGAATTATCAGGCTGGGCACTTATAGGCCCAATTTCAGAAATGGGACATCCTGAATATATACTGAAGCCCTTTCTTACACTGAAGGCTTTTTTTTTTTTTAATCTGGAAAAGTTGTCTCTCAGTCATGCTATTTCCTAGACTCCAATCTGAGGTGAAATCTGCTGAAGTCCTGCCCCTTTTCCCTACTAGGTAAAATTAGTTGGACGATGAAAAAGTAGATTATTTGACAAAGGAGAGTAAGAGTATCTTTCTCTCTTTCTTTCTTACACACACACACATACTGCAGAAATGCCATAGGATTCCTATGACAATAGTAGGCAGATTCAGTTATTAAAGCATTCTCCTCCACACTGACTTTCCAAAAATTAATTTCCACTGATAAGGTCCCTAACAGTGCATACAACCAGCAGATGGGTCTGCATATTCTCATCAACACTATCCAGGACCTCATCCAATTTGGATTTTTCTGACATTTCCAGAACTCCTCATTTTTGCCTTCCTTTTCAGGAGAGCAAAAGTAATGGATTTCCCTTCTTTGACCAGCTCTCTCTGAAATGCCCCTCTTCAGAAAATAACCAATAGAATCAACATAACCCAACATTTCCAAGGTCAGGGAGTGTGGTTCAGTGGAAAAGAAAACACAGAAGAGAGAGAATATTAGACTTAAAATTATAGAATTATGTTGTTGATGTTTGCCTAATTTTACTCATGCCTGACTCTTCCTGACCCCATTTGGGCTTTTCTTTGCAAAGATATAGAGGTGGTCTGCCATTTTGATCCCCAGCCTATTTCATAATGAGAAAATGAGGCAAACAAAATGAAATTATTTACCCAGGATCACATAGCTAGTCCCGTTTGAACTCAGGAAGATGAGTCTTCTTGACTATAGTCCTGGTGGTCTATACACTTCATCCAAGCTAGGTAAGATAATAGGGAGGATCCCAGAATGAACAGCTGGAAGTACCCATCCAAAACCAATCTGGATTGGCCGGGAAGCCCTAAGACATACCCTCATTGCTGGGGAAGTCCTTCCTGCACTGCTTTTATTCTGTGCCTCCTCAACCATCCCCAGTCCTTGGATTACCCAGAACCCATTTAGACTGCTTGACTGCTCATATAGCTTGGAAGAAATAGTAGTCTCCCACTCTCTTCCTTTCTGTGATATGGGAGGCCACCAAGCCTTTACAACATACTCCCCAAGGTCTTCTATCTCACCATTTCCATTGCTTTTACACTCTACATAGCTCATGTTTCATTTGCCTTGCCATTCATCCCTTCCCTGAAACCTTAGATCTTAGGGATCTTGCAGTTCCTGGGCTTTGTCCCCAACTTAAAAGTTGAGCTCTCTAAGAGCAAACACTATGCTGCCTTTTCTAACCCTACCCGAAGTGCTTAGCACTGTTTAGCACACAGTGGGCACTTAATAAATGCATATCCACTCCATTATTTCTTCAGCAGGACACAGATGCCATTTACTCCAATCCTCTCTTCAGGAAACCTGGGTTTCTATAGTAAAACTAACACTTAATAGCACCATGACAGAGCAAATCAACTTTCTTTTCTGGACTCAATTTAGATCATCAGATCAGATGATGATCCCTTGCAGTTTTAAATCCTATGATCCTAAAACAGGAACACAATGTGGTTTCCTAATTATGACTTGGCTGCTTATTCTAACTACTACTATATATCCCAATAGGATTTTGAATTGTAATAGTCTTTCTTAGAGAGCCACAAGGGACTATAAAGCAGTATCGGTTGTGTTTTCTCTGAGTTTCATCCTTAGACATATATTTCCAGGGATTCCTGGTGCCGGGGCCCTGAGCTCCTTGTTAGGGCCAGTCTGTTGATTTTAGGCTCTCATTTTGGGTTCTGTGGACTTTGATGATGTCAGTAATAAATTTGCGGAGGAAATTGGGTTAGCGTGTGATTAACATTCTGGCTGATGCTGATGAGTGTACCAACGATGGAAACATGTGTTCATATCATGATGAAATGCAGATTAGTGGCCCTGGAGCAAGCCCAAGTATATTGGCCCAAAACTGTTTCATCTCTGTCAGCTTTAATCTGATCTAAAGTGAGTGTTCTCCAGTGCAGCGGGAGGGATGGAAGACGCCAGAAATAACAGAATGCCATGCTCACATTCTTGTAAGGGTTATTAAAATACCCCCTTCCCAATCAGAGTGCTCAAGCACAAAGGACAAAGTCTGGGTCCTTAAACAGGGGCCTACACTTTGAGGGAAAAGGATAACTCCACAGTTCTCTTGCCTTCTCCCATCAAAAGCTCAGTGCACCATCTGGCAGTTGATATTATTTTGCCCATCTGTCTTCTCTTCTTCATATATTGTCAGCACTCTCCTCCTGTTAAATAATTCAATGAGCATTTATTAGGCACCTACTAGGTGCCAAGTACTGTGCTTAGTCCTGGGGATGCTCAAGTGAATTCAGGTCTCCTTTATTAAGAGCTTCTTTCCAGTGGCATAAATCACCAACCATCCCTGCTTACCCATCCATCAGATTTCTTGTTCATGTCCTTCCATAAGTTCACCATACAGAGTCCACCCAGCATGATGGAGGCCTTCCTCGCATTTTCCAGACATCATAAGAGGAGCAGTGGATTACTCTGGGTATATCTCTGTCTCTCCTCTTCCTGCTCATTGACCATAGCATCTTCTCTTTTTTCATCAAAGTCTTTAATGCCATCTTCTACTCTGGTGTTCAAAGTTCCTTCTTGGTTTTGTGTGGTAGTCTATTCGTGCACACACTTGCACACACGCACACAAATACACATTTGTACACACCTATATACTACACATGCACACACCCATTGTCCTATAGCCTGTTCCATTGCCCCCTAGATAATGCTCATCTTTGATTCTTCAGAGACAATGGCCATTCAGGTCTCCCTTCCACCACCATTAAAATTATCTTGTGAAGAGTTTGGTCTCTGCTCTCTTAGCAAGTTCAAGAGACAGGAAGACAGCTCTAAACAACCTAATCCATCTTGTGAACTTCTGGAGAGTAGAGTCTATTTTTTGTCCCTTTTTGTATTCCTAGCACTTAGCACAGTGCCTAACACATAGTAGATTCTTAATAAGTGTTTATTGATTATTATTCTTCCTGTTCAACTTTGAGCCTAAAACTCAACCCACCAAATAAAGGAGCTATAGTTACAAGGGCAAAAATAAAACGTTGCTATTTGGTCATTCCAGTCATGTCTGGAACCCATTTGGGGTTTTCTTAGCAGAGCTCCTGGAGTGGTTTGCCATTTTACAGATGAGAAAATTGAGACAAATAGGATGAAGAGACTTATCTAGGGACATATAGCTAGAAAGCATCTGAAGCAGAACTTAGGAAGAGGAGACTTCTGAACTCCAGGCCCAGAGCTCTATTCATTCTGTCCATTCTACCTTGCCTTTAAGGAAATGAATTTCTACTGGGGATTTTATATTCTACTCTCCCTAGCTCAAGTTCTTCTTAGCTCTCACCTAGATACATTCAATGCTCCCCAAGCTTATCTCCTCCTGACTTCCAACCTCCCCGACTCCACATTGTCCTGGACAATTTCCACATCAATATTCCTAATGCACACTTCAATCCCACCCAACCCCAGGGTCTTTCCACTACCTATAAGATGAACTACTTAATCCCAATATAAAGGCATTCTACAATTGGGGCCCAACCTATCTTTCTATCCATGTTACCCATGTGAATCCTTATTTGCCCAATACTTTGATTAAATCAGTATCCTCACAGATTTCTGAGAATGCACTAAGTTTTTCTGCCTATGAGTCTTTGTTTACATGGTTCAGAAGCCAAGAATTCATCATTTGATTATAGATAAGCCAGGTGGAGCACTAGAGTGAGGAAGACCTAAGTTCAAATGTAACCTCAAATATTGTTTAGCTGTGTGACACTGGGCAAATCATTTATCTGAATAATAATAGCAGTTACCTTCCAGGGCTATTGTGAGGATTAAATGAGAAAGTAATTGTAAAACAGTACCTGGTACAGAGTAGGTGATTAATAAATGCTTTTTCTCTTCCTTCCTCCAAAAGCAAGTTCAAATAAAGCCTTTCATTATGCTACTGGCCTGAATGATCCTTCTTTCTTGGGGCATTTTATTTATATATATTCTAAAACATAGTGATTTTTATATATGGAGGCCAACTTTCTAACTAATTTCTATTATAATGGAGAACATTGGAATTGGAGTCTGGAAACCATAGCTCAAATGATTCCCCTGCTATTTAATAGCTCTGTGAACACTGACCATTCAAGTAATTTCACTGAGCTCCAGATGATGCTTTAAAACTTTATTTACTAAGTAAAAAAATGGATTGCAATGTACATTGGTTCAGATATTTATTTCTCAAATAGACTTAATCACACATCCTTGGTTCATTGACATATCTATATACATATTAGATTTCCCCTGAAAAATTGTGATCTCCTTAACTACAGATTGTCTTTTTTTCACTTAAAATGTGTCTTTTTTTCTGATAAATTCTGTTTGTGCAACTCTAGACAAGTCATATAACCTCTCAGTGTCCATGCAAATTCTTAAGACCAAGTTGCTGAGAAAACATCTTGTCTGCATTGATGGAGAAAGTTTCCTTATTTCACATTTCTTAGAGGAGTCACTGAAAACATTGATCCACTTTTTATATTTGACCAAAAAAGGTTTTGTAAATGTTTTAATTTTTTTCCATCAATCACTATCTATAACTACTTGTAGTCAAAGGCTTCTATTTTTAAAAACAAAAATAATATAGATAAGTTAATATGATATTGGCTTTCCCTAGTACCTAGAAAGGAACTTAAGTACCAAAGATGCTTCATAAATGTTTAATTGAAGTCAGTTTTTGCTTTCAGTCTCTGTGCCATAAAACTGTTGTGGAAGAAGATTGACATAGGTCAGAAATAAAAGGGAGGGGAGATGAAATTGCCTCAACCTTTTTAGAAAATCTTTGTTTGCTTTGCAACATTTGAACTATTTCCTTATTGGAGAATTTATTTTTGGATGTTTAGAAATCTTTGACTGTGATTCTGAGGCAGAAATATATACTGTCAAAAACTGAACATTCTAACCAGCAGCTTCTCAAAAAGAACATGAAATCTCCAGAAGAAATAAACATTCACACATAAACTGGAATTTCTAGATTCTGGAAGTATGGAAATAGAGCCACAGGAATGAGCTGATCAATTCCTGCATTTTTGCTCCTTCTTCAAACCAATGAATTTTCCAGTTATTCCAAAACAGAAATAACAGTTTATTATTTATTAAGCATTTGATATACCCCACATCATGAGAAGATCAGATAAAGGGAACAATGGAGAAGAGAAGAATTAGAGGGGTGAACATAATAGCCATCATCAAGTCTTGGGGGCTTTCAGTGGAAGAGAGATTAGATTCATTCTGTTTGGGCACTATACCATAATAAGACCAAAAAATTTGAGTTGCCAAGGGGAAAATTTAGGCTCGTTCTCAGGAACAATTTCCTAAGAAGTAAAGCTGTCCCCAAGGGAAATGGATGACATCTAGAAGCAGGGGAGAGTATTTCTCTCCCTGAGAGTGGTTCAGGCAGAGGCTGGATGGTCATTTACAGGGATGGATATATTAATACCAGTTAGAGGTCTCATTGTTAAATTTGCAGTGAGAGTGTTTACACCTCAGAAATGGCAAACTGGGGCTTGATCTATTGTATAGTTGATTATCTAGGCATATGAAAAAAAGAGTGCAAATATTAATAATAACAGATTGAATTTTCAAATGTATCTTAGGAAAATTTTTATTTTTCAGAGAGCCAACCAGTTGTTAAATATATATTAGCATATCCAGAGACACTTGTGAGATATGCTACAGTGGACACTTATTTAGATATTGGTTTAACAAGGTGGTCTCAGAAGACTCAGTGATTCTGAATAGGTTCTTCCATCTACTTTTCTTAATGACCTGAGACAGAGGTAGGAGAAGTGCTATTATCTTTTTTTTTTATAGATGAGGAAACCAAGTCACAAAGACGTGGCCCCATTTGTTGAAAGTCACACAGTTAAAGAATGACAGGATAACATCTTGAATCCAGGACTTCAGGTTCCAGTTTGCTTCTTTTTCCCCACTGTATCTATTAGAAAGATTTGTATAACCTAATCAGCAAAAATGAGAATTGTCTTCCTTTTTGAATTCTGCTGCCATCATCAGATACACATGGAATTGAATATTGATTGACACTGTTGATTTATCAGTCTAATATTCCATATAGACTATTTTTTGGCGTGAAGTTACTTACCTTTAATTTCCAAAGAAAACCAATGATATCACAGGGAGATATTTTAACTTGCACACAAGTTGGATTTAAATGAAGCACAAAATTGTCAGTTTCACTTTTCTTTGGTGTCATCAAAATCCAATGGCAAGACCAAAATCAAGCAACTGGCAAACCAGGATGTGGTGCATGACCTTAGTGTCTTTGATGTCTGACCTAGCTCTAAGTGCTCCACACATCTACTTCAGCTGCCTTCCTGGCCCTTGATATGAATCTTTCTCATCTACCCATTCCACCAGGGGAATCCTTGAGGTAGAATTGACCTAATTCATCAATGTGTTTGAGATCTGTCAGTTATGATGGACAAAACATGGGATTTGGTTAAGAGTAACTCAATCCTTCTAGTCATCCATATTTGTATCCTAACACCCACTTACACACACACACACACACACACACACACAAACGTGTACAGTTTATTGTGGGAAGACACTATACTTCCTAAATGTGTGGTAGATACTACATTTCCTAAATGCTTGTTTTATTGAGGTGGGGGGTGGGGAGAAGTGGTGAAACTAATGTGATCTTCAACTGTATTCATCTAACCCACTTCATCTTCCTTAACTGAAGATAATAGCCCACTCCTCACCTCCCTGCAGGGATGCTGTCAAGAGCAGTATGGTGTCCATTCAGTCTACCTGGCAATCCAGCATTGAGTACATCTTTCACAGCTGACTGCCGTTCCTGTTTGTTAGAAAACATCTGTCCCATTCCCAAATAAAGCTGGAAGATAATAACTCTCAGGACAAGTTGAGACTGTGCAAAATTGAAGGCCTTTTACAACAAAGCCCCCTCCCCAACTCCCCGGAAATCTTTACAATTCCATAAGTTGCATTATCCTAGGTCTAGAGATGTTAACGACTTTGACTAATTGTCAACACCAGCAATTACAATGACTGATACCTTATCATTTCTCACAAAGAGCAATGCTAATTAAAATTGATTGTGCTGCAGTTCTGGCACCTCAGCAAGACTGGGGGCCCCCCTCCTTCTTCTTCTTTTTTTTTTTTTGTTTAAACATGAGCCTATTGTAATGATTGGATGATCTCAGCAAGTAGAGCTGATTATGTCCAGGTTGGTTTCCTAGTTCAGTTTGTAAAACATGAGACAATTGGAAAATGTCAAAGAAACAAGAGATAGGGATGTTTTCTGGGCTACACAGCAGCCCCTCACACTCCTATGAATTCCTCCTCCCTTTCCAGTGGGCAATTAAAAAGCAGTCATCTAGGATATGGCTATTGATTTTAAGAGAGCCTTCTTTGGAATTTAAGGATCTCTTAGCAAGCTAGCTAGCTTTAGATATAAATATAGACATTGATAGAGATATAGTTAGATGGAGATATATAGATATAGATACAGATTTAAGTCACCATTCTTAGAGATAAAATGGAGTTTTGGTTTCCACATGTACAAAAATCATTGTTTTAATTAAAATAAAAAAGGCATTGATGTCAGAGGTCTTGAGTTGGATTCTCCCATTTTATGTTTGCTGGCTGTGTGACTCTAGGCAAGTCATTAACCTCTGAAAGTTTCACTTCCTTCACCTATACAATGAGGAGCTGGTATAAAATGGCCTCTGAAGTTTCTTCTTTATTATTCTATGATCTAAGCCCCAGCACTATATGTTCTAAGAGTCTTTTCATATTTTATGACCTAAGATCCTTGCCTCCCCCTGCCTCAGGGAGTCTATCTTCTCAACGTGGCAGAGAATGCTGGGGCAGAGCAGTCTAGACTGAAGATAAATCCCTGAAACTCTCCTCCATGCCTCTCTCCTCTACAACCTACAAAGCCTGAAGATTCCACAAGCTCCCTATCTGGATCATCTGAGACCAAGAAGTGAGTCATCATCTGTCTGCTGGCAAAATCTCCCTCCCATAATTCCCACCAGTTGTTCAGGGATTGATGATCAAATCAGCATTACCAATTTTACTGACGTATGATTTGACTTAGAATTCAATTCAATTCATCTTCACGAACATTAATTCAGAATCCAAGACAGCTTCTGCAGAAATTTCTTTTCCTGGTTACCATTCCCTGATTCCACGTACCCATTCATGGCAGCCCCATTACTTTCTTATTCTATTCTCCCCTTGTCTTCCATTGTTCCCTTTAGGACCCCATTTCTATCATTAACAAGCTGCTCTTCATGTTAGAATTGTGATTCCCCCCCCAGAAATCACTTTAGAAATAAAGGATATCCCCCCGAAATTAGCTGTAATAGCTTAAGTCACACTAAGACTTTTGGAATACATTGCATTTCATATTTTATTTTATGGATACATATTAACCTTCAATTTCTGGAGAGCAGGGGCTATTTGTAACCTCAAAAACTAGTTCAGTACCAAGATTGATAGGAGGAGCTGAATTGGTTTCTGTCTTATTATTGAGAATCTCTCCAGCTCTAACTTTCTATGTTTGTTCTATGTTTGTTGCCTATGTGAGGTTGGGCAAGTCCTTTCATCTACATGAGTCTCAGTTTCCCTAAATGTACTGAGATGGTTGAACTCAATTATCTCTGAGTTTCCTTCGGGTTCTCAATCTTGGACCCTGTGACTCTTAATTGCTGTTTTCTAAGGTTGCTTTTAACTGGAACATTTTGTTATTCTTTACCTCTTCTTTGAGATGAGTCTCAATTTTCTACTTCTTTCCATATGGGGAATTCATCATGGCAAAGAGGAGAAGATGAAGTTCCTGCAAACCTCTTATAAATTAATGCTTGATTTGAATTATCTGTTTTGAGATTTTCTTCCCAACTAAACCTAGAAATGTGAAACACCCCGGAAATCTTCTAACTTATCGTTTTTGTATCCTCAACATGGCACAGTGCTAACAAATGCTTGTCAATTTCAAATGACGTGATCTAAACTTATTATCATTATATTAAAATTCAATAGGTTAAAAATCCAATCCAAGATGAATTGTATTTGTATTTGGTTGTATTTCAATATATATGCATTTATTTATGTAGAATGTGCTGTATTATATATAATATATAATATATATGTGCCTTATACAATACACATATCATATAGATGTATATATGTGTTTTATATATAATATATATATGTGTGTGCCTTATACAATACACATCATATAGATGTGTGAATGTGTATAAAACAGATTGGGCAATTAAGTCATATAACTCATTGTCTAAAAATCATATCAAAACTCACTCATCCCAGTGAATGATGCTAGCTTCAAGAGAGTCACCTCAAGAAACCTTCCAAGCATGCTGCATTGAACAATCAGAGTCTGAAATCCTTCTTGGGGAAGAGCCTCCTCCCTTCTCTCTCTTCTTGGAGTCTCTCTCTTTTCTGGTCTCTGATCTACATTCACACAGTTGCCAAAGATGCATTTGTAGTATGCAAATTCAGTCACATCACTCCAGTGCTCAAAAATGCAAATGCCTTATTCTGGCATTCGAGGTCCTTCATGGATTAGTTCCCACCTACCTATTGAGAGAGCCCTCTCCTTCCCGTCCTTTATATGCTTGCCAAACTGGAGGACTCCCAATTCTGCTCTCTCCCTCTCACATTCCCTTTCACACTTCCTTTCCTCATTTCAGCATGTTTATCTGCACCATTTCCCAGCTCTGAAATGATTTTCCTCCATGTCACCTTCAGGCCCATTTCAAGTATTATTTCCTACTAGAGCTCTTTCTGTAGGGATCTGGGTAAAACAATGGATAGAGGGCCAGGTCTGGAGCTAGGCCTGAGTTCAAATCCAGTTTTGGATATTTACTAGGTATATGATCCTAGACTAGACATTGAACCAGCAAATTTCAATTGCACAATGACCACACATGATGAATAGCAAAAAAAGCTCATTTATCCAAATGCGTAACAAACCAGAATCCCGAGATTTACAAAGCAGGATATATACCACATAATGCAGCAGCGGGAAGGACTTCTCCCATTGAGAGTGAGATAATGCAGCTCAACCAACAGAAGGAGTTGTAACTCTCACCCCCAGTCTTTAGTCTAGCAAGCTAAGGACAGGGACAGAATGGAGACTGCTAGCTCTTCTTATGTCTTCCTAGAGTCTTTTTCTTGAGTAACCTGCAATAAAGTTGACCTCTGCCATTTTCTTTCTTGAAGCTAGAAGCCAGAAGAGCCCAAAGCAATTAGAAGCTTGAAGAACCCCAAAGAGGCCTGGAGGAATTTTGACCTCTCACCCCTTGCTAACTCTGCTCACCGCTCATGCAGGGCAAGCCATTCACCTGCTCCGATAAGGAAAGAGTCCCATATTAATGGGCTTTGGAACCGGGCTCAGAAGTACAAGGCCTGGACCAAACACTCATGATCCCGTATAACTTAAGCAAATACATTTAGCAAGAAAGGCTTCAGTTAAGTTGGATTCTCTGATCTCTAAGATCTTTCCTAACTGTAAAGATTGAAGATTATTGTATATATTATTCCAGCAGCTCCCATCATGCCATGTACATAATAGTCACTTATGAAAGTGTTATTAACTTAATGGAATGACTTTCAGACCCACAGGACATTGTTAAGAAATCATAGGATCATAGATGTGAACCAGAAGGAACTATGCAGGCCATCATTTCCAGGCCTTTGATATATTTCATATGAGGAAACTGAGGCACAAAGGTGATATATCTTATGATAATAATAATCATAAAATATATACAGTATGTACTAATGAATATTACATTTAGCCAAAGTGTGTTCAAAGGCTGTAAAGCATTGTTTGGAAATTATAGGCTCAATGGGGCAGCTGGGTGGTACAGTGGATAGAGCATCAGCCCTGAAGTCAGGAGGACCTGAGTTCAAATCTGATCTCAGACACTTAACATTCCCTAGCTGTGTGACCCTGCACAAGTCACTTAACCTCAACTGCCTCAACAAAAAAGGAAATTATAGGCTTACAAGGTTGCAATTGGAAGAAGAGCTCTCCAAAGACATCCCTTCCAATCTCTTCCTTCTACCTCTGAAAAAACTGAAGCACATGATACCCCACACAGTGATCATGTAACTTAGGCCACAAAAATCAGCTATAACACAAAGGCCAATTTTCTTCTCACTGTACAAGACTGTTCTCATCACTGGGGGCAAACTTTTATTACTGAATTTTGTTTTGACACTTGGAAAGGGCCAAAGAGTATTCAGAATCACTTGTGTAGTATAAATGAACATGGCTATTTTTTCTACTTTAAGTAATTGGAATTGCTTTTCATCGTTTGCATTGTATACTAGATAGGAAGTAGATCTTGGAATCAGGAAGACCAGGTTTTGAATATCACTTCTGATTCTCAGTGCCATAACTAGGATAGGGCAACTGGAACTTTGTTCCAGGGTGAAAACATTTAGGCAATACCAAAAGCATGAATATGCCTTCAGCAAATACAAACAGCAGAATTTAGAACCTAGTTAACAAGAATAATTAGTTAGAATTAGGTAAATATTGGTTGTTAACAATACCATGGGTAATTCACAATAATAACTAATTTTCCTTCCTATTTAATTTAATTTCTCTTAATCACTTCGGGATATTATTTTCGTATCATGAACTGCAAAATAAATTTGAGGGCAAATTTCTCACTGCAAGCCAAGGGAGGAGTGTGTGGGAAAGGAGACTACTACTTAATCAAGGCTTTGATGATAGTTGCTAGTGATCTGACCCTGACCAAATTTCTTTTTTTTTTTTTTAATTTTATTTGCATAACATATGTGTGGGTAATTCTTCAACAATAACCTTTACATAGCTTTCCGTTACAAATTCCCCCCCCCAACTCCCCACCCCTCCCCTAGATGGCAGGACATCCACTACATGTTAATTATGTTAAAACATTGGCAAATCGAATATATGTATACATATTTCCAAACTTATCATTGTTGTGCAAGAAAAATCTTGTCTACACAAACGATATATCAGATAAAGGAAACACAATGTAAGCAAACATCAATCAAGGAGTATAAGAATGTTATGTTGTGGTCCACATTTCGCATCCCTCTCTCTGGGTGTATACGGCTTTCTTCAGTGAACAATTGGAGGTGGTTTGAAACATTTCATTGTTGAAGAGAGCCATGTCCATCAGAATTGATCGCCTGACCAAATTTCTTAACACATATATGCTTAAGGCAGGTTCCAGGGACGGGAATTATGATCCGTGTCGGTGAATAGAGTTCCCACACCAAGATTTCATTAGGCTGGTAAAATCACAGATCCTTCATGCATTTAAATTTCTAAATTAGTCCTGAGGTAGTCCCCAGGTTCCAATTCTGTCTCTAGGAATTGCAGAAATTTTACAAAAGGAAATGGGGGTAACATACGTGGTCTCTTGGTAAGACTGCATGACACAATGGAAAAGATGGTAGATTTTTCAGTTAGGAGCAATCTGGGTTCGAATCTTGCCTTTTTTACTTCCTATTTGTATAACTTTCCCCTAGTCATTTACCCCATGAGTCTCTGTTTCTTCAAAGCAAAGTGAGAGTGTAAAACGAAATGACCTTAAGATCCTTTCTGACTTTAGAGATAGGACCCTCGGACCTTCCCAAAATGGCACTTTCCCCCTCTATAAAATATCAATAACTCCTGTGATCCCTTCTCATAGGTTCAAATCAGAAGAAACATAGATATTGTTTTGCAAACCATAAAATGCTAACAAAATAGCAGAGATGATCCTTGATTCAATAATAGTAGTTGACATTACTCTTTCCTCTACACATAATTTGTCATCCAGCAACACTGAGCTGCCCACTTTTTCCTACACAAGACATCCTATCACCCATCTGAGCATCTTCATTGGCCAGCCTACATGACAAGTAAACCCTCCCTGCTTTTCCCTGTTGATTCTCTTTGATTTATCCTGAATGGAATTCCTTTCTATGTAGCCATTTTTTCATTGTTTCCCCATTAGGGCTGTGAGCTCTTTGACAGCAGGGACCATTCCCCCCTCCCACTCTCACCTTTACACTTTCTTTCCATCTCCAGGGCTTAGCACAGCACCTGACACATGGGATACTCTAATAAATGCTAGTTGACAGGCAGACTGTCGTTTCTCTACTCATTTGTAAAACCTTGAAAGGTCATCTTATTTAATCATCATAACAACCTTGTGAAGTAGCCGTTATTACCCATTTCACAAATGAGAAAACTGAAATTCACGTAGATTGTGGTTCATTCATGATCACACAGATGGTAAGCATCTGAGGGAGGATTCTAACTCAGGGCTTTCTAATTCCAAATTCATCAATCTATTCATTATAGCTATCTCTATAATATTAGGAATATCCATTTTAAAGTCTATTTAAGTCTATATTTATAGACATATTTATATTTATAATATTTTGTCTGGGAATTACAGAAATTTGTTTTATAATATTTATATTTATAATATATATGTATATTTATATATATATATTTATAGACATATTTAAGTCTATAAAATTTTCCTATATATATTCTCCTAAAGAAAATTAAATGGCTGAATATAATTCTGGTCCCCAGGATTGTTTGTAATGGAAGAAATGCAGAAACACACAAGGGAAAATACTTAATCTATGTAAAGCTACTTCTATCTCCCTTCGCCCACCCCTGACTTCACTTTGCCTCTTTACTGTGAGGAGAGGAGACATGATTAAGATAACGACTGCCAAGGATATGGAGTCCCTGGGAAGAATGTTGCCAAATAAACGCTGATATTTGTAACTTGTTTTTCAAGATGTAAGATCCTTGACTTGTATTAGTATCATCTTTTCTATGTCTTAAAAACCACAGGCATTTATTAAATATTAATCAGCTTAATAGATGCAAGAAGTGTTGCTCACATCATTCTCCCCAACTAGGAATGCCCTCTCCACTGCCTAGCCAAAACTCGCCCATCCTTTAAGATCTAATCAAATGGCTAAAGGAGGCATTGTGATACAGGAGAAAGAGAATCAGGATTCAAAGAACCTGACTTTAAAATCTGCCTCTGATATGTATTTTCTGTGTGGCTCTAGGCAAGTGATTAACCTTCTCTGGGTCCCAGTTGCTCAGCTAGTTACTCTCTGAGGGGATCCTATCTCAATCCATGATTCCCTAATATAGATTTGAATCTTTATCCTGTTAATTAATGCCCATATGACCTTCAATCTCTTTTGACCACAGTGTCTTCTTCTATAAAAGAAGAGTCTGGACTTTGTACATCTGAAGATCCTTTTAAGCTACTTGAAGTTCTCAAATTGAAAATAATCTTGGAAGCCATGTGATCCATACTAGCCCTGAATAAAAAAAAAAAAAAAATTCTTCCACAACATGGGGTCATCCTAACTTTGTTTGAAGACCTCAGGGCAGGGCACATCACCTTCTTGAGACAGGATATTTCTCTCTGTGATAGCTTTGATTCTTTTTTTTTTTTTTATTTCGATGACCTTCAGAGCCCTCAGTTTCCTCATCTGCATTTGGAGAACTTTGGACTTTCCCAGGACTCAGTCTAGGATTTATGATCCTTCTTAGTTAATGAGACCTAGATTATCTAGGTCCAGAATCCCAGAATTGCAAATAACCTTAGAAGCAATGTAATCCACTCCATTCCTGGCAAAAAGCCCCTTCTATGATATCCACATCTTCATCTGGCCTGTGCCTACAGACCTTCAGTGTTAAACAATCCAATACCACTCAAAGACTTCCCTCAAGTCACTGGACTTCAGATTCAAGGGCACCAGGTTCAAATTCTACCTATCCCACTTCATAGCTGTATGACATTACCCAATACATTTTTACCCATCTATAGAATAAATAGGCAAATTATTTCACAATTTTTCTCTCTGGGTTGTTATGAGTCAAACATTTTGTAATTTGCAAAGTGCTTTGTAAGAAGAAATGACTATTGTTATCATTGGGGCATGCTTACAGAATGACTTCTCAGTAGCTGTGGAAATCAATAAACTCAGGACTTCAGATCACTTTTTTGGATGCAGAATTTCATATTTACAATAAGAATCAGAAGTTGTAGTAGAAATAACCATAATAACAAGAATTATCTTATTTACATAGTGATTTAAGGTTTATCAAGCTCTTTAGACATTTGTTCTTCATAAAAAATACTCTTTGTTTTAGGTACTTTTATTTAGCCCATTTTACAGAAAAGGAAAATGAGATTAAGTGACTTTCCCAGAGGCCTGATAGAATTTGAATTCAGGTCTTCCTGAAACTAAGGTAAATTTTCCCATCCCTAAACCATGATGACCCTAAATTGTAATAGGTTTCAATTCAGGGATTAAGAGATAAGAATTGTTTTGGCTTTCCATTATCATTATTTTTTAAAAATAACTTCAAAGATCTTTCCTAATAAAAACTGGACACTTATGAATTGTTAGTGTTATCACAAACTGGTCCAATTATGCTGTAGAACAATTTGGAACTGTACCCAAAAGATTATAAAACTGTACACTCTTTGACCCAGCATTAAAGAAATACTACTGAATCAAAGAAAAGGGAAAAGGGCCTACTTGTACAAAAAATATTTATATTAGCTTTTTTTTTTTGTGATGGTGAAGAATTGGAAATTGAGGGAATAGCCATTGATTGAGGAATGGCTGAACAAACTATGGTATATGATTGTATTGAATAATATCATGCAAAAAGAAATGAAGAAAGGGTGTTTTCCAAAAAAAAACTGAAAAGATGCAAAATGAAGTAGCAGAAGCAGGAGAACATTGTACACTCTAACAATATTATTCAATGATCAACTGTGAATGACTTAGCTATTTTCAGCAATGCAATGATCCAAGATAATTCCAAGGGATTCATGGTGAAAAATATCTACCCCCAGAAAGAGAAGTAAACTCTGAAGTGTATTTTTTTTTAACTTTATTTTGTGGCAGTTGTTGTTGTTTGTTTGTTTTTTAATATGTATATGCTTTTTTGTGACATGGCTAATGTGGAAAATATTTTTTTTTCATTTTTTCACATGTAAAACTGATATATCCTATATCTTCTCAAGGATTAGAGATGGGTCAGGAGGTAGAGAAAAAATTGGAACTTTGAATTTTGAAAAGTAAACATTAAATTATTATTTAAATGTCATTGGGGGAAATTGATGAGATAAATAAAAAAAAAATTCAAAACTTTTTCTTACAGCAAGCTTTGTATGTTGAAAGTATAAGTATCAATATTTCCTTTTCACAGATTAACAAACTGAGGTCCAATCAAATAAAGTGATCTGCCCAAAACCATACAGCTAATAAAGTATCAGAGCTACAATTTAAACTGAGGTCACCTGATTCCAAATTCAATCCCTTTTTCTCTTTACTATTTTGTCTTTAAATTTAAAAGACTTTAAATCTGCAAGCAAGATGCAAAGAGAAGCATTTAAAGGAATGCTTTAAATAAATAGATTAGATAATGAAATTGGAAGCTTCCAGCCTGCCTCAGAGGGGATGAGCTTCAGTCTCAGCTCAATCTGGCATAAAAATATTTACAGCTCAGGAAATGTCAATATCAAATAATCATAATCAGAAATTAAGTCGTGCTGTATAATCAGCCGGCATTCAGTCATCTGTAGTATTCTCTGAGAAACACTGATTACACTGCCTTTGACCACCTGGGTTCTCCAGATTCCAGAAAGTCTGCCTAAGTTTTTGTCTCTGCCATTTTGGAACCTGCAGAGGAAAGCATGCTTTGGGGGAGGGGAATGAGGCAACTCACCCTTTCATCCTATTGGATCTCAGTTTAGGACAACAAAATCAGAGGACCAGCCACTCTGGGAAATTCAGAAACTGCTGGGAGGGGAATAGAGGGAGATTTAAAAGACACAAACTCCACTATAACAGATAAAACAGCTGCCTACAGTGTAATTTATTGGGAAAAGCCCTGAATTTGAAGCTAGGAAGACCTGGATTCAAATTCCACCTCTGATTTTCAGCTTTGTGATATCACACAAATTACGCCAATCTCTGAAGCTGTTCTGTCATCTGTGAAATGGAGATAATAATAATAGCATCATATACCTCAAAAGTTGCTTTGAAAAGCAGTGAAAATAATGTCTCTAAAATGCTTTGTGACCCTTAAGTGCCACATTAATATGAGCAATAATATTCTAGATGCAATAGCCACTTTAGTGTAATCCCCTCTCTAGTGCTATTTTCTCAGCTCTCAATTTACTAGCAGGCAAAGTTCCCAGAAGGTAGCACAGTACTACTAATCCCCAAATTCTAGGAATAAACCGGAGGTGCTGAGATTCTTAGTATATTATCCATGAGTCCCAATCAGTGTGATCCCTTTTGGTTATCAGCCAGTAACCTCAATTGGTTTTTACAATGAGGTACTTACCAAGGTAGTGTAGAAGAGAGTTCCCAACCAGAGGGATGAATACTCTCAAGAGGTAGAAAAAGCTTTTCAAGGGCATAGGGATAGGTAGAGAATAACTATGTTGTCTTCTCATATAATCAATCACTTTAATTTCTTATATTTGCATGCATGGTAAACTTTTTTCATATTGAATAGAAGGTATGGAGAAGTTTACTGAAAGACCAAAGCTATAATAATATAACCAAAAAACATATATATTGTGAAATTCTGACAGACTCAGAATATAGTCTTTTAGAACTAGAAAGTACCTTAGGAAAAAAAAAAGTCAAACTGCATCCAAACTTTTTTTTTTTGCTAAGGCAATTGGGGTTAAGTGACTTGCCCAGGATCACACAGCCAGGAAGTGTTAAATATTTGAAGCCAGATTTGAACTCAGGTCTTCCTGACTTCAGGGTTGGTGCTCTATTCACCATACCCATGAGCTGCCCCTATCAGCAAAACTTTCAAATGCTACAGGAAGCAGATTCAAATGTAATTGGGAAAGAGTTTAAAATATAAATAAAAATGCAATAAAACATAGAGAATGTTATTTTGTGTTTTATGGCAATAAATAACTCGATAGCATCTATTTTTATTTAAGTTCAATAAGATTGTTGTTATTCAGTGGTTCAGTCATGTCTACCTCTTCATGACTCTGTGGACCAATGCATACAAGAGCATTCTATTGTCTACTATCTTCTGAAATCTGTCCAAATTCATGTTCATTGTTTCTATGACACTATTTATTCATCTCATCCTCTGCTGTCCACTTTTCCTTTTGCCTTTAATCTTTCCTATACAGTTTGACACTGTTACTTTCAAGCAGAGAATGTTAGAGCATGGAAAATGAGAAGTTGGCATTGAATGTCAGAGTCAGGAATATTGAATGTCAGTATTGGGAGGTACTACAGATACCATCTAAGTTCATTTCTACAGATGAGATAAAAGAACCTGCGACAAATGAAGTGAATAGTCCATCATTTTCCAATTAATTACAGTTATAACCAGAATCTTTCTACTAATTCCATTCTGGTGTACTTGACCCTGTCCTCAGTTGGGTGAATGCTAAATCTCTACTCTTTTCTCCCCCTCACAAAGATGAATTCCCCATTCACTGTTGGCATTCAGTTCATGTTTCTGTCTGACTTACTGAATTAACTCCAACTCAATGGGACCTGGAATTGCCTCTGGCTTGGTGACCTTGGCTACATTATTAAAAGTTCCTAGTTTGTTTCCACATCACTAAGCAGATGGTAAATCCTGGCCATCTTCTGCCTAATGCCTTTGGGAGTTGAACTCTACAAAACAATACATATGTCTACTGTAAATCAGGTTTGATACCTGGTAGACTCTTCAGGTTGGACTACACTAATGAAATATGGTATTATAGAAAAGGTCACTGGTTCTGAAATCAGAACACCTGTATTCACCACTTCTTAAGATGGGATGCTGAGATGATCATAAAATCATTAGAATATTGATTCAGAGCTGAAAGGTATCTCTGAAATCATCTGATAATTCTCCCCTCCCCTAATTTTCTAGATGAAGTTAAATAGTTTTCCCAAGGTCACACAGATAATAAGTAGCAGAACTGGAATTCAAATATAAGATCTCTGCCTCTTAACCCAATGTCCTTTCCAATCTATCTGAATGCAAATCTTAACTCTGTTACTCCCTGCTTGTGAGACTCCTCTTGGTTGCCATTTATTCTAGTTGAAAATGAGTCAGTTAGACTAGAATAGTCAATCAACGAGCATCTATTAAACACTTGTTCTTTTTTATTACAAATCCTATAGGGAACTTTTCATCCCAACATACATCTCTAACTACATCAGTGACCTATTATAAAGCATTCAACAATAATAGCAATAATAAAATAATAGCATTTGTAGATTGCTTTTTAAGTTTTATGAAGCATTTTGCATATGTTATCTCATTTTTTCTTCATAACAATCTCATGAGATAAGTACTTTTATGTTCTTGTTGTGCAGTCATGTTTAATTCTTTATTATTCCATGGACCATATAGTCCATGGCAAAGATATAGGAACCATTTGCCATTTCCTTCTCCAGCTCCAGGTTGAGTGACTTGCCAAGGATCACATCTATTGAATGTCTGAAGCCAGATTTGAATTAAGATCTCCCTGACTCCACAGCTAGTGCTTTATTCACTGAGACACATAGCTATCTCCAAGGTAAGATCAAATGGCTTGCCCAAAGTTACATGCTTAGGAAATGTCTGAGCCTGGCCTTGAACTCATGTCTTCCTGACTCCAGACCAGTACTCCATCCACTGACTCACTTAGTTGTCTCTAAGTGTCTTTATAGGTGGTCCCCATTTACAGATGAGAAGTCAAGGCTGAGAGAACTAAAATAACTTGTCTAAGATCACACAGCTAGCAAGGATCTGAGATAGGCTATAAATTCAGATGCTCCTATTTCTAAGCCCAACACTTTATCTACTGTTCTATCCAGCTCCTATTCCAGAACTCTGCAGAGCCCACTGGATGGTAGTATCATGCTGTAGATTGAAATGTTTTGCCTAACTTCTTAGAATCAGAAATGGATTTGAATCCTTGCTTCTACTTCCTGGCTTGGGGATTTGATTGTATTTTGAACACATATAAAGTGATGGAAGCATTAGCCAAGAAAACTCTTTTTGAATGCTAAGTATTCAGTAGATATGCATATCTTACATTTATGTACTTTTACATAATAATAGCATGTTGCAGAGTGGGAAGAGAGCTGGATTTGGATCCAGAGAGCTTCCTTTCAAATTCTGGTTGTCTCCCTTACAACCAGTAAGCCTTTTAAATTTTCTGGATCTCAGATTCTCAGCTGTGGCTGGACTAGATGAGTTCTTTTCTTGTTGCTCTTGCTTATTTTTACCATTTATTTAATATTTTATTTCTGCCAGTGACATGTAAAACAATTTAACACTTGTCTTTAAAACTTTGAATTCCAGCTTCTCTTCTTTCCTCCCTTCCCATCTCCCTTCATTAAGAAGGCACTTATGAAGTTATATAAAATATTTCCATAAAAGTCATGGTGAGAAAGAAAACATAGATCCTCCTTACCCCCCCAAAAAACAAGAAAAATAGAGTTTAAAAAAAGCATGCTTCAATCTTTATTCAGACATGATCATTTTTCCCCTCTGGGTATGAATAGCATTTTTCATCATAAGTCCTTCAGCATAGTCTTAGATTATTGTATTACTAAGAAGAGCTTAATCAGTCATGGCTACTACTTTGTACACTGTGTATTTCACTTTGCATGAGCTCATGGAGGACTTCTGAGGTTTTTCTGAGAACACCCTGCTAATTATTTCTTATAGAACAATAGTATTACACCATAATCACATATCACAATTTATTTGGTCATTTTCCATTTGATGAGCATTGCCTCTGTTGTTTCCAATTCTTTACCATGAGAAGAGAGTGACTAGAAATATTCCTGTATATATAGTTCCTTTCCTTTTTTTAATCTTTTTTGAGATACATACCTAGTAGAGGTATTGTTAAGTCAAAGGATATGCATGATTTCATTGCCCTTTGGACATAGTTCTAAATTGCTCACCAGAATGGTTGAATCAGTTCACAATTCCACAAACAATGCATTAATGTCTCATTTCCCTCACACACACACATTTTTTTCAATATTTGTCATTTTCCTTTTCTGGTCTATTAGCCAGTCTAATAGGTATGAGGTAGTACCTCAGAATTGGTTTAATTTGCATTTCTTCAGCCAATAGTGAGTTAAAGGTTTTTTTTTTTTAATATATATATATATGGTTAGAAATAACCTGATTAGTTAATCTGAAAACTGTTCATATGTTTTGATCATTTATCATTTAGGAAATGCCTCTCTTTTTTTTTTTTTTATAAATTTGACTCAAAATTTGGCTATAATATTCCTGGAAGTTTTCATCTTGGATCTCTTTAGGAAGGTGATCAGTGGATTCTTTCAATTTCTACTTGATCCTCTGGTTCTAGAATATCAAAACAGTTTTCCTTTACAATTTCTTGAAATATGATGTCTAGACTTTTTTACTTCATGGTTTTCAGGTAGTCCATTTTTTTTTATTATTATTTCTCCTGGATCTATTTTCTAGGTCAGTTGTCTTTCCAAAGAGATATTTCACATTGCTTTCTGTTTTTCATTCTTATGGGGTTTTTATTGTTTCTTGATTTCTCATAAATTGATTAGCTTTCATTTGCTCAAATTGAAATTGTTTTCCTTTGTGAGTTTTTGTGCCTCCTTTCCCATTTGGCCATTTTTGCTATTTAAGGCATTCTTCTCATTAGCTTTTTGTACTTTGTTTTGCATCACTCTCATTTTTCTTCCCAATTTTTCCTCTATCTCTCCTACTTTATTTTCAAAATCCTTCTTGAGTTCTTCCATGGACTTAGATCAATTCTTATTTTTCTTGGAAGCTTTAGATGTAGGAGCTTTGACTTTAGTATCTTCTTTTGAGTGTATATTTTGATCTTCCTTGTCATCATGGTAACTTTCTGTGGTCAGAATCTTGTTCTGTCATTTGCTCATTTTCCCAGCCTATTACTCAGCATTTAACTTTTTGTTAAAGTAGGGCTTTGTTTTGAGGGGAGTGGGTGCAACATCCCAAATTTCAGGGGTTTTGTTCAGCTCGTTTCAGAGAATGTCAAATCAAGATATATTTGGAGAGTTTTGGGAGATAGTTCAGATGAATCTCTGCTTTTACTCTGTCATCTTGATTCTGCTTCCCCTAGAAAGTTCTAAGATCTCTCCTAGCTCTGATGGAGGACTCTATGTGTTGTGAATAATACCTGCATTTCTATTGTGCAGGTAATCACACATTGATTCATTTGTTCTTCATGAAAACTCTGCTAAATGATAATATTTCAAATACTATGTACTCCATTTTACCGATGAGGAAACTGAGTCTCAGAGCAGGAAAGCAACTCATTGATGATATCAATCAAACATATATTAAGTACATATGTAATGAAAATATGCAGAAAGACAAATAGTAGCAGCGTCCTTAGGGAATTAGTTTACATTCCAAAGGGGAGTGGAAGGGAGGCTAACATAAATAATAGAGTTAATATAAAATTCTTTTAGGATAATTAAAAGATCACAGTTTCATAGATTGGGAGTTGAAAGTAACCTCAAAAAAAGAAAAAAAACATACTTAGTGCTTTCATTTTTTTTAGATGAGTAAACTGAAACCCTGAATGATAGGGAATTTCATTATGTCATCTAATATTCATTTAACAATCATTCCAGGTGCCTTCCATGTGCCAAGTATGGTGCTAGCCATTAGGGATGCAAAGAGAAAAGGAAAAAAAGACAAAATCTAAACCTTCTTTGTCCATGAAGTTTATGTTTTAAGAGTTGCCCAAGGCTAAGCAAGGTATAAGTAATGCAACAGCAATCCCAAGAAGCCAAACCAAGTTTTGAACCCAAGATACAGGACTCCAAAGTCAGCAGCCAGGTTGCAAGCCCCAATTCTTCCTAGCTCCAATCTGCTGTTCCTTCTGCAGCAGCACATTTTCTTTCAAATACATCTTGATTTGACTGCCTCAAATTAAATGAAATGAATTGGATTGCAGGGTAAATATAAAGATGACTTCAGATCTTTTCCATATTTCATCTACATGGGATAATAACTATAACACTATCGTCACACTTCAGAGAATTATATTTTTTGAATCATATATTGTCTTACAGCTTTCAAATCTAGTAAATTCACAGCTCCAATGCCTAAACCAAGTATAGATTCTCTGGAATCCTCTGCCTTTTTTTCAGACATTTTGCCTGTAGCCAAATCCTATTAAATATTTTTTTCCATGTCATGTTGTTCTTAAAAAATGTGGCAGGACAGGGCCTTGACTTAGAATATGACACGCCTCCTCAGAAGACACTTCTATCATAATCATACCATACAGAAATAACATCGTGTGTTTTGCTAGTCTGAAAATGGGTAGCATTATTAAAATTTTATTTTTTTCCTGGAAGAAAATCTGATTGTCAGGTTATTGTGTTGAACAGCTGCTGGTGGATACTGCCGGACAGCTGTCCACCTGTGAGGTTCATATAAATTAATTTAACCCTATGGAATATTGCACGGCCAATTAGAATGATCCCAATGGGTATAGTGGAGAACTGAGGACAAAATGCATCATGGAGGGGCAAGAATAATTTGATGATGCCCAGAATCTGGTAAGGAAGCTTTCAAATGGCAAGTTGCAGTGTGGATTCTGCTTATGACAGTTTGAATACATATATGAGATAATAGTGCAGGAAAAAAATTGTAATGATATCTAGGTATGACATTACATTGTGAGCTGTTCTGAACTAGTCAAAGCATTTGGACTGAAATTGTACTTGATCCCCATAATAAGAAGGATTCTTTTAAGATGCAAAATATTTGCATCACTGAAATGTAATTGAATTAGGTAGGCAAAGAAACCTCAAAGGATACTGGGATATTGACTAGGCAATTCAACCCTATTTCAATGACAGTGGGCTCACAGAATTCCATTAATACCTTTAAGATCCAAAAGCCCCTCTTAGGTATTAGAAATAATTCTTTGACTAAATGGGGCCTTGGAGTTTCAGGGGGGAAAATGGCACTGGTCTCCCAAATGGATGGTTTAGTTTTAGGCAAGATCAGGCTTTATATATCATTCATTGTTAAGACATTTTCATGGAATAGACAATAGCTTTAACTTTGCAAAAAAAAAATGCCTCTGCTTCTTGGACCGTCTTTCCACTGCACTAGTCCAGTCATGAGGCAATTAGATTCTACACCAGAATTGAGACAGTGTCGGAGAAGAGAAAAATGGGCATATGGAAGAGGTGTCAGGAAATCACAAGAGATCAGATATTGGGAGGGAGTGGAATAAGGGAGAATGATACCTAAAATATGAGCCTGGTGTGCCTTTAACCATAATAAGAAAGTTAGGGAGAGGGGACAGCTAGGTGGTGCAATGAATAAAGCACCAGCCCTGAAGTCAGGAGGACCTGAGTTCAAATCTGACCTCAGACACTTAACATTCCTTAGCTGTGTGACCCTGGGCAAGTCACTTAACCCCAATTGCCTCAACAAAAAGTAAAAAACAAACAAACAGAAAGTTAGGGAGAGGAGAAGACTGGGATGGGGAGTAAGAAATAAATTCAATTTTGGGTATGTTGAGTTTGAAATGTCTTTGGAATGACCGTATCAAGAGGTGGTTGGAGATGGGAGTCTGGAAATTAGAAGAGAGCACAGGGCTGGAAAGTAGATCTGAGAATTAATAAATAGAGAAGATGATTAAATTCATGGATCTAAACAAAAATAATACAGAGGGAGAAGAAAAGAGGGTCAAGGACAGAGCCTCATGGTTAGTGGGAATAATCTGGAAGAAGATCTAGCAAAAGAGACAGAGAAGGAGCAGGTAGACAGAGAAGGGAAGAACCTAGAGAGAGTAGTGCCAAGGAAATCTAGAGATAAGAGAGTATCAAAGAGAAGGGAGTGGTGGACAATTTCAAAAGCTACAAAGAAATTGAGAAGGATAAAGACTGAAAAAAAAAGGCTATTTGAGTTGATAATTAAGAAATCTTCATTAACTTTGGACAGAACATTTACAGTTGAATGAGGTCTGAAGACAGAATGAAGAAAGGTAAGAGAGTAAGAGGAAAGGAAGTCAATCAACAATCTTAGAGAGGCTTATGAAAGAGTTTAGCCCCAAAAGAGAATAGAGCTTTGGGATGATACTGAGAATGGATAGATCAAGGAGAAGCCTTTTTTTTGGGGGGGGTAAGTAAGTAGAAGACACATAGACATTTTGTAGGTGGTAGGAAAGCAACTTGAAGAAAAGGAAAGATTAAGGATAAGTGAAAGAATGGGAATCATAGAGGCAGTCATCTCCTGGAGAAGACATGAAGATAGGAAGGAATGGAATCACTCATTCACAGAGGGGCTTGGAAGGACCACTTCATTATTTGGAGCAGGGGCATAGGACAAGATAGTGACAGAAGGCACTGTCTGATTGTTGTAAAATGAAGAGGAAAGAGAATGAAGCTTTCAGCAACTGGTCTCAATTTTTTGAGAGAAATGTGATATAAAGAAACTGAAGGGAGAGAGAGAGGGAGCTGTGAAAGTATTGAAGATGGATGGAAAGGTTTAGCAGACCTTGGTGAATAAGATAGTAAATTTACTAGGGAGGAGTAGAATTGTTTTCTTCTCGTGGTGAGGGCCCATTCAAAATTATGTAACAAATTTGTAGTGGATTTGGCAGCTTGGTTTTATGATTTTCTCCTTTGTTCAGCAGTACACGAGTAAAAAGAGAAGGAGACAGATGGTAGGAATAATCCCAAACTGAAGTTTAGCAGGGCCAAATCTTCAATAGGTCAAGAGAATGAGGCACTCAGTCATAGAGGGCAGAGCAGAGCTGAACTAGCTCATCCACTAGTTAAAGAAGGAGAGTTACTACAGGGAACATGACCTGGGAAACTAAGGGTGAGAGATAGTAGATGATAGAGAAAAGGAAGAGATTTGGGGTTTGAAAGACAGGCAGAGAGGGAATGAAAACCATCAGATAAGAAAGAAAATACACAAAGAACTCTATGCCCCATTATTATATGTTATATGTTATAATTATTAACATTACATATATATGTTATCTTATTATTTTCAATAATCATAATTATTAAAACATTTTTTTGAAATTTCAACTAGATTTGCTTAGCGCTATTGTTAGACACTATGCTAAATACTTCATAGATATCCCATTTGATCTTCCTGATAACCATAAAAGATAAATACTGTTATTATTCTCATTTTACAGATGAGGAAGAAGTTAATTGACTTATCTGGGGTTACACAGCTAGTGAGTGTTTGAAGCCAGATGTAGATTCAGATTTTCCTCAATCTGGACACTGGGTCTGAAATCAGGAAATCTGAGTTCAAATCTGCCCTTAGACACTTAAGAGCTTGGTGACCCTGAGCAAGAAACTTAAGTCTTTTGGCCTGAAAAGGAAATGGCAAACCAATAGCTTTGCCAAGAAAACCCAAAAGAGGTCAATGAAAAATAGGACAATGACCAAATGACAACTTCCTGACTCTAAGCCTTGAGCTCTGTCCACTGCATCTCCTGTTTGATATTATGGTTGTTGGCAGTATTATTATTATTATTTTATATTATTATTATTATTTTCATATTTTGAAGCAGTCCCTGGAGAAAAAAGTCACCATTTCACTATTGTTATAGTCTATTTAATGTTTGGCAGACCATTGTACAAGAGGACACAATACTTATTTTTTTTGAAATAAATGGTCTTGGAATATGTCTCTCTTCTCCAGTGTCACTCAAGTTATCTTCAGACAAACTACACTAAGGGACAGGACAACAGGACTCATGATTTATTTTTTTGACTAGGGCCACTATTTTTAAAGACTATTCTTTCCAAATCATTTGAAGGTTATAAGAATTCATATTCTATTGGATCAAAGCATAGGATTTTCACCTTTTTATTGTTGTTTGTTTGCTTGTTTTTTCTCTTGTTTTTTTTTCTTTTGATCTGATTTTTCTTTTAAAGCATGACGAATAGGGAAATATATTTAGAAGAACTAAACATGTTTAACCTATATCAGATTGCTTGCTGTCTGGTGGGGGGGAAAGGGAGAAAAATCTGGAACACAAGGTTTTACAAAGGTGAATATTGAAAAATATATTTGAAAGTATTTGGAATAATGAAATACTATCATATGTTCAAAAGAAGAAAATATAATAATATAGACAAAACAGAATTAATATCCTATATAAAATATATTTAATTTTCTATGAGTATGTATTTTATAGGTATTTTTATAAGTCACTTGTAAGTATCAAATGTTAATTTTCTGCTTTCAGTTTATTCATTGAGTGTGCAAGAATATTTGGAGTAGGGGTTTGTAATATGAAGATTTATAATGTGCTACTATATTAAAGATGGCAAGCATCTGATGATATTATTTCTCCACCTGATCATACCTTTCTATATATTCAGTAGGCACCAAAGTTTTACAACCAGCCATGATAGTTTGGAGTTTTTATTCTTTCCTCCCATTATCTCAATCAATCCCTATTATTATTCTTATAATAAAAATCATTCCCATGATGGTTAGTCGTTGTAAGGTTGGGCTTCTTCCCATGTGTGTGAATGGATCTTATAGGTAGGCCTGAGGACTCTGAGATATTGGTCCTCGAACGTCCAGCATGAAAATTCATTTGATTCCACTCTCCTCCCAACTTTTTTTTTTCCCTCTGCATTTACATTTATATTAAGAATTGACCCTTGAGAATTGAGCAAGGTATTCTGATTGCTGCCTTTTGTCTCTCTCTGTTCCTGCTCATTTGTTTTCATTAGAAACCTATTTAATTGGCCTTAGCAATGCCTTCTCAAAGTATTTAATATTAGCTGAAATACATGCCACATTATTATAAAGATATACAAGTTAAACTTCATTGTGGTTGTTTATATTGCTGGGAAGCAGAAAGCAATAGATCTCAACATGCCTTGAATCCTACATTGAGAAAAAATGGAAATTGGTTAACATGTGGTAGAAAATATTGAGAGGGGAAGATGTTCAGCCATAGTTAACATGGGCATATTTACAATATGTAGCAATTGCATGTGACAGGGCTCCTTGTAATATATTTCAGAACTTCAAGGATCTCTGGTTTGCTTGGGCTGGGTATTCCCTTCCCTGATACAGATCATAGCCCCTCTACAAACAAGTCTCAGACTTCTTATGGCTGAAAAATTCATCACTTGTGGCCAGTCTCAGAAGGGAGATATACATGTACACAGAGATGTCAAGAATCTATAATTTTATGTGTGTGAAGATGGCATCTACCCAATATATACTTTAGTAGATTTATTTCAGAAAATTGTCTAAAACTCAAAAAGGTTAAGTGATTTGACCTAAATTGCAAGAAATACAGGAATAATTTGAATCTGAGTCTTGTGTATTCTAGCTCTGTATTCCAGCTCTCTAGTAACTACATAATGCTGCCTGTCATTCACACAGATAACAATGCTACAAAATAGAATTATTCAAATGAATTGCTGGATGGAAAGAGGAATCAATCAGGCTTGGGGCCTCAGGGAATGGAAGAACTATATTTGAGTTTGATGGATAGATATAGTCGGGTTGAGAATGGCTATGTGGGCATCCCAGTTCAAAAGGTTCGGTATGAGCAAAGGGATAGGGGTGGGAAAATTCAGAATGGGCTCAGATAATCATGAGTATTGGCTCAGCCAAGCATGGAACACACATAAAGAAGTTGAAAAGATACCTCCCACTTACTCCCTGTGATTTCTGTCTGATGAGCTCCCATTTGTGCTCTTTGTAATTTATTCATATATATATATACATATATATATGTGTGTGTGTATGTATATATGTGTATATATGTATATATGTATATATATATATATATATATATATATATATATATATATATATATATATACACATATATATGTTTGCACGTTGTCTATTCCATGAAAATATGAGCTCTTCAAGAACAGGGATTGAGTTGCCCTTCATTAGATCTCCAGTGCAGGGCACATTGACATTATTTAATAATTGCTATTTGACCAACTGCTCTTGCAAGCTCACAGTTTGATGGAGACACACAATTATGTACACACAAGACATAACAGAGTACATGAGAAGGAATAGTAGAAGGAAGGCTAGCAGTGGGGAAAACTAGGGATTACCACCTATAGAAAGAATTGAGTTTGAGCTGATTTTTTCAAGGAAATCAGGGAAGCCGAGAGGTAGAAGTGAGAAGATAGAATGTTACAGCTTTATGTGTTAGCCAATGAAAAGAGACTCAGGTCACTAAATCACCTCTTAGCATCATTAGCTTCCTTCAAAGCACAGCTCATGTGCACCTTGTTCCCACTCCCCCACCTCATGGAAGGTCTTTCTTACAATTGCTTTGGGTCTCTGTCTCTTGAAATAACTTTGCATAATTTTGAATTGACTTGTTCTGCTGCATCTCCCCAGTAGAAGGGCAGGGACTGTGCAGGACCTAGCATATGGCAAGTCATTCAGAAATGTTTGCTGATTGACTGGTAGAAGAGCTAACAGAATACTTAGCTCACACCGGACTGAAGAAGCTTGAGATAAAGTTGAAGGATGGAGGTGAAAGGATGAATTGTTTCAAATTGAAACCTAGATACAATATTCTTTGGGCTATTTCTTGTTCCAGTCAGGTATAGCCCCTCTCTGTTCCCCCAGAGCAAGGTGTTCTTTGGATAGGGCAAGTGTTCTAAGGTCTTAAGTCACATCTGGACAAAGAAGTTTCTTTCCCTTAGCAAAAACTGACCACTGGCCCAGAATTCATTTGCTCCTTTATCTTATTCATTCATAGTAACCACTGTCTCAAGGGTTAGGTGCGTATTTCTCCAAGGAAGTATATTCAGCTGCCATCTCCAACCATCTTCGTTCCCATTCTCCCCCATTCCTTTGAGCTGTGAAGCTATTATAATAAATACAACAAGAAGGGATGTGAGCTAGTAAGGGACCTGTCATTAGAGGTATTCAAAAAGATTCTTAGGTAAATATTTGTACAGGATACTGAAGGAGCAGGTGAGTTTCTGCAGTGGGAGGGAGATTGGACTCGACCTCCAAAGTCCCTTTCAAAGCTAGGACTCTAGGATTCTATTCATTTTACCCTTGTCATCCTGTGTTGAACATGGTCATATAATCTGTATTAATTACTCATCTGATCAGCTCTAGTGACTTCCTATCAGTAATGAACAAAGATTTTAAGATTTACTTTTCTCATGTTAACATTATCCTAGTATAAAATGTCTGTGTTTAAGGCAATGACCTGAGAAATAATTTTATTTCTCATGCCAAGCTCATTGCCCAGGGGCTGTTAATTTCATTTATGCATTTGGTATCTACAATGAAATAATAAACTAATTAACAAGACAATTTAGTGGCAGACTCCATTTAGGGTGGTTTATGGCTGGTGCCCCCAATGGCTGAGAACTCTGTCAGCAGCTCCGCTGTCTGCTTGGCTGAACTTTATTCCAATAATCAGACACACATGGCAGCTCAAGCAGTTCATGGGACAGGGCCACACCAGTGTGAGGAGACATGAGTTCACCAAGAAGGGACGAGAAAGTGGAATCACTATATAACGCCCCCCAAAAAAAATCTTTCCAGTGACCTCTCTGCTTTTAGAAATAGTCCTTGTGGAAACCCACAGCCTTCTGGGTAGGAATACACAGGATCATAGCCTTAGACTTTGGAAGAGACCATCTAATCCAATCTACTTATTTTATAGATAAGGAAATTAATATATATTAGTATAAGTTACATGCTAATATATATTATATGCACATATATTAGTATATATTATACTATATACATATTATATATGACATATATGACATATACCATATATTATATTTGTATATAATATATATTAGATAGTATTCTCTTTATTCAGAGAATTGAAATAACTTGTTCAAGCTGACAGAGGTAAAAAGGGTTCAAAGTGAGATTTGAACTTGCATTTTCTTGATTCTACTACTAAAACCATGTGTGTGTGTGTGTGTGTGTGTGTGTGTATGCATATATATCTGTATCTTTGTGTATATGCATAATATATACATGCATGTTTGTATAGATAAAATACCAGGTATGTATATGCAAATATACATGTATATAAGTACACACATGTATATGTGTATACTAATACTATATATGCACTATGCCATGTTATGTATATATATATATATTTATATTTATATATAAAATCAAATATTGTTGATGTTTATCAAGATTCACCCAAAATAAAGTCTGGATATGTAGTGAAAAGAGCCTGGTCTTAAATTCTAACTATCACTTAATGACTTTGAATACTCTTGAGACCTCAGTTTCACCATCTATAGAACTGGAGGGTGATATTAGATGAGACAAGATGGTTCCAAGTGAATTTTGAGTTCAAAGGGAAAGTTTCCCAAAAGAAGAATGTTAGATTGCCTTTCACTACATAGCTATTTGGTCTCCATAACTCCCTTTGTACAATCCAGCTCATCCTCCACTCAATTGCCAAATTGATCTTCCTAAAGCAAAAGTCTGACCATATCACTGCTATCCCCATTCAATGATCTATAGCTCCTATCTGTAGTCATCTCAAAAAGTGCCTTAAGTCACTCTTGATTAGAGAAATGCAAATTAAGAGAATTCTGAGATACTACCTCACATTCATAAGGTTGGTTAACATGACAGGAAAGGATAAATGTTGTAGAGCATATACAAAATTGGAACATCAATGCATTGTTAATGGAGTTGTGAACTGACCTAACCATTTGGGAACTCTGTGCAAATGCCTATAAACCTCTCCAGCAACACCCCTTCTAGGAACCCCAAAAACTTTATATCCCAAAGAGATCATAAAAGAGATAAAACGAATGACATGTATAAAAATAATTATAGCATCTCTTTTTCTGGTGCCAAAAAAGTAGGATGCTTATTAATTGGGGGATGACTGAACAACTTGTGTTTTATGAATGTGATGAAACACTATTGTGCTATTAGAAATTACAAGTAGGATGATTTCAGAAGAGCCCTGAAAGATTTTCATGAACTTATGCTAAAAGTGAGCAAAACAAAGAGAACTTTGTACATAGTAGCAGCAAAATTGTGTGATGATTAGTTATAATTGATTGGCTCTTCTCAACAATGCAATAACCCAAGACAATTCCAAAGGATTTGGGATAGAAAATGTTGACTACATCCAGAGAAAGAACTATGGAATCTGAAAATGTAGATTGAAGCAGATCATTTTTCGCTTTTTTGGTTGTTTTGTTGTTTTGTTGTTTTTTTATTTTTTGTGTTTTTCCCCCTTTTTGTTCTGAATCTTCTTTCACAACATTACTAATATGGAAATGCTTAACATGAATGTACATGTATAATCTATATTAGATTACTGTCTCTGTGGAGGGGGAAAGGTAGGAAAGGAGAAAATCATGATAATTAAAATCTCAAAAAATGAATGTTGAATATTATCTTTATGTATAATTGGAAAAAATGTCATTAAGTACCAAAAAAGATCTATAGTTCCCTATTCCTTCTAGGATAAATTGAAATCTCACAGCCTTTAAAATAATTTTTAACCCAACATTTCTTTCTTGTTTTCTTACTTCTTATTCCTTCCTTCTTCACATACTCTGTGATCAGGTAACTGGCTTTCTGGCTGTTCCTCCATGAGCCTCTGTTTCCCAACTCTGAGCATTTTCACTGGTTTTTCCCATGCCTGAAACTTTTTGTCTCCTCCTCTCCTGGCTTCCTTGACTTCTTTCAAGTCCCAGCTAAAGTTTTACCTTCCACAAGGTATCTTAATGTTATCCTTCTATTGCTTGTTTCCAGTATATCCTAACTGCATCTTGTATTTAGGTATTCACATGCAACTGTTCACTTCCCCCCTTCCCCATTAGCTTGAGAGCTTCTTGAAATCTGGGACTCCTTTTGTCTTTATTTGCAACCCTAACTCTTACGGTCTCTGAAACATGGTAGGGACCTAACAAATGTTGTTGATTGACTGGCCACATCATATATTTAACAACTATGCCTCCGACTTTTGCTTGAAGACATCAATTAATGCCAGACTCACTACCTTTGACGAAAGTCCATTTCACTTTGAGACAAGTCACATTTTATCAAGTTCTTCCTTACATTAGTCCTTGCTTTCCTCTTTGTAAGAAGGCAATTATGCTATACTGTATGTATAGCACTAATATATGCGTGTGTGCTTGTTTATGTGTATATATATTTTTATCAGTTTAGCTATCAGTGATCTTCCTTCCTTTTTTCCTTCCCAGCTTGCTTCCTTCCTTCCTTTTTTTCTTTGTTTCTTTCCATCAATCCATCCATTCAACTATCTATGTAGATTGATCACAATACCATAACATTTCAGAGGGCAAAGGGATTTCTGAAGTTATCTTGTCCACTCCCCACCTGTACAAGAATGTCTTGTACAGCATCTCTGACAAGTGGATTTCTAGTTTCTGCTTGAAACCTCTCTATGAGGAGTCTGGATGATCACTTTTTTTATAAGTATGTAGGGTTTTTTTTGTGTGTGTGTGTGCATGGGTACATTATATATTCACTCAGATCCCTTTTATCTCAAAAAATCTGTGGCTGCACATTTCTGCCTTTTGGTGATGGGAAAGTTACTTCCTTCCTCCATTTTATTTGGCTTAGAGTTAGAGACAGAGACATTGATTATTTAGTGAATCAGTTAATAAACATTTATTAAGTGCCTGCTATATGCAAAATCAGAAGCCTAAATAAAGATCAAACAGCTCCAGTGGCCACATTTTCCAACTTCCCCATTTTGCAGATTAGGAAACTGAGAGCTGCAGTAGTTAAAAATATTCTCTTAAAGTCACCTAAACCATTTGACTAGCTCATGATAAATCATGATTTGTAGCATGAAGCTTTAGGCTATGCAGTTTGAGCAACAATTGAAATCATGATTTAAAAAACTATCACTTAAAGTACCTTAAGGTTTTCAAAGTCTTCTGAATACTGTTTCCTACTTTAGACTCACATCAACTCTGTGAAGTGGACTTATAATTGTAGTGTTGTATGATGAGAAAACTAAGGACTAAATTGATTGATTTACCCAGGCTCATACAGCTGATCTGTGTCTGAAGTGGGATTTGAACCCACCTTTAAATCTAGCATTCTATACATTACTATATAGGTTCTTTTTATTCCAACTAGTTTCTCCTTTTTATAAGGTCCCTTCCACCTTTTTTTAAAGCTTAATAGTATGTTATTTTTTCCAGTTGAATGTGAAATAGTTTTCAACATCCACTTTCGTAAGATTTTGAGTTTCAAATTTGTTTCTCCCTCCTTTTCTTCTCTCCACCCTCCCCAAGACAGCAAAGCAATCTGATAGAGGTTATTTGGTGCAGTTATTTTAAATGTTAACAAATCAACAAATTAGGTTTTTAACCTATTCTCCAAACTTTTAAAAATGGTAATGCATTTTATTTGAAAATAAAAATGTATTGGGGCAGCTAGGTGGCACAGTGGTTAGAGCACCAGCCCTGAAATCAAGAGGATCTGAATTCAAATCTGGTCTCAGACACTTCCTAGCTGTGTGACCCTGGGCAGGTCACTTAATGTCAATTGCCTCAGCAAAAAAAGAAAGCAAAAGAAAAGAAAAATGTATCATTTTTCTTATTTATAAAATGGGGATAATAGCACCTTTGTAGCAGGATTGTTTTGAGGATCAAATGAGATAAAGCATACAAAACACTTTGGAAATCTTATCATGATATATAAATACTAGTTATAATTATAGTAAGGGTTATAATTATTGCATGCCCTTTAAGAACTCCTCCAACTCTGAGACTTGGGAATTCCTAGGAATCTGAAGCCCACCAAGATATTAGTTTCAATTTACCCCACTCACCATAATAACCCAACTGCAAAATCTCTTCTAGATGATCAATTGAGTGGAACCATTTCCCCCCGTTTCTAATTTTTCCTTTGCTCTTTATTTTCAGCAGTGAACAAGACATGGTGGCCGCCATTGAGAATTAGATTTTTGTGACTGAGAGACATTTCCACACAGCACAAAGGTAACTGACATTTTCCATTTCCAGTGATGCGAAACTTCCTTCTTTATGTGTCCTAGATAGGTTGAGATGTTCATCCTCATATTTACTCTTGTTCGAGGTTGTTGGAGGCTCTTCCCCTATAATTGCTTTATCCTGTTTGCTTTGTGTTTATGACTGGTGAAAAGGAGAACAGTTTTCTATATCAATTGTTTCTTTTTTTTTAGTGTGGAGTTTTTATTGTAGGATGGCTGTGTTTGTGATAGTCTTCAGCCAGTTAAGAAGACAGTTCAGACTGGAGTCACTTTCAATGACTCTGTATTTTCTGTATTCTATACCCCACACTAAACTTAGTAAGAACAAAATGATCATCAGCAATGGGGCTGGGTAGGTAGGAGAGAAAGCCTGATAGTTGGGAAGATGAATGGCGTCATATTCAAAAACCATTTGGGAATTTACTAGCAGGGCTATAGGGTTGTTAATACTTTGTGTCTCTGAACTTGAAAATGATGAGGGAATGTATCCTGCATTGGCCAATTGGAAACACCTCTACTTTTGACAAATTAGAAGTATTCAATCCAATATCTATCTCTTGTTTACTGAGTATAACACAGAATGAATCATGGGCTGGTGGATGGATGGCCTTTCAAACACTTTTAATTAGTGTTGTGGGCTATTTGAATGAGCCTGGGTGGCTTTCTCTGTCATACATTACAACCCACCCCCTTTAAATGGAGGAGAAATCTTATTTTCCACAAGGTAATATTCATCTCTCCCCCAGTCAGACAAGCATAGAAAATTAAACAATGGCCCGTTAAAAAGCCCAGATAATGTATTTATCATTCCAAATTTATGTGAGTTTTGCAAGGCAAATAAGAGTGAGAGCTATTTGTTAGCTGACCTTGGGGAAAACGAGGAGGGGAGGGGAGCACAAGGCCTCTGAACCTTGTAAACATTCATAAAATACAGTAGTAGCTAACATAGACTGAGGATAACAATGACTTAGAGGGGCCAGAATGTCACTATTCTTTCAAGGGACCTTGCAGATAGAACATTTTGGCCAATCGTCGTGATTTGGATCAGGCCATCTCTTCTTGGGAATTTTCAAGTAGTGTAATATCAATAAATGAAGGTGACTCTGATGCTACTCTTTCTTAATAGTTGAAATTAAGTGACAAAGAAATGGGGTCTCCTTCAATGAGATTTGTAGGTAAAAAAAATACTGCTAAAAATGGCATGGGCTGCATGAAGAAGTGGTAGATACCTTCTCACTGCAAGTCTTCAAAAAGAGACTAGATACCCACTTGCTTATTGATATTAATATGATATTAATTTATTTTGCATAAGGATTGACTTAAATAACAGCTGAGGTATCTTCTACCTCTAAAATTCTCTAATGCAGTAACCCTGTGATTCAAATAATTCCATCGAGATTTTATTTCTACTTATTATCATTATTCTATCTTATATCTCATTATATATTTACTTGTTCTTGTCTACTTTATATACATATAGTGTCTGTATGTTAACATACATATATTTAGATCTATAGCTTTCTGTGAATATATGTTTGTATTTCATATATATATATACATCATATGTGTATGCTCGGTGCATTACATATATCTATAAATATCTAGCTACATGTGTGTATATACACATGTAGATATAGATACAAAGATATGCACAAATATATATGTGTATATTTATAGATATGCATGTAATTATTATCTGTAGATCTATCTATAAACATATAGCTCTAGAAAATGAATATATTTCCATGTTTGCCTAGAAAGAATTTAGACAAACTTCCTTCATCTTGAACATAGCTGCATCTCTAGAAGGAATTCATAAATCTATTAGGTCACAGATGTTTTTGACTAGTAAAGTATTATTAATATCAGCAGCATGCAATCTGATATTGGATAGAAAAGTATCCTTCAAATCAGAAAGAATAGCCTCCAGTCTTGCTTCTGATACACGGTTGCTGTGTGACTATGGACAAGTTCCTTTACCTATCTATACTACAGGCAATGGTATTCATCGTACTGGCACATAGTCAGTCAATACACAGAGATGAATTGCTTCCTATATGCTAAACACTGTGCTAAACCAAGAGGAAATAGGAAGAAAAAGCAAAAATGATTGCTGCTGTAGAAGGAGGTTACAGTATAACAGGGGGAGGAGGGGCATTTACATATGTAAATATATACAAAAATATTCAAAATTAATAAAAAGTTGTTTGGTAAAAAAAAATGTAAAATAAGTTCTGGGAGATTAGGGAAGGTGTCCACAGAGACATAGTAAGAGTTTCCCACAGTATAAGAAGGAACTGGAGGAGGGATGGAAGGAGAAAAGAAGAACAAAAGGAAAGGAAAGGAAGAAGGAAAAGAAAATATTATTGAAGAACATGGGAAGTTAACATTGTGGTATTCTAGGCTGACAGCAGCAGTTCAATTGAATTAAAAATATCAACAAATATTGATGAAAACCTCATAAAGAAAAATATGACCTTATTATGTGCCAAGCACTGTGCCAGTTTGAGAGCATAAAATGATCCAACATAATCCAGTCTACCAATTGATTTTAATGGGTACCATATTCTAGATAATATACTATGTTTCTGAGATCTAGACACCAAAATAAACAGTTCCTGTTACTATGAAATTTCTATTATGGAGAAGGACAAAGAGCAGATGGAGAATGTGTCTAGCTTTCTCATTTATAGAGTAGTTCTTTTCTGGGCTATCACAACACTGGATACCAGAGGAGGGGTGTCTCAGAAATACGCTCTGTGCCTTATAGAACCATGAATGTTGAGAATAATAGAAGTAAGAATCTTATTTTGGCATCATTTTTGTGGCAGTAGAAATAATTGGTATTGTCAATAGAAAAAGCTAGCCCCCATTCTCCCACACATATAAAGTCCCATACTTTGTGCACATTCAGCTTGAAGTGATTGAATTCAAGAAAACTTTCACAATTTGTCATGATATTTTTTCCCAGGGAAGAAATGTCCAATGTAGTTTGTGTGGCAGTCAGATGGTAATTAAGAATGAGGAAAGATTATCATAGACTTATGGGTTTTAGAATTGGAAGGAACCTAAGAGGCAAATCAATGAACTGTCACTGATCCAATATTAGAGTTGGAAGGGAGTTCATCTATCCTAACATCTTCATTTTGACAAGTAAAGAAACTGAGGCCCAAAGAAGCTCAATGATTCTAATGACCTAAGTCATATATAGAGGAAGTGCCAGGATTAGCATTTCTCAGTTTAAATTTATTGCTTCTTCCACCATTCTGTGCTGCCTCTCATAGAAACTCAAAAGGACAAAGTTATTCGTTCAAGATGACTTGAGCAATATGTAGCAGAATTCAAATTTTAGCTCTAGTCTGCAATAAAAAGAAAAAAAGAACTACTAGTGATAGAAGTTAAGGGGTTAATATGGCCTAGAAGAATTAAATCAATTCAACTGATGCCTCAGAACAATTTCTGCTTTTAAGGAGCCTATATTCTATTGGGAAGGAGAGAATTACTCAAAAATGGCTATGGTCTAGAACAGTCAATGTTATGAGAAAACTAGAACAAAATGAGGAAGAGGACAAGGAAAAGGATTCCAGTTACTTTGCCTCCAGAGCCTTAGGAAACATCCTGTAGACTCTAAGGACAAAATGGCAATTCCATCAGATTGTCGAATAGGCAGAAATAATGTATTTTTTGTAGTGGTCATATTTTTGGTTGTAGTAACCAGGGTGAGGCTCAAGGTCATACAAGCATGATGGCTGACATACATGTTTGTGGGATGTATTGATCATCACTCACACATGGTGATGATGGGGAAGGAGGCTTTTCTGAACAGAGAATAGGAGGCCAATGTCACACATTGATATCAGAGACTGAAATGGGCTAGTCGAGGACAAATAAGACTGAACGACTCTTTCAAAGGGACAAGCAGGAACACAGACACAAACATGAGTGTGAAACATGGAACATGATACCAAACTAAATGAAATCAAAGACAGAGAAGCTATCCTGGCATTAGAATATAAGCCACTTGAAGGCAGAAACCATTTAATCTTCATTTTTGCATCTCTAGCACCAAGGACAGCACCTGCTACATAGTAGAACTTAGAAATGCTTGGTTGATGTGAACCAAGAACAGGTAAGATTCAATGAAAGAGGAGAAAAAGTAACTTACTTGGGAAGCAGGATTTCTTTATTTTAGCCATGACATGGAAACTCATTATCAGTGTCCCTTTCAATTATCAGTGTAATCTCAGTTTCCTCATCTGTAAAATGATAGACTAAATGACCACAAATTTCCCTTGTAATTGTAACATTTCATGTTCAGTGTTCTAAGATTCTGCATAATTAGGCCCCTATCAGGTTTGACATTCTCTGTTCTAAGACTCCTCCCAGTTTTTACTTTCCCTGTTCTCCCTGTTCTAAGTCCCCTGCTCATTCTGACATCCCCTGTCCTAAGGCCTCTCTTACTTAGGACATGCTCTGTTCTAAGATCTCTTCCATCTCTGAAATTCTGTTCTAAGGCCCCAGCATAGTTCTAATATTCTCTCTTTTAAGATCTGTGATTTTCACTGCCACTAAAGCTAGCCTCAGTGCAGATGACATGTCTCTAAATGTATTCTGAGTAGCTCTCTGGGGGTTAGGGCTGGTGAGTTAAAGGCTGCTGGACTGAAGAGAAAAAAACAGGCCTTTTAAACATTCTCACTGACCATGGGTCCATGTGTAAGCACCTAGATGAAGTGAGCTATTTTTGAAAGCTTTTAAGTTGTTATTGTCTTGCCAGACAAGGAGGCTGGGCAAACCACTCTCTTCATCATGAAAGTAACATTCTGAACAAAGGCTACTTATTAGGACAGCACTAACTACAGAATGGGATAGTATTCCCCCAGGGTCCACTTCAATTCCATTGGTAAAGACTTTGTTTCCATGGTTAAATCCAGTGTGATTTTAAGCTTTGCCCAATTTGACCATTTTTAAATTGATTGAAAGCTTTCAATTGCCACATAGTGGTTGTTATCTATGTGTTTATTTTCTCTATTACCCCTGACTTTCAGTCTTTTCACATTTGTATTGGAAGTTTATCTATACCCTGAATGGTCTGTGTGTGTGTGTGTGTGTGTGTGTGTGTGTGTGTGTGTGGTTTAGGGTGGTGGTGAAGCATTTGTAGTTTCTGGAGGGGGATAAAAAGATTTCATTGGAAGAGAACAAACAAGTGAGAAAATGGAGACATTGTTTTTCATTCATTTTTTTTCTTTTTTCTACATCACTTCTTTTATTCTCCATTCTTCTACTCTACTTTCCCTTTCCTCCCATCTGTCTTCCCCTTCAATTTCCCCTTTCTTCCTCATTTTTTGATTTTCCCTTCTATGATTACTTCTTTCAATCTCTCCTCTCCTTTTACCCCTCTCCTTTCCTCCTTTCTGGTCTAATCTACTTGAAAAAACCCTGAACCACTATCTTGGAAACCTATTTATACCCCTCATCTCTGTCATAGACTAATAATTCAGTCATCTCATCTGTAAAATGGGCATACTGGGATAGAGGAAAAAAAAACCTGACTATCAAAGTTTCAGAGGCAAAAGAAATTGTCAAAGTCATCAATTATTATTTCCTTGTTACACAGATGAGGAAAACTGAGATCTAAGGAGATTAAATGACTTCCCAAGGTCATATAGCTAATCTGTTTTTGTGGCAGATTTTGAACTCAGATCTTGCTGATTGTTAAATTCAAAGCTTCATCTAGAGGACATGAATTCTTATTATACCTCTGGCACTTCATGGTATAATTTTTTGTTAAAGCACCGGACTCCTTCCAACTAACTCCAAATCTATGATCTGTCATCGTAATTGCTACTATTCCTCTCTCTCACGACCCATAATAATAACTGACACATATATAGGAATTTTAAAATTACAAAACAGTTTATACATATAATTCTCTTTGGGCCTCATTACAATTCTATGGTAGGTGCTCCAGGTCTCCACCTCATTGTGTAGACAAGGAAATTGAACCTGAAAATGGTGAAGTGGACTGCAAGCTATGACCAAGCTAGTTGCAGAGGCTGAAGTCTTTGTGACCCCCTGTCCACAATTCCCTTATTACCTTAGGATGTCTTTCAGATGAAATCATGGATGTGAAAGGACATTGTATTGTTTTGTTTTGTTGACTCAGTCATCCTCTCCTTCATTCTCAGTGATAAAATACTTCAAGGACCTGTGACCTCAATTTTGTGATTGTAGGATCTGCTTTACTTAAGAGTCTCTCTATAACTCAGGAAATAAGTCTTAAAGAATTGTCTGATATCTAAAAATGTCAAAGAACTTATTGAAGATTACACAGCTATTGTCAGAACTCCAGGGAATTAGAAAGCAGATTTTTCTGTCTTCAAGTCTAACATATTATGCCATATTGCTCCTTACTCTAGACCAGATGAGAGAGAAGAAAAATCATGTATGAAAACAAAGCCCAAACCTTTGACTCTCTGGAACTTACAGGGGATGGTAGGACACATCCACAATCAAACAATAAAAACACAATAAGAGATAAATAACTAATAGGATTCAAACTTCATGAAGCCAAAGACCTGGTCTTGCTCCAATATAATTCCTGTATTATGGTTACATTAGAATTCACCTATTGTCAGATATAGTTTATATGTCAATTTGTTTTCTTAGGTATCTCTCCTTGTTACAACACAGAGATTTTGGCTGCTTCTCTGCTCCAGTTTACTCCTCCATTATGGTGCCTTCATTGGAAGTCCTCTTTCTAAGCAATATTGCCATATTTGTACTCCAACAATATCCTTTGGGTTATATTATTCAAGTTTCTTACAGTTATTATGGAAGATTATTGCTCACTGCTATATGTTCTTATAACTTTCTCTTAGCTCCTTGCAAATGGTAGTTGCTCCTCAGCAACTTTGCTAGCTCCCACAGTTCTATTTCTCTCCAGTAGATGGGGCTTATCACCACCATCAGGGGATCAGTTAGTTCACTAACAGCCTGGGCATTTTAAAGTATTTTTTTTCCTTTTGAATCATATACTAAGAGCTAAAAACTCAGCAGAGAATTTCTATTCTTTGCATGATTTTCTGTACCCCAAGGCCCCAGAATTCCTATTCTTGTAAAGAATTCTTAGTGGGAGAATGGAAACAATCCCATCCTGCATCACTTATAGGGATTTTTCTTCTCAGCTTTTCTTTGGCTTGTGGTGATTCAGTTCTATGTTTCCTCTTTTTCTGGAACCTGAATTGTGTACCTCTCACAAGGAAGATTAATATCTTCTTCCACTGAGGAGCTAAGGTTTGGAGCCAAAAGCCTATTGTTTCTCAATTCTTTTTCCACCCCCAACTCTCACTTTCTGATCAAATTATTGAATATATCACTCGTTTCCCTAAGACTACAAAATGAAGACAGTAATGTGGAGCATTATGTCTCAATTCCTCACTCTCTACCCTTCCCTTATTTTTCACTATAGCTTCTTCCCTCTTCTTCCTTTTGCTTTTCCTTTTGCTTTCCCTTTTTTCCTTTCCTCCATTTTACTCTCTTTTTTTATTCTCTCCTTACTTCTTTTCTTTCATTTCTTTGTCCTACCCTCCTTCTTTCATTACTCCTCCTCTCTCTTCTTACTTTCCCTCCTGCTTTCTTTCTTTTCCATTTTTCTTTCTCTCTTTTTTTCCTCTCTCCATTGCTTCCCTTACCTTTTCCTTTTTATTTCCGTCCCACTTGCCTATTTTTTCTTATTCCCTTTCCCCCCTCTCTCTTTCTTGCTTTCACCTCTTTTGCTTCTGTCTTATGTACACTTTATCTAGGTTTTTTTCCCACTTGCACATTTGCACATCTCAATCTTCCAGGCCTCTGACCAGAACTAAGGTGCTCTTGACAGTTTGTGCTGTTGCTAAGGGAGACCAGTATCTGACTCTCACCTCATCTCACCACCTTTTCCCACTCATTCTAACTGTGTCTCCACAGGAAATTAAGCTCTTCTCCTACTGTGCCCTCCTACTATAACAAAATGTTTTCTTTCAAAACATTTAGAATGAGTAAGTACTGAGACACTGAGTATTTTATGGAATGGTTTCCCCCAACACACACACATACACACACACACACACAAACACACATCCCTTTTTGTTGACTTTCTGTTTTCTCAGATCCTTGTAGAGGTTTGGAGACTCAGGCAGAGATGGGGCTAAAACTCTGAAGGCAAATGATGGAAAAGGGGTAAGGGGATACTCACAAAGGGATTTATATAATCGGTTCCTTTTTTCTAACAGCCTAAAAATATTCTTTGTTCTTAAAAACTTATTTACCTTTGCTAATTCTTCCCTTTGGTTGCACTTATGCCCTTTCAAATATAAATATATTATGAATCATTATGTGTATGTCTCTATCTCTCAAAACTTGAGTACCAATCCCTTACATATTTCCCACCCCAAAAGTAATATTATAGACTACATTATACTCAAGTTCCTTTCTGGTGAAATAGCTAGGATTTAAGGATTGCCTTAAAGTTTACAAAAACCTTTACAAATACTTTTTACAGATTAAAAAAAAAAAACTGATACAAACAGAGGTGAAGTGACTTGACCAGGATTGTGCAGCTAGTAAAAATCTGAGATTGGGTTTGAACTAAAGTGTCCTTGCCTCCATGGCCAGCACTCCACATACTGTATTTATATATAATACAGTCCATTCATTTTATGGATGAAGGATTAATATTAAAGAAGGGGGAGGGTGAATGAAGGACATCTTCAAAGGTGGAAATTGAACTTAAGTCCTCTGACTACAAAGCTAGAGTCCTTTCTCCTGTAACATTCCATTAGGGAAACTTTTTCGCTATGACCAGACTGTGGGCCACAATACTCAGAGAAGGAGACGCTGAATTAAAAGAAAGAGAATGATCCCAGGCAGCAAGCAAGTCTACTTTTAACATCCTGTATCTGGGTCTGACTTTGTTTATCCCAAACAATTATCTGACCTAGGGGTGGAAATGTTAAAAAAAACCTCCTTCTGGTGTGTCATGGAAAAGAATCTGAGCTATAACAAAAATTAAGCAAAGCAGGTGAGAATATTTTCTGCAACCACTTGTTTTCAATTCTTTCATTCATTATGTACAAATATCTGGCAGTAATCTTCTTCAACCCTCTGTTACCCTACATAGGGTATAATCTTTAGAGTAATGGTATTATTATTAATCATTATTCACTCATTATTGTAAAATCATAATTATGGAATATACATTATGATATAGCATATGAGTCATTATACACACAGACACACATATATTTATAGAAATAAAATAGTACATCTTGAATTCGATATTTCATTCATTTAAGTGGCTCTCCACTAATATAGATCACACTCTACCCCCATACACACACACTTTAATAGAACATTTTATGAGGTGCTGGGTCTAATAAAAGTTTCATCATCTTAGGCCTTACACTTTGAGGATTCTTTTCCCTGCATTTAAAAAGGATGATTCTTGGTAATCAACAACCTTTCAATCACTGGTCCCTAATTGATGATTTTCTTCTTGTGTAAGAATTATCAGAGTTTTTGTTTCTTTGACATAGCTTTTGAGAACCTATTTAGGGAAAGTTTTTAAAATTAATATCAGTGAGCAGTAATACCTTATTTCTATATTGCTTTATATTTATCAAAGAATTCATAATCATGTAAGTTTAGAGCAGAAAGGAACCTTCAAGATCTGTTGGAGGTGCACTCATAAGTCATAGAACAGTGAGCAAAAATAGATTTCTTTATGTCAACACAATAAAAATACAAGAAACAAGGATACTAAGATACTTAGCTTCTCTGCTTCTCATATCTATATGGAAGTGTCTCTGGTCTTCAGGGCAGGGTACAATGAAAGATAATGTGAATTGGATGGTTTTTTTTCCTATCTTCCAAGTCTAAGGGACCCTGACTGTCTCTGGCTTGAACTTTTATGCATTTGGGTGACCAGTATCCTGCTTCAGGAAAACCAATGCCAATCAGAGCCAATGGGTCAGCTTTCAAAATCTAACCTTTTAAGGATTAGGACAAGCAGAAAGACATGGACTTTCCCATGTTGTGTGTGTGAGTAAAGAAACTACTTCAGAAAATTGCTAGGAAATATTATACTGAACATAAGACCATGTATCCAATCCTGTCACGTTACCTCTGAGGAGACTGCCCAAAGCAGTCACAGAAATAGCAACAGTGCTGATAAATGAGCCCAGATCCTCTAACTTGGAGAGCTCTTTCTGATAGGCTGTGATGTTTCTCATAGATGCCAGTAAAGAATTATTCTAATTGAGTCACACTAAGAAAGGCACTATATCCACAGCTGCAGAAGTGATAGTCTTACTACATGTTGCCCTCACAAGAACACATCAAGTGTATCTTGTTTCATTCTCAGAATCACAGTTTAGCAATTTTATTGATAAACTATGGAAAATCAAGAAAAATAGCACCCAGGATGGTGGCGGTGTTAAAATTGATTAAACATGAGAATCATTGATAGAACTAGGGACATTTCTCCTATAGATGAGACACCTCAGGGAGGTTCATAACTCTTCTCAATAACAAATTATTGAATTGAAATAAATGGATTGGAATTAAAGTACTTTAAGGGCTCCCATGAGGAATGGAGATTATAGTAGTCTTGTTTTTCTTGACTTGAGTAAATATAACTAGGCACATTAAATGCAAGTTTGAAAGAGGTGAACATAGGCTTGGTGTGAGCAACAAACTCAAATAGGGAGAACCATCCAAGTGGGCAGTAGGTTCAAAAGGCTTTCCTTCATTGGAGGTCTTCAAGTAAAGACTGGATGATTATTCAAAGGGAAGATGTAGACAATATTATTTTACATTATTGGCAAAACTGAGCTCCCTTACTAACAAAGATGATGCGATCTAGTAAGAGAGTTGAGATGGGTGATGAATGATAAGTCATTTAGGAAACCTTTGGCAACTAAAATATAGTAACTAAACTACACATGAGGTAAAGCTAGGAGAAGGGGAAAGGAATTGCACACCATGAAAATCACCAGTCTTTGGTATAGCGATGGAATATCTACACTGATTACCGCATAGGGTTATTATGAGGATCACCTGAGAAAAACTGCTTAACATACATTCTACATTGTAAAGTACAATCTGACTATTCATTTTTATCATCATAATTATAAATAGCAATTCAGGATTATAAAAGATTGTTACATATTAATTTACTATAAATAATTCCTCATTATAAATAGTAACAATGACTTCCTTCACTTTGGGGAGATTTTGATGTATTTAAGGGGTGACAAAGTCAATAATCACATAGAGTGGAAAAGTAGGACTGGGTTAAAATCTGGATTGTGGACTGAGTAAGCACATCAGAGAGATCAGAGGTCTATCAAAGTGACACTTTCTTTCCATCCAGCATCATGTTAAAAATTATGTTCAGATTTCAGAATTGTGATTTATTAGCTGTGTGGCCCTGGACAAGTAACTCAGGTCATCTGGGCCTCAGTTTCTTTCCATGTATGATAAGAGCATCATACCAAAAAAAAATACCCTCTCTCTCTTCTCACCTCTATATGCTGGCTTCCTTTAGAATTCAGGTCAAATGATACCTTCTGCAAGAGATTTTTCCCTATTCTCTTCTACTACTGCCTTTTATTTCACATTAGCTTTTAATTATTTTGTATTAAACTTGATTGTACTTAGTTGTCTGAATGTTATCTCTCCCATTGTACTATGAGCATAAGAGCAGTGACCACATTTTAGCCTTTCTTTATGTCCCCAGTTCTTTAGCATAGTACACAATAAGTACTTAATAAATACACATTGACTGAATGATCTCTGATGTTACTCCAAGCTTGGAATCACTGATCCAGTGAACTTTGAAAAATATAAACTAATGAGAAAAGTGAAACATCATTAAGCATTAATTCAATTCCCACCAAATCATACTGTCCACAGTAATTCTGAACCCTCAATATTCTTATTTGAACTCTGTTCTGTTTCCCATTGCGCCTCTATTATTTTTCTCCCTCTTAAGCCAATATCTCCAATGTTTTGTTTTAAAGTTATACCCCCTTTCACTGTGCTCATTGAAATGCTTGCTCTATAATAAATTTACATTTATCTTCAACATTTTTTTTTTCATTTCCCAGTACTTCCAACTTCTGACTTTCATTGATACCTGGCTTCCTGTTGATGATACAACTTCCCTGGCTGTACTTTCTGGCACTGGCTACACATTCATTCGTATCCCCAAATCAATGATTGTTACTGGGAGAGTTGGAGTATTCATGACTTCCCAGTGCCCCTTGCAGGTTCTCCCCAAAATACCATCAATCAGTAACCTTTCCTTCTATGAAATTCACTCAATCCATATCTACTACTCTATCAAGATTGGTGTGGCTGTTAGCAGTGGACCTCCAGGACATTCTTCTTTCCAGAATGAGTTCGGTATCTGACTTATAATAGCTTTATCCCAACTCCTACCCTTATACTAGAGAACTTCAACATATGTATCGTTACTCCCTCAAAGACATTAACATCTAAGTTCCTCAATTTATTCTTTTTCTATAATCTCCTTCACCCCATCTCAACTACATCCCAAAATGTCCAGACCCTTGATCTTGCAATCACTCACAAATTCTATGCTTCTATGTTCATTATCTCTAAAGTGTCTTTATTCAATCACTTGATATCATCATTCTGCCCCTCCATGCCTTGAAGCTTCAAATTCTCCCTTATCCTCACCAAACTTCTAACCCTTCCATTCCCTATTTCTTTCCTGGGCTGTCTCATCTGTACTATTTACACTACTTACACTCTCTTCTCTCCATCTTGATCCTTTGGTGAACCAATTCACCTTCCTACTGTCCTCTTTTTTCAGGTTTTTTTGTTCTTATCCTATAGCTAATCTTACCTTGCCAAGCCATAGCCTTAAATTCCTCCAACCATGTTTTGCCTTCTCTCCTGCTCTCATGCATATAAAGGAAGCTGGATAAACACACAAAACAATTCTGACTAGGTTCACTTTAAATTCTTATAGGTCCACTTTAAATTCTTATTACAGAAGGTGAACTGTGCCCTCATTGTAGCAAGACAATTATTTTATATGACACAAATTGTTTAAAAGCCACAGTGTATTTTCCAAACCTTTACTACCTGCTCAAACTCCTTATGGTTCTTCCTCCCTCTTCAGACTACAGATGGTTCTTCCTCCCCTCCTCCCAGTTGAAAAACTTATGTGATATTTTGCTTTAAAATAATAAACCCTTCACCAAGATATTATTCTTCTCTACTCCTCATCTCATATTTCCCTGATGCCTTCTGCCATTATCTTTTCCTTTATCTCCGTCTGAAATGAAGATGTAGTTTTTCAATCATTTCAGTTGTGTCTGACTTTTTTGTAACTCTATTTGTTCTCTTAGCAAGGGTACTGGAGTAGTTTGTCATTTCTTTTGCCAGCTTATTTTACAAATAAGATAACAAAGATAAACAAGATTAAGTGATATGCCCATGGTCACACAGCTAGTAAGTTTCTGAGGCTGGATTTGAATTTTGTTCTTCCTTATTCAACATCAAGTGCTGAATTCACTGTATCACCTTGCCACCTCCTTGCCATAGAAAAGCTCTTTACAAGTGATCTCATTCCATGCCATCATCTCAAATTATTCCATTCATAGTCTAACTTATTTTCAATATCTCCCTGTCTTCTTGATACTTCCAGTTCACCTGACAAACATGTCCGTATCTTCCTACCCTAAAACAAAACAAACAAAACATAATAACCGAATATGGAGTTTGATATGCTCATCCTCACTACCTATCATCCTCTAATTCTCCTCCCTTTTGTGGCTAAAGTCCTTGA